>JAFMOD010000063.1:1561056-1656318 GCA_019802435.1 Corydoras maculifer
CACAACTCACACACACAAATACACACATACACACACCTACACAACTCACATACACACACACATATATACACATGTACACACACCTATACTCACATACCCATATATACACACACACACACTTTAATCGCAGAGGTTCTGTCTGTGTTCTAATCTCTCTCTCTCTCTCTCTCTCTCTTCAGATCTGAGAACTCGCGTGTCATCATGAGGCTGCTTTTAAAGAACCTGGATAAAATGCGGTGCTTCCGGAAACGTTCCGCGATTCCCTTCCTGGTGATCCTCATCACATTCCTCCTCTTCATCAACCTGTACATGGAGGATGGCTATGTGCTGGTGAGCTTTTATTTACGTTAGTATTACATTGGGCGGCATGGTGGCTTAGTGTTTGGCATGTTCTCCTCTCCGCACTAGGGATTCCCAGTTCGAATCCCCATCTGAGTGGAGTTTCCATGTTCTCCCCGTGTCTGCGTGGGTTTCCTCCGGGTTCTCCGGTTTCCTCCCACAGTCCAAAAACATGGATTAAGGTCAATTGAGTTCTCCAAATTGCCCCATATAGAGTGTGTGTGAGTGAGTGAGTGAGTGAGTGTCCAGTGATAGGTTGGCTTCCTGTCCTGGGTGTATCTGCCCAGCGCCTGAGGCGTTCTCCCCTCGATGGACACACTACATGGGGCAAAACTACCCTGGAGGGGCATGTGCCACCCCCCGTGACCCTATTAGAGGATAAAGTGGAAGATAATGGATGGATAGTTATTACGTTGTTAATATAATAATGTAGCTGATATTAAACGCTTCCTGTTGATCTGTTTCATAATGATCGTGAACCGTAAAACCAACACCATGATACTGATTTAATTCCCTCTCCTGTTCGTGTAATCTCCACGCCCCCTTTATAGTTCATTCAGTTGGAATTCCAATTTTAAATTCAAGTCGTTTATTTATAATCATCCATCCATTATCTTCCGATTTATCCTCTACCAGCGTCGTGGTGGAGTTGGGGGGGTAGGTTCCCCGCGCCCATCCAGCGTCCTGTCCTGGTGTCCTGTCCTGGGTGTATCTGCCCAGCGCCCGAAACGTTCTCCCCTAAATGTTATACTTCACAATCAGAATTATTCATTTATTCATTATCTTCTACTTTCTCCTCTATTAGGGTCGCGGTGGGGTTCCCCATGCCCATCAAGGGAAGAACGTCTCGGGCGCTGGGCAGATAGACCCAGGACAGGGCACCAATCCATTGCTGGGCACACACTCATTCACACAGACACACTCTATATGGGGCAATTTGAAGAATTAAATTGACTTGATCCATGTTTTTGGACTGTGGGAGGAAACCGGAAAACCCGGAGGAAACCCACGCAGACACAGGGAGAACATGGAAACTCCACCCAGATGGGGATTCGAACCAGGAATCCCTAGTGCTGAGAGGAGAACATGCTAAATACTGAGCCACCGTACCGCCTGTTTTATATTTAGTTGTATTAGTTATATTATAGTGTGTTTGTAAGTGTTTTATAAAAGTAATAAGTCTCTGGAGGTTGTGTATTATTGTAAATAAATCACGGGAAAGAGGTGGAACTGTACTCTTTACCACCTCTTGTCCGTGATTTATTCACTATTATGCTGCCCGCTCGTCCCTTATTGCTTTACTTGAGCTCAGTAACAGTATTATTTCCTTTATGGCCGTGATGGACAGGGTGGAACCGTTCTCCTGTGCAGGTCAGCGAATCTCCTGCGATGTGTAAAGCATCGGACATTAAACTGTAGCTACGAAGCTGGAAGTGTAAATCTGTAAAAAACCCATTAGGTTTTACACTCCAGCACTAAATACACAGACATTAATAATTCAAACCATAAACAAACATCTCCTGCCATTCTGATCAGGACCCTCCGTCATACTGAATGAACCTCATCATGAAATTTTAAGTATGTGAACATGTGCAGCTCATCAAACATTCCATTCATTCATTATCTTCTGCTTTATCCTCTATTAGGGTCGTGCAGGGGGGTTCCCCATGCCCATCCAGGGGAGAACGTTTCAGGCGCTGGGCAGATACACCCAGGACAGGACGCCAATCTATAACTGGTCACACACTTACTCACACAGACACACACACTCTATATGGGGCAATTTGGAGAATTCAATTGACTTGATCCATGTTTTAGACTGTGGGAGGAAACGGTGAAGGAAACCCACGTGGACACGGGGAGAACATGGAAACTCCACCCAGATTGGGATTCGAACTGGAAATCCCTAGAGCTGAGAGGAGAACATGCCAACCACTACACCACCGGGCCTCCAAAATATTTATTCATTCATTCATTATCTCCCGCTTATCCTCTATTAGGGTCGTGGTGGGGTTCCCCATGCCCATCCAGGGGAGAACGTCTCGGGCGCTGGGCAGATACACCCAGGACAGGACGCCAATCCATCGCTGGGCACACACTTACTCACACACACACTCTATATGGGGCAATTTGGAGAATTCAATTAACTTGATCCATGTTTTTGGACTGTGGGAGGAAACCGGAGAACCCGGAGGAAACCCACGCAGACACAGGGAGAACATGGAAACTCCACCCAGATGGGGATTCGAACCGGGAATCCCTAGTTCTGAGAGAAGAACATGCCAACCACTACACCACCGTGCCTCCAATATATTCAAAGAAAGCAAAATTAATCAATTACCACTAATTAGTTAATGGGCGGCACAGTGGTTTAGTGTGACTGTGGTTTCCTCCCACAGTCCAAAAACATGGATCAAGGTGAATTGAATTCTCTAAATTGCCCCATATAGAGTGTGTGTGTGAGTGAGTGTGTGTTCAGTGATAGATTGGCGTCCTGTCCTGGGTGTATCTGCCCAGCACCCAAAACGTTCTCCCCTGGATGGGCCTGGGGAACCCTCCCGCGACCCTAGTAGAAGATAAAGCAGAAGATAATGGATGGATGGATTTTATGATTTTAAATAATGTATGGTATGTGTTACTGTTAATGTCAAACAGCTCAGCCAATCAGATTTAAGGACCGGAACTAGCCAGTTTATAATGAGGATTACAGCTCCTTATAGATCCATCCATCCATTAGCTTCAACTCTACCCTCTATTATGGTCACGGGGGGGGGGTCCCCATGCCCATGCCCATGCCCATCCAGGGGAGAATGATTCGGGCGTTGGGCAGATACACCCAGGACAGGACACCAATCTATTGCTGGGCACACACTCACTCACACAAACACTCTATATGGGGCAATTTGGAGAACTCAATTGACTTGACCATGTTTTGGACTGTGGGAGGAAACCGGAGAACCCGGAGGAAACCCATGTGGACACGGGGAGAACATGGAAACTCCACCCAGATTGGGATTGGAACCAGGTATCCCGAGCACTGAGAGGAGAACATGCCAACCACTAAGCCACCATGCCGCCCTTCATTATAGATGTTCTCCCAAATATCGTGTATAGTATTTGAAGGCCGTATGGTATGGTGTGCCGTATGCTGAAGGTCCGTGGGCTTTCCTTTCAGGAGGAGGATAAACGGCAGCTGAGGGAGGTCTCCATGCACCCGCTGAACTCGGAACGCTACGTTCACACCTTCAAAGACATCACCAACTTCTCGGGAACCATCAACGTGACCTACCGCTACCTCGCTGGGACGCCGCTGCCTCGGAAAAGTACTGTTTACCTTTCTTTTGTGTTCTGTGTGTCTCTTAGTCACATGGTTTGGGTTCGCTTTGGCGTGTTTGAGTCGTTCTTCAGAGCTCTGAGGTTTAGAGTTTGACGTCAATGAGTTTAATTAGTTATTAATTAGTACAAAGTGCTGGACGTAGAAATCCAAAGTGAAATGTATCTGCTCCCTACAGAATATCTGACCATCGGACTTTCATCTGTGAAAAGAAAGCGAGGGAACTACCTCCTGGAGACCATCAAGTCCATCTTTGACCAGTCGAGCTACGAGGAGCTAAAGGAGATTGTGGTGGTGGTTCACCTGGCTGATTTTGATCTGGCTTGGTGCGAGAGCCTGGTGCAGGAGATCACCAGGAAGTTTGGGCACCACATCATCGCGGGCCGCCTGCTGGTCATCCATGCTCCCGAGGAGTATTACCCCTCTCTGGACGGCCTAAAGCGGAACTACAACGACCCAGAGGAGCGTGTCCGGTTCCGCTCCAAGCAGAACGTGGACTACGCCTTCCTCCTCAACTTTTGCACCAACCTGTCTCACTTCTACATGATGCTGGAGGACGACGTGCGCTGCTCGCGGAACTTCCTGACCGCCCTCAAGAAGGTGGTTACGTCCAGGGAAGGCTCGTATTGGGTCACGCTGGAGTTCTCCAAGCTGGGCTACATCGGAAAGCTGTACCACTCGCGGGATTTGCCCCGGCTGGCGCACTTCCTGCTGATGTTCTACCAGGAGATGCCCTGCGACTGGCTCCTCATTCATTTCCGAGGCCTGCTGGCCCAGAAGGAGGTCATCCGCTTCAAACCGTCCCTCTTTCAGCACATGGGCTACTATTCGTCCTACAAAGGTGCGGAGAACAAACTGAAGGACGACGACTTCGAGGAAGACTCCCTCGACATCCCGGACAACCCGCCGGCCTCGCTGTACACCAACATCAACGTGTTCGAGAACTACGACGCGGCCAAGGCGTACAGCAGCGTGGACGAGTACTTCTGGGGAAAGGCGCCTTCCACGGGTGACTTCTACGTCATCGTGTTGAACAAACCCACCAAGATCAGCAAAATTAAGATCGCCACCGGAACGGATGACCGTCAGAACGATGTTTTGCACCACGGAGCTCTGGAGGTGGGCGAGAAACTGGTGGGAACCAAAAAAGGGCGGCAGTGCTCGACCTACATCACGTTGGGGGAGTTCAAAAACGGGAACGTCGAGGTGCAGCAGGTGGACCGTAAGATCGCGTTTGACGTCGAGTGCGTCCGGATCGTGGTGACAGCCAATCAGAAAGAGTGGCTGATCATCAGGAGCATAAGTCTGTGGACTACACCGTTTCCAGGTCAATGAGAACTTCCTGTTAGATAATCCCACAGCGACACAGAACTTTAACTTATTTATGATCTATTTATTATCCTTTTTTATTTATTTGATTCCTTTTATATCAGAACCCTGTGACTAAGTGTATATTGTATAAACAGTTCCGTTGATCGACTCTGGACCTGAGAACACTTTTATTAATACTTTAAATATTATGTGATTGTTTTTCTCTTTGCCGAGAACCTTCCAACGCTTTAAAAGACCAAAATCGGATAAAGTAATGAAGTTATTTATTCCTCTAAAGCAGTGGTTCTCAAACTTAGGCTAGGGTCGTGGGGGGGGGGGTTCCCCATGCCCATCCAGGGAAGAACGTTTCGGACGCTGGGCAGATACACCCAGGACAGGGCACCCATCTATCACTGGATACACACTCACTCACACAGACACACTCTATATTGGGCAATTTGGAGAATTCAATTGACCTTCATCCATGTCTTTGGACTGTGGGACCTGGGAGAACCCAGAGGAAACCCACGTGGACATTGGGAAAACATGGAAACTGAAAAAAAACAAGGTTTGATAAATGAATGTCCATCCATCCATTATCTTCGGCTTTATCCTCTATTAGCGTCGTGGGGGGGTTCCCATGCCCATTCAGGGGAGAACGTTTCGGGCGCTGGGCAGAGACCAATCTATCGCTGGGCACACACTCACTCACACACATACTCTATATGGGGCAATTTAAAGAACTCAATAGACTTGATCCATGTTTTTTGGACTGTGGGAGGAAACCGGAGAACCCAGAGGAAACCCACGTGGACATGGGGAGAACATGGAAACTCTCAGATGGGAAGTTGAACCGGGAATCCCTAACACTGAGAGGAGAACATGCTAACCACTAAGCCACCGTGCCATCCGATTCATAAATGTGTTTACCGAAAACAAAATTGTTAATAATCTGCTGATCGCTGAGTAACAGGTTTCCGGTTTCTCCAACAATTTAATTACAGAACCACCTCGTGCTACTTTGGTGCTACAGTTTGAGAACCACTGCTTTAAAGAACCAAACCCACTGATTTCGTTCCCATCAAACTGGCAGCTTGTGTATTCTGCATAGTGATACTGAGGGGGGTGAAGGGGAACTGCATTTTCGGGGTTTTTATTGCATATTAGTCATTGTCCTCTCTGTGCCGTGGGTCTCTATTAGAGTGTCGTTATAAGCTGCCTGTGATGCGTATATCTGCTGGCTGTCTCTTACCAACTACAACATTTTAAGACTGCGGGTTTCTAAAATGTTCATGGTACTAGAGAATACTAGAGTTTGAAGTGTTCCTCAAATCAAAGTTTTGTCGCCCAATCAACAGTTACCTCAGTATAAAAGTACTCGTTGACATAGTTCCTGACCTTAAAGGTTTCCATTAGGGGGCGCCACACTGGGATGAGCCACATATAACATTAACATTATATTTAGCAGATGCTTTTATCCAATGCGTTCACAGGGTTGCTAAAGCGCCCCCCGGAGCAATGAGGGTCGAGGGTCTTGCTCAAAGACCCCCATTGGGAACTCCAATTGAGCTGGGGTTTGAACTCACAACCTTCTGATTGCTAGCTCCACACTTGAAGAACCTTTGCTCGTCCCAACCGGGAACCAAACACATGACCTTACTGAGGAACCGAAACGCTAACCGCTGCACCACCAGGTTTCTAAAATGGTACAAGAGAATACAAGAGTATGAAGTGTTCCTCAAATCAAAGTTCTGTCGCCCAATCAACAGTTACCTCAGTATAAAAGTACTTGTTAAATAGTTCCTCAAGTCAAAGCTTTTGTTTACAATGCTTTCCATTAGGGGGCGCCACACTGGGATGAGCCACATATAACATTAACATTATGTTTGGCAGATGCTTTTATCCAATGCGTTCACAGGGTTGCTAAAGCGCCCCCCGGAGCAATGAGGGTCGAGGGTCTTGCTCAAAGACCCCCATTGGGAACTCCAATGGAGCTGGGATTTGAACTCACAACCTTCTGATTGCTAGCCCAACACACTAACCACTGAGGTACCACACCCAGGTCATGGACGTTCTTCCTTACACACCCCCCTATTAATTCAGCCTAGGAACCGACAGTTTAGTGCCACTAAACCAAACACACGGGGAGGACATGCAAGCTCCACACTTGAAGAACCTTTGCTCGTCCCAACCGGGAACCAAACACAGGACCTTACTGAGGAACCGAAACGTTAACCGCTGCACCACCAGGTTTCTAAAATGGTACAAGAGAATACTAGAGTATGAAATGTTCCTCAAATCAAAGTTCTGTCACCCAATCAACAGTTACCTCAGTATAAAAGTACTTATTAAGGCTCCACACTTGAAAAACCTTTGCTCGTCCCAACTGGAAACCAAACACAGGACCTTACTGAGGAACCGAAACGCTAACCGCTGCGCCACCGGGTTTCTAAAATGGTACTAGAGAGTACTAGAGTATGAAATGTTCCTCAAATCAAAGTTCTGTCACCCAATCAACAGTTACCTCAGTATAAAAGTACTCGTTAAATAGTTCCTCAAGTCAAAGCTTTTGTTTACATTCATTCATTCATCATCTTCTGCTTTATCCTCTATTAGGGTCACGGGGGGGTTCCCATGCCCATCCAGGGGAGAACGTTTCGGGCGCTGGGCAGATACACCCAGGACAGGGCGCCAATCTATCACTGGACACACACTCACTCACACACACACACTCTATATGGGGCAATTTGGAGAACTCAATTGACTTGATCCATGTTTTTGGACTGTGGGAGGAAACCGGAGAACCCGGAGGAAACCCACACGGACACGGGGAGAACGTATAAACTCCACCCAAATGGGGATTGGAACCGGGAATCCCTAGCACTGAGAGGAGAACATGCCAACCACTAAGCCACCGTGCCGCCTTTTTGTTTCCAATGCTTTTCATTAGTATTGTATTAGCATTTCCAGGTTCTCTTAAGAACCCTGATCCAATGCTCCATTGACGAATGAGCTGAATCTGCTTCTCTACACATGCCGGGCGTTTTTTTTGTTGTTTTTTTTCCACCGTCCTTTTGGCTTCGGCCCAATTTTTCCACAAGTAAATTGGATTTCGTGAGGTTCTCTATCTCCCGCACCAGTTCCGCTCAGCCTTGTTTGGAAGAAGCCGTTATCCGGCGGTTCAGTCCTTCGTGGTTCTAATGGAACCTGATTAATAGTGCAATAAAAGCTTTGGAAATGTTTACACTGCAATACTGTTGTATAGGGAATGTACACTGTCTCGCTAAAAGTATGTGGACACCTGAGTGTGGCATGGTTTTAGAAAAAGCACTTAGAACAACAATAGCACTGCTCTGGTAATAGAATGTTGTATTTATTAGGAAACGGTCGGTATGGGCCACGCGCTTCAGAACATGCATTCGCATAGAGAATATAAAACACAAGGTGGAACTTATAATGAGAGGCAAGTTGCACCTTAGCTGTAAACCTGTCTGTTCTGGGTGGAATTCCCACCAGAATCCTTCTGGGTGGAGTTTCCATGTTCTCCCTATGTCCGTGTGGGTTTCTTCCGGGTTCTCCGGTTTCCTCCCACAGTCCAAAAACAGGGATCTAGGTCAATTGAATCCTCCAAATTGCCCCATATAGAGTGTGTTTGTATAAGTGAGTGTATGTTCAGTGATAGATTGACGACCTGTCCTGGGTGTATCTGCCCAGGATGGGTATGGGGTGGGGGAGGTGGGGTTTAGTGGTTAGCATGTTCTCCTTTCAGCACTAGGGATTCCAGGTTCGAATCCCAATCTGGGTGGAGTTTCAATGTTCTCCTCGTGTCCGTATGGGTTTCCTCTGGGTTCTCCAGTTTCCTCCCACAGTCCAAAAACAGGGATCCAGGTCAATTGAATCCTCCAAATTGCCCCATATAGAGTGTGTTTGTGTGAGTGAGTGTGTGTTCAGTGATAGATTGATGTCCTGTCCTGGGGGTATCTGCCCAGGATGTGGTGGATGGATGATTTACATTAATGATGAGGGGGGGCTTAGTGGTTAGCATGTTCTCCTCTGAGCACTAGGGATTCATGGTTCGAATCTCAATCTGGGTGGAGTTTCCATGTTCTCCCCATGTCCACGTGGGTTTCCTCTGGGTTCTCCAGTTTTCTCCCACAGTCCAAAAACATGGATCAAGGTCAATTGAATCCTCCAAATTGCCCCATATAAAGTGTGTCTGTGTGAGTGAGTGTGTGTTCAGTGATGATTGGCGTCCTGTCCTGGGTGTATCTGGTGGGGTGGAGGGGGGGTGGCTGGATGATTTACATTAATGATTGGGGGGCTTAGTGGTTAGCATGTTCTTTTCTCAGCACTAGGGATTCCTAGTTCGAATCCCAATCTGGGTGGAGTTTCCATGTTCTCCCCATTTCCGCGTGGGTTTCCTCCGGGTTCTCTGGTTTCCTCCCACAGTCCATGGATCGAACAACATGAATCAAGGTTAACTGAATTCTCCAAATTGCCCCATATAGAGTGTGTCTGTATGAGTGAGTGTGTGCCTAGTGATATATTGGCGTCTTGTCCTGGGTGTATCTGCCAACCTGAAACGTTTTCCCCTGGATGCCCATAGGAAACCCCCCGCGACGCTAGTAGAAGATAAAGCTGAAAAAAATTGATTGATTAATGATTATTGGAGGGGAGGGGGGTCTTAATTGAATCCATTGTTAATCTGAAGCTGTAATGTTCTCCTCTGCTCACATGGCTGCTTGCCTGATCGGTTCCGTTCATTCCCGTGGGTGTGGCTGCAGATGTTCTACACACTAACTCCAATGGCTGTCCACATGCTTTTGAACCTAGCAGTACAGTTTATCCCAGAGGATACCAGGACAGGACGCCAATCACTCACACACACACACACACACACACACTCTATATGGGGCAATTTGGAGAATTCAATTGACCTTGATCCATGTTTCTGGACTGTGGACCATAAACCCTTCCTGCACTCGTATAAACAGTTCATGTGATATTAAACACTTTCCAAACTCTTAAACGGTGGCTTAGTGGTTAGCATGTTCTCCTCTCAGCGCTTGGTTCAAATCCCAATCTGGGTGGAGTTTCCATGTTCTCCCCGTGTCTGGGTTCTCCGGTTCCCTCCCACAGTCTAAAACCATAGTTCAAGTCAATTGAATTCTCCAAATTGCCCCATATAGAGTCTGTGTATGTGTGAGTGTGTATCCAGTGATAGATTGGTTGTCCACATACTTTTGCCCTTTATCCCGGAGCGTGTTTTTCGTTAAACGTTGTATGAATTCCGACGCAGCATGTCAATCAGAGGATATTTTTGTATTTCGTTGAACTATCTGCTCGTTTGGCTGAGACGCAGGGAGGAGGTTCTGGGAGTCGGAACCATGGACGAGGTGGACGACGAAGACCATGGACACATGGGTCGCCGGTGCATGAGCCAGAGAACAATATAATCACCCGCTCAGACCTGGCTGCTTCTGAATATGAGCAGCTGTGAGCTGTCTGTACTTCAGTATGGTTCTGTATTCTAGATCTTAATACTACCGCAGCGTAGATCTCACTCGGTCGAGACTGACGAGATGCCTGTTGATGTATCTTTGCGTTGTACTTGGTCACCAGATCGTTCGTCACATGGTTCTGTAAGTATATTGTAAAATGTCATATATTTTTTTACATGTATCATTCGAATTGTTTGCCTTGTTTATTGTTCCTATAAATACAAACTGAATCCACCATCTGCTTTTAGAACCTGCCTTTTTCTTCATACACACTGTTCTAACAGCACTCATGCAGAAGTTCATCCATCCATCCATTATGTTCTCCTTTATTCTCTATTAGGGTCGCGGGGGGGACCCTAATACACATACACACACAGACACACTCTATATGGGGCAATTTGGAGAACTCAATTGACCTTGATCCATGTTTTTGGACTGTGGGAGGAAACTGGAGAACCCGGAGGAACTCCACGTGGACGAGGGGAGAACATGGAAACTCCACCCAGATTGGAATTCGAACCAGGAATCCCTAGTGCTGAGAGCATCTCCCCGTGTCTGCGTGGGTTTCCTCCGGGTTCTCCGGTTTCCTCCCACAGTCCAAAAACATGGATCAAGTCAATTCCATCCATCCATCATCTTCCGCTTTATCCTCTATTAGGGTCGCCGGGTGGGGGGGAGGGGGGGGGTGTTTCCCATGCCCATCCAGGGGAGAACCAGGTTTCAGGCGCTGGGCAGATACACCCAGGACAGGATGTCAATCTATCACTGGACACACACTCACTCACACATACACTCTATATGGGGCAATTTTGAGAATTCAATTGACCTTGAGGCGGCATGGTGGCTTAGTGGTTGGCGTGTTCTTCTCTCAGCACTAGGGATTCCCGGTTTGTATCCCCATCTGGGTGGAGTTTCCATGTTCTCCCTGTGGGCTTCCTCCGGGTTCTCAGGTTTCCTCCCACAGTCCAAAAACATGGATCAAGGTCAAATGAATTCTCCAAATTGCCCCACATATAGAGTGTGTGCCCAGCGATAGATTGGCGCCCTGTCCTGGGTGTATCTGCCCAGCGCCCGAAACGTTCTCCCCTGGATGGGCATGGGGAACCCCCATCCCCCTCCCGCAACCCTAATAGAGGATAAAGCGGAAGATAATGGATGGATGAAATTGACTTGATCCATGTTTTTGGACTGTGGGAGGAAACCAGAGAACCTGGAGGAAACCCACGCGGACACGGGGAGAACACGCTAGGGATGCTCTCAGCACAAGGGATTCCCGGTTCGAATCCCAACCTGGGTGGAGTTTCCATGTTGTCCACGTGGAATTCCTTCGGGTTCTCCAGTTTCCTTCCACAGCCCAAAAACATGGCTCAAGGTGAATTGAGTTCTTCAAATTGCCCCATATAGACTGTGTATGTCTCTGTGTAAGTGAGTGAGTGTCTAGCGATAGATTGGCGTCTTGTCCTGGGTGTATCTGCCCAGCGCCCGAAACGTTCTCCCCTGGATGGGCATGGGGAACACCCCCACGACCCTAATAGAGGATAAAGCAGAAGATAATAGATGGATAGATGGTGGAAACATGAATTTCTGACCATGTGAGTGCAGAGGTGAAGAGGCAGCCGTACTGGATCGATGCCTGTTCATTCATATTGCCCTCACAGAACTTGTGGTCGCGACTGAAAATGTGCTTAACGTTGGTTCTAACACAACATCGATTATCGAGAGAACAGTTAACGCCATCGAAAGGCCATTACCTGCTGCCTATCGACGGCTCGAACGCAGTCCGCTGAGGCTGGGGGGATATAGATGTAGTTTGCTAAACTATTTATTTAGTCTGGATCATAAATTTCGTCGCCTTCTTTTTTCCATGCGGAAAATCGGAGGCGGCACAGACCTTTAAAGCGGGGCTCAGGTGGCTCCATATGGCGTGTGAGATATCTGGAAGGCGTAGCAAACATGCCGTTTCAAGGGTGTTGGAAAAAAGCGGGCTTCTTAACGACTCTGCGCATGGAACGGCGCCCAATCGATTGTGGGTTACCATGGCAGCTCCGTGGCAATAATACCGGAGGCTGAGCAGAACCGGATGCAGAGTGGACGCCGTCCCTCGCTGATCAACCGTGACGTAAACAGTGAGAGAGTTCTGCTTCCAACACGACTTATTGATCAGTTGATCAGAACCGGACTGAAAACGATCAGATCAATAGTTCAGAAAGTGTTTTTACGATCAGTTATATTTATTAAAACATTAACGAGTTCATTTATTTATTATTACATTTTATATAATATAAAAATCCCAGAGATGGCACGGTGGCTTAGTGGTTGGCATGTTCTCCTCTCAGCACTAGGGATTCCCGGTTCGAATCCCCATCTGGGTGGAGTTTCCATGTTCTCCCCGTGTCTGCGTGGGTTTCCTCCGGGTTCTCCGGTTTCCTCCCACAGTCCAAAAACATGGATCAAGTCAATTGAGTTCTCCAAATTGCCCCATATAGAGTGTGTGTGAGTGAGTGAGTGTGTGCCCAGCGATGGATTGGCGCCCTGTCCTGGGTCTATCTGCCCAGCGCCCGAAACGTTATATTGTGTCCCTTTAACTTTTGGAAGGTGTCCTTGAGTGCCCTGAAAGGCATTTATAAATAAAATGTATTATTATCCGTCCATTATCTTCTGCTTTATCCTCTATTAGTGTTGTGGGGGGGTTCCCCATGCCCATCCGGAGGAAACCCACGCAGACACGGGGAGAACATGGAAACTCCACCCAGATGGGGATTCGAACCAGGAATCCCTAGTGCTGAGAGGAGAACGTGCTGACCACTAAGCCACTGTGCCGACCCATATTAGGAATCGAACCGGGAATCCCTAGTGCTGAGAGGAGAACATGCCAACCACTTAAGCAGTACTGTAGACATGTCCTGTCCTCATCTCTGTGTTATTCCAAGCAGCTGGATACCATCAGCGCTCTGATGTGAGGATTCATTAATATTGCAAAACGAGGAGTGCGGTTCGCAGAGGCCTCTTCTGTACTGTCTTCTCCTAAAACGGGCTGAAAGCTTTCTAACGAGGATGCCAGGATAAGAGCTGATGAAGAGCGGCAAATAAAAGCCGGGGCAGATTGACGAGTAAACAACAGCATCTCCCTGAGGAGCGTGCCGGGCCCCGGGCGGAGACGCGGGTGATGAATGACTTGTAATAAGGCGGCGACTGTCCGCCAGCTTATCTTAGGTCCCCTTGCGATTAAACGTGCTCGGCAGTGCCGCTGACGGGGCTGTGATCTGTGTGCCGATGGAGATGAGGGTGGGGTGTCTCCGACGAAAACCCAACCTGAGGACTGTATCAGAGGCGCGCTGGCTGTCAGTGAGTACAGTGAGAATAATTTATAACCCAACACAATGGAAATCAACTGACTGTACTGCGGAGCCGCCGCCGGATGAAGAACGATTTTATCTGCAGCCACGTGGTTCGAATTCAGGACTTAAAACGCTGACAGTGCAGTCTGAGGAATCGAAGAACGCTTTTACAACAACACTCACCAACAATAAGGGCATAAGACAAGCGGGCAGGAGGTCCAGGGTGCAAAGAACCCTCACAACCAACAGGAATTAAAACTATGTGGTATGAAAAGGGACCTACACACCCATCCATTATCCTCCGCTTTATCCTCTATAAGGGTCACTGGGGGGAGGGGGGGGGCGTCCAGGGGAGACCGTTACAGGAACTGGCCAGGACAGGACGCCAATCAATCGCTGGACACACACTCACTCACAGAAACACTCTATATGGGGCAATTTGGAGAATTCAATAGACCTTGATCTATGTTTTTGGACTGTGGGAGGAAACCGGAGAACCCGGAGGAAACCCACGCGGACACGGGGAGAACATGGAAACTCCACCCAGATGGGGATTCGAACCGGAAATCCTTAGTGCTAAGAGGAGAACATGCTAAACACTAAGCCACCATGCCGCCCCCATGGTAAAAGGGACCTACACATCCATCCATTATCTTCCGCTTTATCCTCTACTAGGGTTGCAAGGGGGGGGGGGGGGTTCCCCATGCCCATCCAGGGGAGAATGTTTCAGGCGCTGGGCAGATACACCCAGGACAGGGCGCCAATCTATCACTGGACACACACTCACTCACACAGGCACACTCTATATGGGGCAATTTGGAGAATTCTATTGACCTTGAGACATGTTTTTGAACTGTGGGAGGAAACTGGAGAACCCGGAGGAAACCCACGTGGACACGGAACATGGAAACTCAAACCAGATGGGGATTTAAACCGGGAATCCCTAACGCTGAGAGGAGAACATGCTAACCACTAAACCACCGTGCCACCCGTTACATCCATCCATCCATTATCTTCCGCTTTATCCTCTATTAGGGTCACGGGGGGTTCCAACACACTCTATATGGGGCAATTTGGAGAATTCTATTGACCTTGATCCATGTTTTTGGACTGTGGGAGGAAACTGGAGAACCCAGAGGAAACCCACACGGACACGGGGAGAACATTGAAACTCCACCCAGATGGAGATTCGAACCGGGAATCCTCAGCGCTGAGAGGAGAACATGCTAACCACTAAGCCAGAGAAGAACCTGAAGACCCTAAAGACCATGTCCATCCAGGGGAGAACGTCTCAGGTGCTGGGCAGATACACCCAGGACAGGACGCCAATCTATCACTGACAGCACAGTATCTGAAGCACTTATACACACACGCAATGTGATTCATTCTAAATCTAAATCTCTATCGTTCTGCCCGTGGCCCCGCCTCCGTGGCCCCGCCTCTGTGCCCAAACCCGAAGCACTGCCTCCCGAATCATCTACATTATATAGTTTCCGTGTTTTTACACTTTATTTGACTGACAAGATGAGTGAAGGACGAGTGAAGCTCAAAAAGAACTAAAATGTACCACTTTCATTTAGAGTGGGGGGGGGGGTAATTTTTTACAATGTCAATACAAAGTAGCGGCACGGTGGCTTAGTGGTTAGCAGGTTCTCCTCTCAGCACTAGGGATTCCCCGTGTCTGCATAGGTTTCCTCCAGGTTCTCCGGTTTCCTCCCACAGTCCAAAAACATGGATCAAGTTAATTGAATTCTCAAAATTGCCCCCTATAAAGTGTGTCTGTGTGAGTGAGTGTTTGCCCAGCGATGGATTGGCGCCCTGTCCTGGGTGTATCTGCCCAGCGCCCGAGATGTTCTCCCCTGGATGGGCATGGGGAACCCCACCGCGACCCTAATAGAGGATAAAGCGGGAGATAATGAATGAATGAATACAAAGTGCATTTGCTTTTATTAATGTTCATGTTCTGTTTGGGGGCAGCACAGTGTCTTAATGATTAGCATGTTCTCCTTTCAGCGCTAGGGATTCCCGGTTCGAATCCCAATCTGGGTGGAGTTTCCATGTTCTCCCCGTGTCCACGTGGGTTTCCTCCGGGTTCTCCGGTTTCCTCCCACAGTCCAAAAACATGGATCAAGGTCAATTGAATTCTCCAAATTGCCCCATATAGAGTGTGTTGAAACCCCCCCGTGACCCTAATAGAGGATAAAGTGGAAGATAATGGATGGATAGATGGATGGATGGATTGCATGGTGGCTTAGTGGTTAGCATGTTCTCCTCTCAGTGTTAGGGATTCCCGGTTCGAATCCCCATCTGGGTGGAGTTTCCATGTTCTCCCCGTGTCCGTGTGGGTTTCCTCCGGGTTCTCCGGTTTCCTCCCACAGTCCAAAAACATTGATCAAGTCAATTAAGTCAACTGAGTGTGTGAGTGTGTGCCCAGCGATGGATTGGCACCCTGTCCTGGGTGTATCTGCCCAGCGCCCGAGAAGTTCTCCCCTGGATGGGCATGGGGAACCCCCCGCGACCCTAATAGAGAATAAAGCGGGTGATAATGAATGAATAAAAGAAAGAGACAGGTGCCCGAGGCACCTGTTACAGCAAACAGGTTTCAATATTCATTCATTCATTCATTCATTATCTTCCGCTTATCCTCTATTAGGGTCGCGGTGGGGTTCCCCATGCCCATCCAGGGGAGAACGTCTCGGGCGCTGGGCAGATAGACCCAGGACAGGGCGCCAATCCATCGCTGGGCACGCCCTCACTCACACAGACACAAAAAGGGCAATTTTTTTACGAACTCAATTAACTTGATCCATGTTTTTGGACTGTGGGAGAAAACCGGAGAACCCGGAGGAAACCCACGCAGACACGGGGAGAACATGGAAACTCCACCCAGATGGGGATTCGAACCGGGAATCCCTAGCGCTGAGAGGCGAACGTGCTAACCACTAAGCCACCGTGCCGCCCAGGTTTCAATATAAAAGCCTAAAAAATAGAGATTAACCCTGGTAGATCTCGATGACCTGTCCAATGGAAAAGTAGATCTCGGGCCCGAAAAGTGTGGTCACCCCTGCTTTACACTAACTTTAGACGAGCTGCTTAGTAAATGAACTTGTGTTTTAATCCTGAGAGCTGATCTGCGGTTCTGCGGGTTCCCAACCAGAGCGACATCCATTCCAATTACAGTCTGATTTAAGCACTGGGTATCCCACAGCAATTACTGTGCACACTGTGCAGACCGGGATGCCGACTGCCAGCGTTTCATCAGAGCAGCAGGTGGTGCGGTGGCCCTAAAATGCCCCAACCTGCCCTCCCGCCCTCCGTCATCCAGGTTAATCTACCCTCGCCGCGGTGCACTAGCTGAATCCTGACTCTGCTGCAGACCCTCTGCGCACCCCCACATTCACCTGATAATTAGTTCCATTCATCCCACGTTTGGCAGCACAGTGGCTGAGTGATTAGCATGTTCTCCTCTCAGCACTAGGGATTCCCGGTTCGAATCCCCATCTGGGTGGTTTCCATGTTCTTCCCGTGTCTACGTGGGTTTCCTCCGGGTTCTCCGGTTTCCTCCCACAGTCTGAAAACATGGATCAAGGTCAATTTGTTATGGTCCGAGGACCTGAGCGAGGCGGATCCGCTACTCGGAGAAACGGGTACTGGAGACGGAGATACAAAACAGTGCTGGTTTATTTTAACACAGAGACGAAGTGCACGGGAAGACGACACAGACAGGACGGTGGGTGATGACGTCACGGCGGGTCGGGTTCCAATACAGGGAGACAGCGTGAAGGGCACTTGACGGGGCGATGACGACAGGATGACGAACTGCACACAGAGAAGCAGAACAGCAGACAGAACGACAAGGTACAGGGCGCAATAGCGAGGTAACAGGGCAGAGCCGGGAGCTCGTAGTGTCAGGGCTTGGCAAAGGCATGGCACGAGACAAACTAGCGGTGAAGGACAGGTAGTGCGGGGTATAAGTAGGTGCACGTGATAGGGACCAGGTGCTCGTGATTACAGGGGCGTGAACACAAAACCCAACCCACACCACGTGACCAAACAAACCGTGACACAATTGCCCTATACAGAGTGTGTTTGTGTGAGTGAGTGTGTATCTGTCCAGCGCCTGGAACAATCTCCTCTGAATGGGCATGGGGAACCCCCCTCCACCCCCCCGTGACCCTAGTAGAGGATAAAGCGGAAGGTAATGGATGGATGGATGTCTTAATTCAATCACTAAAGGACTTTAATAGGAAGCCCGTTCTATCAGCTGGAGCCGGATGGGATGATTGGTTCTGTAGCTGCTGTTCTAAGACGTTCATCCAGAAGAGTGGAACAGATAAAAAAAACAGGCTGAGTGGTGGGTTGATGAATGACGGGTTGAACTTTAGGTTAAACTGACAGAAAGACAACAGTGGGAAGCAGTAGAGCATCTGAGAACACAGAGAACCCTAAGGCGGTCTCCGGAGACAACAGTGTCCTGCATCCGGGAATTTATTTACCTGAGAACGATGGCAACGCTGTAGTCACCCACATTCACGCAGCAGAGTGTAAACACAGCACGGTGGCTTAGTAATTAGCATGTTCTCCTCTCAGCACTAGGGATTCCCGGTTCGAATCTCAATCTGGGTGGAGTTTCCATGTTCTCCCCGTGTCTGCATGGATTTCCTCCGGGTTCTCCGGTTTCCTCTCACAGTCCTAAATCATAGATCAAGGTCACTTGAGTTCTCCAAATTGCCCCATAAAGAGTGTGTTTGTGTGAATGAGAGAGTGTGTGTTCAGAGATAGATTGGATCTGCCCAGCGCCTGAGAGCAGAAGGGGATGGATGGAGTGTAAACACGATGGTAAACAGGTTTGGTAGGCAGAACGTTTTGTATTTCATTATGTTGGAGGTTCTAGTTTTACCATGTTGTGCTCTGTGGACATCCATCCATCCATTATCTTCCACTTTATCCTCTATTAGGGTCACGGTGGGTTCCCCATGCCCATCCAGTGGAGGGGGGGGGGGGGGGGGGGGGGGGGGGGGGGGGGGGGGGGGGGGGGGGGGGGGGGGGGGGGGGGGGGGGGGGGGGGGGGGGGGGGGGGGGGGGGGGGGGGGGGGGGGGGGGGGTGTTCCCCATGCCTATCCAGGGGAGAACGTTTCGGGCGCTGGGCAGATACACCCAGGACAGGACACCAATCTATCACTGAACACACACACACACACACACACACACACTCTATATGGGGCAATTTCATTCATTCATTCATTCATTATCTTCCGCTTATCCTCTATTAGGGTCGCGGTGGGGTTCCCCATGCCCATCCAGGGAAGAACGTCTCGGGCGCTGGGCAGATAGACCCAGGACAGGGCGCCAATCCATCGCTGGGCAAACACTCACTCACACAGACACACTCTAAATGGGGCAATTTTGAGAATTCAATTAACTTAATCCATGTTTTTGGACTGTGGGAGGAAACCGGAGAACCCGGAGGAAATCCACGCAGACACGGGGAGAACATGGAAACTCCACCCAGATGGGGATTCGAACCGGGAATCCCTAGCGCTGAGAGGCGAATGTGCTGACCACTAAGCCACCGTGCCGCCTTATGGGGCAATTTGGAGAATTCAATTGACTTGATCCATGTTTTTGGACTGTGGGAGGAAACCGGAGAACCCGGAGGAAACTCCACCCAGATGGGGATTCGAACCGGGAATCCCTAGTTCTGAGAGGAGAACATGCCAACCACTAAGCCACTTGTGATGGTTCTAAATGACAGAATACACATTACCTCAGACATTGAATCCAAATCCAGAGACGGTTGTGTGTGGCAGCGGAATACAACGCTGAGGTGATACCACCTGCTGTTAAAGGGACAAACTGCACAAAGGGACAAAGTGCTGCAGGGGTTCGGGGAGCGATTTCACGTAGATGTGGAGGAACCTGAGAGTCATTTCTGTTATGGCAGACAAAAACAGCTCACGGTTGGCGCTGCCGCAGTTTTCGCCTTTTTCTTCCCATCTGACAATTACCCCAGTCCCTTCTAACAGCCCCTGTAATGGGCTGCCACATAGCTCATCTCCAGCCATCAGCCCTCTCTGCCCATTTTCATCTCCCTCTCTCGAGGCAGAAAATGACTGTTATAGAAAATGTGCTCTCATTTACATTTTGGGCGGCTCTAATACCACAGCGACTGAACGAACCCAGATCTGAGAGCAGCGATGCTTCATCCAGACTTTATTTTCATTTATTTATAGATTTATTTTACGGACGGCACAATGGCTTAGTGGTTAACATGTTCTCCTCTCAGCGCAGTTCAAATCCCCATCTGGGTGGACTTTCCATGTTCTCCCCTTGTCCGCGTGGGGTTCCTCCGGGTTCCGCCGGGTTCCTCCCACAGTCCAAAAACATGGATCAAGTCAATTGAGTTCTCTAAATTGCATTGCCCCATATAGAGTGTGTGTCTGTGAGTGTGTGTCCAGCAACAGATTGGTGTATCTGCCCAGCGCCCAAAACATTCTCCCCTGGATGGGCATGGGGAACCCCCCCTCTTCTTCTGTAGGGGATAAAGCGGAAGATAATGAATGGATGGATGGGTGACTTAGTGGTTAGCATGTTCTCCTCTCAGCACTAGAGATTCCCGGTTCGAATCCCCATCTGGTTGGAGTTTCCATGTTCTCCCCAAGTCTGTGTGGGGTTCCTCCGGGTTCTCCGGTTTCCTCCCACAGTCCAAAAACATGGACCAAGTCAATTGAATTTTCCAAATTGCCCCATATACAGTGTGTCTGTGTGGGTTAGTGTGTGTCCAGTGATAGATTGGTGTCCTGTCCTGGGTCTATCTGCCCAGCGCCAGAGGCGTTCTCCCCTGGATGGGCATGGGAAACCCCCCCACGACCCTAGTAGAGGATAAAGCAATAGATAATGAATGGATGGATATATTTTACTGATTTCACACACACACTCTATTTGGGGCAATTAAGAGCATCCAATTTACCTTGAATACATGTCGCCCCTTTATTAAGATCTGCTTTTAAAACAAAATACATAAATACATAAATAAAACAAATATCTGTCAATTCATTGTTTTATGGGCGGCACTGTGGCTTAGTGGTTAGCATGTTCTCCTCTTAGTACTGGGTTCGAATCTCAATCTGGGTGGAGTTTCCATGTTGTCCCCGTGGGGTTCCTCCGGGTTCTCCGGTTTCCACCCACAGTCCAAAAACATAGATCAAGGTCAATTGAATTCTCCAAATTGTGAGTGTGTGTTCAGTGATAGATTGGCGCTCTGTCCTGGGTGTATCTGCCCAGCGCCCGAAACGTTCTCCCCTGGATGGGCATAGGAAACCCCCCCCCCCCCCCGACCCTAATAGAGGATAAAGCGATAGATAATGGATGCTTAGATGGACTTTGTTCAGTGTTTGTTTTTTAGGTTTAGGGTTTTCCGGTTCACCATCTCAGAGAAGGCAACCTCAACCTCAGGTGTGTTTCAGACATGGTGTCTTAGTGGTTTTGCATGTTCTCCTCTCAGTGCTGAGGACACGGGTTCGAATCCTTCTCACTCAAAAATGCTACTTTTGTGTATGTGCAATATCATAATTTGACTAATTATTTGACTAATTCCCGGTTCGAATGCCCATCTGTGTGGAGTTTCCATGTTCTCCCCATGTCCACGTGGGTTTCCTCCGGGTTCTCTGGTTTCCTCCCACAGTCCAAAAACATGGATCAAGTCAATTGAGTTCTCCAAATTGCCCCATATAGAGTGTGTCTGTGTAAGTGAGTGTGTGTCCAGTGATAGATTGGCGCTCTGTCCTGGGTCTATCTGCCCAGCGCCCGAAACGTTCTCCCCTGGATGGGCATGGGGAACCCCCCCCCCACGACCCTAATAGAGGATAAAGCAGAAGATAATGGATGCATGGATGGACTTCGTTCAGTGTTTGTTTTTTAGGTTTAGGGTTTTCCGGTTCAGCATCTCAGAGAAGGCAACCTCAACCTCAGGTGTGTCTCAGAGGACAGTTCTCACAGTCTGCGGTTCCTCAGAGCTCCACTCTGAAGCTTCACATTGACAGACTCCGCAGGCTGTTGAGCTCATCTTTATTTTTCTTTCTATTTATTCATTCATTATCTCCCGCTTATCCTCTATTAGGGTCGCGGTGGGGTTCCCCATGCCCATCCAGGGGAGAACGTCTCGGGCGCTGGGCAGATACACCCAGGACAGGGCGGCAATCCATCGCTGGGCACACACTCACTCACACAGACACACTCTATATGGGGCAATTTTTTTTGAGAATTCAATTAACTTATTCCATTTTTTTGGACTGTGGGAGGAAACCGGAGAACCCGGAGGAAACCCACGCGGACACAGGGAGAACATGGAAACTCCACCCAGATGGGGATTCGAACCGGGAATCCCTAGTGCTGAGAGGAGAACGTGCTAACCACTAAGCCACCGTGCCGCCTCTTTCTATTTATTCAGGAAAAAAACCTTAAGACTTTGGATCTCATGTGATTTAATTCTATTTTAAAAGCAGTGAATACGCAACAAAAAACAACAACAAAAGCTTTTTGATTTATATCTTGAGGTTGTTTTTTTCCTGTAAACCTCTTTAAATAAACCCTTTGTCTCTTTTCTTCAGAGTTACTGAGGGTTTTTTATGTTTCTCTTTCAGGTGAGAGAGATTTGAACCTGTGGTTCAGTGGAGGCTGTGATACAAATATTAAGCACATTTTTACAGACAGGCAGCACGGTGGCTTAGTGGTTAGCATGTTCTCCTCTCAGCGTTTGGGTTTTCTGGTCCCAATCTGGGTGGAGTTTCCATGTTCTCCTCGTGTTCGCGTGGGTTTCCTCCGGGTTTTCCGGTTTCCTCCCACAGTCCTAAAACATGGAGCAAGTCAATTGAATTCTCCAAATTGCCCCATGTAGAGTGTGTTTGTGTGAGTGAATGCGTCCAGTGAAGATAATGGATGGATGGATGGATGTAATGGGTGGCACGGTGGCTTAGTGGGTCTGGATGGAGTTTCCATGTTCTCCCCGTGTTCGCGTGGGTTTCCTCCGGGTTCTCCGGTTTCCTCCCACAGTCCAAAAACATGGCTCAAGGTCAATAGAATTCTCCAAATTGCCCCATATAGAGTGTGTCTGTGTGAGTGAGTGTGTGTCCAGCGATTAATTGGTTTCCTGTCCTGGGTCTATCTGCCCAGCACCCGAAATGTTCTTCCCTGGATGGGCACGGGGAACTTATCCATAAAAAAACTAAATTAATTAATTACCACTAATTAGGTAATTAATTGGGAGACACTGTGGCTTAGTGGTTTGCACGTTCGTCTCTCAGAGCTAGGGATTCCAGGTTTGAATCCCAATCTGGGTGGAGTTTCCATGTTCTCCCCGTGTCCGCGTGGGTTTCCTCCGGGTTCTCCAGTTTCCTCCCACAGTCCAAAAACATGGATCAAGGTCAATTGAGTTCTCCAAATTGCCCCATATAGAGTGTGTGTGTGTGTGAGTGAGTGTGTGTTCAGGGATAAATTGGCGCCCTGTCCTGGGTGTATCTGCCCAGCGCCCAAAAAGTTCTCCACTGGATGGGCATGGGGACCCCCCCCCCCACGACCCTAGTAGAGGATAAAGCAGAAGATAATGAATGGATGGAAGACTGAAGTTATGGTGTTTGGTCCCGGTGGTTTCTGTGCAGCCCTCACAGTTGACTTGGCAGATTGAGACGTCAACAGTTTTTAAAATGGACAGTGATTTGATGCTGGATGGTCAGATGGGTGCAGTAGTGAGGTCCTGCTTTTATCACTTAAAGCAAGTGACGAAGGTGAAGCGTACCTTAACACATCAGCATTTCCAAACACTAATCCATGCCATCATCACTTCTCAGCTGGATTACTGTAATGCACTTTACTTTGGAGTCAGCCGGTCCTCCCTCAAAGGCCTGCAGTTGGTGCAGAACGCTGCTGATCTCCATCAGCATGTGCCCCCATGTGCCTCAGGTTAGCTGATCAGCTCCTCCTGGAGGTTCCGAGGTTCAAACTCAAGCTCAGATGGGATCGAGGCTTTTTTATTGCAGCTTCTAGACTTTGAAACAACCTCCCGCTATATATTAGACAGACCGCTTTACTGTCCACCTTTAAATCTGGTCTTAAAACCCATTTTACACTCCTGCTTTTAATACAACACGATTTTCCTTTGGTTTTATTGGTTTTAAGGTTTTATTTGTTTTACTCTTTTATTGTGTTATTGGTATATTGTGTTCTTGTTTTTATAATTTTGGTTCTAGGTTCACTGCACAGCACTTTGTTGCAGCTGTTGGTGTTGATTTTAAATTGCTTTATGAATGCTGCAGAAGGAGCAAAGTTTTTTCACAGTACATTTAGACAGTACTTGAAGTTTTTGAAGTCAGCTTTCAGTGTTTTGAATCAGTTGTAGAGGTCTGATTGTGCAAACTGGGAGACCGGCAAGCAACGCATTACAATAATTGAGCCGGGATGGGACGAGGACTTGAACTAACAGCTGGGTAGTCAAAAAAACGTTTCGGGCGCTGGGCAGATACATTCAGTACAGGGTGCCAATCTATCGCCGGATACACACTCACTCATACAGACACACACACTCTATATGGGGCAATTTAGAGCATTCAATATACCCTGAACCCCATCATTATTTTTCATTATGGGAGGGAACCAGAGAACCCGGAGGAAACCCATGCAGACAAGGGGAGAA
This sequence comes from Corydoras maculifer, assembly GCA_019802435.1. Taxonomy (NCBI): domain Eukaryota; kingdom Metazoa; phylum Chordata; class Actinopteri; order Siluriformes; family Callichthyidae; genus Corydoras; species Corydoras maculifer. Next base: position 1,585,567 of record JAFMOD010000063.1, read on the forward strand.
CATGGAAACTCCACCCAGATTGGAATTCGAACTTGGATCCCCAGTGCTGAGAGAAGAACACGCAAACCTCTATATAATAATAATTATAATAACAATAATAATAATGTTAAAATACTGTATATATAGGGGCGGCACGCTGGCTTAGTGGTTAGCATGTTCTCCTCTCAGCACTAGGATTCCTGGTTCGAATCTCCATCTGGGTGGAGTTTCTTCAAAACATGTCCAAAAACATGGATCAAGGTCAATTGAATTCTCCAAATTGCCCCATATAGAGTGCCCAAAACGTTCACCTTTGTATTAGAGGATAAAGCAGAAGATAATGGATAGATAATATATATATATATACTCAGTACTTCTATTAGTGCAAAATTGCAAATAATAAACCTTTTTACTCACTACATTTTTAAAACAGGTTTATTCATTTATTTTGACTTCATTTATTTATAAGTTCATTTTGTTTTGTTAACATATAGTTTAATCTACTTCCTCCTTCGGGTTTTTTGGCGGGTGACAGACCCACTAAAGGTGCATTACCGCCGCCTATTGAGCTGGATGTACATTTTAATCCTCTTATCCAGCTAATTAAGTTCAAATCGTAATTCTATTGGATGATAAACGGGGGAGGCGGGAAAGGTGAAGCGGAGTCGACAAATGATTGGATGAGAGACAGGAATACACCTGTAACAGGCTCAATGGAGTAAGAGGTGAGAAAATGGAGTCTTACCCTTTAGTAAAAATGGTGGCTCATCAAACACGTTGTGGCAGCTGAGATGCCCTTTGCGAGGCAAAGAAGCAAGAGTTCACGGCATTTACGAATTCACCATCAAATGTTAAAAAGCACAACAAAGTAAGTGAGCTGTTATATATTTGGGGTAATATTTTTAAAACCTGTTGCATTTCTTTAGAAGGTGTCCTGTGGAGATGTGCTATCTTATTAAAATGTGCTGCCACACCAGCAGACTCAGGAAAAGCATTTTCCTGTCCTGAGGTGGTGATCATGATGAACATTGCACCTCCACTTTTCTGTACCCTCGCACCCTCTGTACTGTTAATGCACTTTATTCATATAATCTCCATTGCATTTCCAAATGCACTGCCATGTGAACCTGTGTACATATTTACATTTTATATTTACACATATGTACATGTCAGTAATAACCTCTTTTAATAATGTATCTCAGTTCTATATATATATAGAGAGAGAGAGAGAGAGAAAGAGAGAGAGAGAGATACAATAATATACAAAATATATATAAGACATTATTAGTAGTGTTTTATATATAGGTTATAGGATAATATAAACATATCAATACACACACACATACACATATATATATATATATATATATATATATATTCATTCATTCATTCATTATCTTCCGCTTTATCCTCTATCAGGGTCGCGGTGGGGTTCATCATGCCCATCCAGGGGAGAACGTCTCAGCCGCTGGGCAGATACACCCAGGACAGGGCGCCAATCCATCGCTGGGCACACACTCACTCACACAGACACACTCTATATGGGACAATTTTGAGAATTCAATTAACTTGTTCCATGTTTTTGGACTGTGGGAGGAAACCGGAGAACCCGGAGGAAACCCACACAGACACGGGGAGAACATGGAAACTCCACCCAGATGGGGATTCGAACCGGGAATCCCTAGTGCTGAGAGGCGAACGTGCTAACCACTAAGCCACCGTGCCGCCATTATATATATATTATATATATCTATCTTCTATAACCTAATAAATCCAAATATCATACTAAATACATTTTGTATATTATTATTTAGTTAGCACGGTGGCTTAGTGATTAGCACGTTCGCCTCTCAGCGCTAGGGATTCCCGGTTCGAATCCCCATCTGGGTGGAGTTTCCATGTTCTCCCCGTGTCTGCGTGGGTTTCCTCCGGGTTCTCCGGTTTCTCCCCACAGTCCAAAAACATGGATCAAGTCAATTGAATTCTCAAAAATTGCCCCATATAGAGTGTGTCTGTGTGAGTGAGTGTGTGCCCAGCGATGGATTGGCGTCCTGTCCTGGGTGTATCTGCCCAGCGCCCGAGACGTTCTCCCCTGGATGGGGATGGGGAACCCCACCGCGACCCTAATAGAGGATAAAGCGGGAGATAATGAATGAATGAATATTATTATTTATCTTACTATATATATATATAAAGAATGTGTGTGTGTGTATTTTTTCAGTGGTTCTGTGCCTGTACTCCGCACAATGACAAAGTTGAATCGTATGTAAACTAGTGTATTTTATACGTACAGTTGCTTAAATAAATCAGTAGTTCTGAGTTCTGAACATAACTCATCATTATGCTGAGAGTTTACACAAACTTTATATGAGCTCAGTGTTGTATTGTTCAAAATGCATAATCAGTACACTGACAATGTTATTATTCAACCACTGCTTTAGTTAATTGTTTTGCACATTACACAACCAATTAATAGACAGACATGTCTGATATTCACATAAGGATGGAAAAAAGGAGGGAAGAAACATTTGCACACTAATGTATCCCAGAGGAAATTTATCAACCAGTAATAACAAGAAAAAAACAATAATAATAAACAATAAAAATGTACAAAACAGTAGTAAAAAATATGATGGTTATTAATCCATCCATCCATTACCTTCCGCTTTATCCTCTATTAGGGTCGCGGGGGGGTTCCCCATGCCCATCCAGGTGAGAACGTTTCGGACGCTGGGCAGATACACCCAGGACAGGGCGCCAATCCATCACTGGACACACACTCACTCACGCATATACACTCTATATGGGGCAATTTGGAGAACTCTATTGACTTGATCCATGTTTTTGGACTGTGGGAGAAAACCGGAGAACCCGGAGGAAACCCACGTGGACACGGGGAGAGCATGGAAACTCCACCCAGATTAGAATTCTAACCGGGAATCACTAGTTCTGAGAGGAGAACATGCTAACCACTAAGTCACCGTTAATGTATAATAGCTGTGTGTTTACAAACATGCAAACCACTAAGCCACCTTGCCGCCCCGTTATTAAACCATTCATTCATTCATCCATTATCTTCTGCTTTATCCTCTATTAGGGTTGTGGTGAGGGTCCCATGCCCATCCAGGGAAGAACGTTTCGGACGCTGGGCAGATACACCCAGGAGAGGACGCCAATCTATCACTGGGCACACACTTACACCGTGCCGCCGTTATTAAACCAGTTAAGAATATTTTTTTTTTTAATAATATATAGTGTAGAAATTGTCATGTGGGTGACACGGTGGCTTAGTGGTTGGCATTTTCTCCTCTCCGCGCTAGGGATTCCTAGTTTAAATCCCAATCTGGGTGGAGTTTCCTTGTTCTCCCCATGTCCATGTGGGTTTCCTCCGGGTTCTCCGGTTTCCTCCCACAGTCCAAAAACATGGATCAAGTCAATTGAAATATCCAAATTGCCCCATATAGAGTGTGTCAGTGTGAGTGAGTGTGTGTCCAGTGATAGATTGGCGTCCTGTCCTGGGTGTATCTGCCCAGTAACCGAAACGTTCTCCCCTGGATGGGCATGGGGAACCCCATGTGACCCCAATAGAGGATAAAGCAGAAGATAATGGATGGATGGATATTGTTATGTTTATGTATGTGTGTGTGTGTGTGTATGTATATATATATATATATAGTAAAAGCATTCTAAAGTAGTTTATTGCAGGTTTTTGGTGCTTGTGAACCTTTGATTTGATCTATGAAACCCTTTTCAAAACATAATACAAAGTCACAGGGTTTTGTTTTTATTGTGATCACCCGTATTTGGTTTTATGTTTGTATCTGTAGCCACATAAGCCTTGTATGCAGCCTGTTTCCATGCCATGTATTGAAAGCCTCTATTTCAACCGACGCTGTAATCACACGGGAACACCGAAATGGTGGGTCATAACAGGACTGATTCATTCATCATCCATAATCACATTATTCTGGTAATGGCTCTGGAGTCTGGAGGCACCGCAGTGTGCCAGTCCATCAATGGGCATCACATTCTCACTTACTCATCCTTACCTTAAGGCAGGCGGATCCACCAGATGGTCTGTTATTACAGACAGAATGATCCTGAGGTGTCGCTGTGCTCAACAACACCCCTCCCCTGCCCCCCCCCCCCCCGCATCCACACCCACCTGAAAAAAGGTGCAAAACATGGATCTGAATGTCATTTATGACCTTGGTTTTACTTAATAATGAAACCAAACAACTTCGGATTTCAGCAGCGTTGATTGGTTGATTTTAAATGTTAGTCGTTTAAAATGTTTTCTCTTTTTTTTTTTTTTTTTTTTTTGGGGGGGGGGTGGGCAGATGGGATTATTATTATTATCAGTTGAGTCACACTAAAAAAATTTTTTTTTAAAAAGACAGACATGGTGTCTTAGTGGTTTTGCATGTTCTCCTCTCAGTGCTGGGGACACGGGTTCGAATCCTCCTCACTCAAAAATGCTACTTTTGTGTATGTGCAATATCATAATTTGACTAATTATTTGACTAATTCCCGGTTCGAATCCCCATCTGGGTGGAGTTTCCATGTTCTCCCCATGTCCACATGGGTTTCCTCCGGGTTCTCTGGTTTCCTCCCACAGTCCAAAAACATGGATCAAGTCAATCTGAGTTCTCCAAATTGCCCCATATAGAGTGTGTCTGAGTGAGTGAGTGTGTGTCCAGTGATAGATTGGCGTCCTGTCCTGGGTCTATCTGCCCAGCGCCCGAGACGTTCTCCCCTGGCTGGGCATGGGACCCCCCCCCCCTCCCGACCCTAATAGAGGATAAAGCGGAAGATAATTGATGGATGGACATATTATATGTAACTGTGGTTTAGTGGTTAGCATGTTCTCCTCTCAGCACTGGGGATTCCCGGTTTGAATCCTAATCTGGGTGAAGTTTTAATGTCCCGTCCCCCCCCCTGTATACGCATGAGTTTACTCCCACAGTCCAAAAACATGGATCAAGTCAATTGAATTCTCCAAATTGCCCCATATAGAGTGTGTTTGTATGAGTGAGTTTGTGTCCAGTGATAGATTGGTGTCCTGTCCTGGGTGTATCTGCCCAGCTCCCAAGACATTCTCCCCTGGATGGGCATGGGGAACCCCTCACCTGCGACCCTAATAAAGGATAAAGAAGATAATGTATGGATGGATGTTACTTAGGGTGGCACGGTGGCTTAGTGGTTGGCATGTTCTCCTCTCAGCGCTAGGGATTCCCGTTTTGAATCCCAATCTGGGTGGAGTTTCCTTGTTCTTCCCGTGTCCATGTGGGTTTCCTCCAGGTTCTCCGTTTTCCTCCCACAGTCCAAAAACATGGATTAAGGTCAATTGAATTATCCAAATTGCCCCATATAGACTGTGTGTGTGAGTGAGTGTGTCTGGGTGTATCTACCCAGCGCCTGCAACATTCTCTTCTGAATGGGCATGGGGAACACCCCCGCGACCCTAATATAGGCTAAAGCGGAAGATAATAGATGTAATTAAGGGCGGTACTGTGGCTTAGTGGTTAGCATGTTCTCCTCTCAGCTCCAGCTCGGTTCCATGGAGTTTCCATGTCCTCTGGGTTCTCCGGTTTCCTCCCACAGTCCAAAAACATGGATCAAGGTCAATTGAGTTCTCCAAATTGCCCCATATAGAGTGTGTCTGTGTGAGTGAGTGTTTGCCTAGCAATAGATTGTCGCGCTATCTTGGATGTATCTGCCCAACGCCCAAAACGTTCTCCACTAGATGGGCATGGGGAACTGTGGGTTCTCCTAAATGCCTGAATGTGGTCAGATGGTAGAAAAACTCCGGCTCTATAACACTGAATAGTTCAGGAGGTAAAATTAGGTCTGCGACTTTTTGGGAAGCAGGGCGTCTAATTCTGTCTGAGCTGAAGAAGTAACAAGCGAGCGGCAATTCAGTTGGGAGACAAGGCTCAGCTCAGTGTTACGGAACGTGTAGAATCCGCTCTCTAGAGTTTCAGCCACATAGCGTAGCTCCACACACAGCAGAGTATAATGAAGTGTATAACACTGTGTATACTATAAATACAGCCCATTTACTGGAAATACTCTGAAATGTGGTCAGGAACTTCTCTACAGCATGCTCGCGGGGTTGGATTAATGGGGTTCTTTGGTTAACTCAAAGTGCACTAGGGCTGCGATTAACCATTATTTTAATAATCGATTAATTGGTCGGCCGGCACGGTGGTTTAGTGGTTATAATGTTCTGTTCTAGGCGCTAGGAATTCCAGGCTCGAATCGCAATCTGGGTGGAGTTTCCATGTTCTCCCCGTGTCCGAGTGGGTTTCCTCTGGGTTCTCCAGATTCCTCCACATCATAAAAACATGGATCAAGGTCAATTGAATTCTCCAAATTGCCCCATATAGAGTGTCTGTGTGAGTGAGTGTGTGTTCAGTGATAGATTGGCGTCCTGTCCTGGGTGTATCTGCCCAGCGCCGAAACGTTCTCTCCTGGATAGGCATGGGGAACCCCCCCCCCAATGACTCTAATAGAGGATAAAGTGGAAGATAATGGATGGATGGATAGATCCATTATCTTCTGCTTTTATCCTCTACTAGGTTCGTGGGGGGGGGGGGGGGGTTCCCCAGGAGAGAACGTTTCGGCGCTGGGCAGATACACCCAGGACAGGACGCCAATCTATCACTGAAGACACAGACACACTCTATATGGGGCAATTTGGCGAACTCAATTGACTTGATCCCTGTTTTTGGACTGTGGGAGGAAAACGGAGAACCCGGGGGAAACCCACGTGGACACGGGGAGAACATGGAAACTCCACCCAGATGGGGATTTGAACTGGGAATCCCTAGTGCTGAGAGGAGAACATGCTAAACACTAAGCCACCGTGCCGCTTAGGTGAGTGTTATTTTCCTAAATAATATTGCAGTTTTATTGATGGTGATTTTAATGTGTGTGTAAGTGTGTCCAGTGATAGATTGGCGTCCTGTCCTGGGTGTATCTGCCCAGCGCCCGAAACGTTCTCCCCTGGATGGGCATGGGGAACCCCCAATGATCCTAGTAGAGGATAAAGCGGAAGATAATGGATGGATGGATGATCACAGTCTCTGATTCAGATAATTTTAGGACTTCAGACAAGGTTTGGAAGTCTCGCCACTGGGTAAAAGTAGAACAGTGGATCTCTGAGATGGTTCTAATGTATGCATCATGAATCCACTAGAACACATTAGTGTAGCTGCCTCATCTTGGTAATAAAGCTCAGCTGATTCTACATTCATAACACACAGTCAGAATAAAGTGTGAGCTCTTAGCTGAGGAACCGTGAGCCAGTCTTCAGAGGTGATGGGAGAGAACACGGTTATTCTCTCCTTCTGTTGCCTTGAGCCGACTTTATGATCAGAATCAGACAAAAGTGGAGCAATAAAGGGCGAGTGTGGACTTTTCGTCCAGTGCTCTGCAATCAGCAGAGACAGTAATACAATATAAACCTCCTGGACGCACAGTTGGCTGGATGGATGGGTATCGATCTGGATGATCTCCCCATCAGGGAGCACGGCTGAGAAGTGGGGTCTGAACTAACAGGTTTAACACTTTAACCCGCTCTAACTCCGAACAAGTTTCGAAATACTGTGAACTCATCCAAACTGTAAACAAGATCTGAGTCTTATTGTGTTATGGTGCTGCAAATAACGACTGTTATTATTTACACTTATAAAATAATCAGGATTAAAACGAACGATAAAAAAAATACTGCAAGGTAATGGGACGATGAAGTTTGTGTGTGTGTGTGTGTGGGTATGTATGTATGTATATACATATACACACACTGCCCAAAAACAAAAAAAAGGTCCAAACGCTTTTAGCTTTGATACGGCATTGCTTTCATAAAATTCCCCAAGGTCTTTCATCATAAATTAAGGTGTAGGTGTGTGTATATGTATGTGTTTTTATATATATATATATGTATACATACACACATACATACAGGGCGGCACAGTGTCTTAGTGATTAGCATGATCTCCTCTCAACGCTAGGGATTCCAGGTTCGAATCCCAATCTGGGTGGAGTTTCCATGTTCTCCCTGTGTCGGCGTGGGTTTCCTCTGGGTTCTCCGGTTTCCTCCCACAGTCCAAAAACATGGATCAAGGTCAATTAAATTCTCCAAATTGCCCCATATAGAGTGTGTGTGTGTGTGTGTGTGTGTGTGTGTGTGTGCATGTCTTTGTGAGTGAGTGTGTGTTCAGCAGTAGATTGGCACCCTGTCCTGAGTATATCTGCGCAGCGCCTAAAACGTTCTCCCCTGGATGGGCATGGAGAACCCCCCCGCGACCCTAATAGAGGATAAAGCGGAAGATAATGGGTGTGTGTGTATATATATATATATATATATATTATACATACATACAAAAACATCGATCAAGGTCAATTAAATTCTCCAATTCAGAGTGTGTGTGTGTGTGTGTGTGTGCGCGCGCATGTCTTTGTGAGTGAGTGTGTGCCCAGCAATAGATTGGCGTCCTGTCCTGGGTGTGTATCTGCCCAGCGCCTAAAACGTTCTCCAATGGATTGGCATGAGTACCCCCCCCCCCCCAAACCCTAGTAGAGGATAAAGCAGAAGATAATGAATAGATGTTATATGGACAAAAAAACTGAGGACGGACGGCACGGTGGCTTAGTGGTTAGCATGTTCTCCTCTCAGCAATAGGGATTTCCGGTTCGAGTCCCAATCTGGGTGGAGTTTCCATGTTCTCCCCGTGTCCATGTGGGTTTGCTCCGGGTTCTCCAGTTTTCTCCCACAGTCCAAAAACATGGATCAAGGTCAATTGAATTCTCCGAATTGCCCCATGTTAAATGTTGGTGTTCTGTATGATGGATTTTGTAGGTTCTTCACCTCTGAGTGTGTCTCTTTCTCACTGCGCCAGAGGTTTTTATTAAACAGAGCCATTCTCTCGACTCCGCTCAGTAGAGGTTTACAGTGCAATTACACGAGGAAATGCTTTTTACATTTTCAGCTTCATGCCGGTTCTGTCATGCTGCTGTAGCTTAACACTGGGTTCTCAGTTTGCTTTTTAGCAGCTGCTATTAATTTCACTTGAGAGCATCACGTGCGGAAGCCAGTTATTTATATCAGAGATTAACAATATATATATATATATATATATATATATATATAAATAGGCATGAAGGTTTAGTGGTTAGCATGTTCTCCTCTCAGCACTAGGGATTCCCGGTTCGAATCCCCATCTGGGTGGAGTTTCCATGTTCTCCCCGTGTCTGCGTGGATTTCCTCTGGGTTCTCTATTTTCCTCCCACAGTCCAAAAACATGGATCAAGTCAATTGAATTCTCCAAATTGCCCTGTAGAGTGTGTCTGTGTAAGTGAGTGTGTGCCCTGTGATGGACTGGCATCCTGTCCTGGGTGTATCTGCCCAGCGCCCGAAACGTTCTCCCCTGGATGGGCATGGGGAACCCCCCCACGACCCTAGTAGAGGATGAAGCGAAAGATAATGGATAAATCTCTACACTCTTCTAATCAAACAAGGGAGAACGGATTTACTCTCCGGTTCTTCGTCTGGATTTCGGTGGTTCTATCAGTTTAAGGGAAAGGAATTATTTATACCACAGCATAAAAGAAATGTAAAACAATTTTCTGCTTCTCAGCTCCGAGGACAACAAGCCTGTAATCTAGGTCGGAATCCGTTCCGTCATGCTGCTGCGATCCCAAATCACATTTTATTAAAGCAGAGGAAACGAAATCGCCAAGAGAGAACATGTTCAAATGGAAAAGCCACAAGTTTTGGGACAAAACTATAATCTCTGAATCGGAACTCAAGGTAGAATTTGGAAACTCCACCCAGATTGGGATTCGAACCTGGATCCCCAGTGCTGAGAGGAGAACATGCCACCCAACACCCCTAAAGAACTTACAATCCCAATCTGGGTGGAGTTTCCATGTTCTCAGTGTGTCCGTGTGGGTTTCCTCCCACAGTCCAAAAACATAGTTTGAAGGTAAATTCAATGTTTGAAATTGCCCCATATAGTTGGTGTGTGAGTGTCTGCGTTCCCAGTGATAGATTGGTGCCCTGTCCTAAGTGTATCCTAAAATGTTCACCCCTTGATGGGCATGGAGAACCCCCCTTAACCCCAGTAGAGGGATTCATCTTCTCTACTAGGGTTGGGGGGTTGGGGGGGTTCTCCATGCCCATCCAGGGGAGAACATTTCAGGCGTTGGGCAGATACACCCAGGGACAGGGCGCCAATTTTTCACACACACACACACACACACACACACACCCTGTGGGGCAAATAAAAGCATTGTATTTACCTTGAATCCATGTTTTTCGATTGTGGGAGGAAACCCAGGAGGACACAGGGAGAACATGGAAACTCCACCCAGATTGGGATTCGAACCTGGATCCCCAGCACTGAGAGGAGAACATGCTAACCTAAATGAAACATGTATAGTGAATTATAAGAGGTCCTGATTTTCGATTGCTGGTTGAGTTCAGCAAAATGGAAAACGTTGAGTCATTAATATCCAGTGCTAGTAATTACAGGTGGTCCATAAGTAGTGGTGGCTTAGTGTTTAGCATGTTCTCCTCTCAGCGCTAGGGATTCCCGGTTCGAATCCCCATCTGGGTGGAGTTTCCATGTTCTCCCCCTGCCCGCGTGGGTTTCCTCTGGGTTCTCCAGTTTCCTCCCACAGTCCAAAAACATGGATCAAGGTGAATTGAATTCTCCAAGTTGCCCCATATAGTGTGTCTGTGTGAATTAGTATGTGTCCAGTGATGGATTGGCGCCCTGTCCTGGGTGTATTTACCCAGCGCCCGAAACGTTCTCCCCTGGATGGGCATAGGGAACAATAGCCATAATGGAAGAGGCACACACACAAACACACTGGGGCAATTTAGAGCATTGAATTTACCTTGAATGTTTTTTTTTAATTAATTAATTTATTTTTTTATTTTTTTATTTTATTATGCAGATGCACCCTAATATAATATAATGATTTTTTTTTTCCAGCTGTAATGGCACACTGGTAATGTGATAAGAACATCAGCGTTACAGTGGAGCAGCTCCGGAGCCGAGGAAGCTCGTTCTGTCGGGTTTAACGAATCACGCTGATTGATTTGATAAGGCGGATAATAAAGGAAGATTTAAGTCTCAACAAATACTCATCAGCATGTGGGCTTGAAAATCTGCTCACTGTGTTCGAGTGCTACAGAGATCCGAATGATTAAAGCCATTGATTTCAGTGAGGAGAACATTACGGAGAAGCTTGTTCCGTGTTTATCATTATAAACTGTACATGGATCATATAAAACGCTGAATCTAGGACGGGGCGGCACGGTGGCTTAGTGGTTAGCACGTTCTCCTCTTAGCGCTAGGGATTCCCGGTTCGAATCCCCATCTGGGTGGAGTTTCCATGTTCTCCCCGTGTCTGCGTGGGTTTCCTCCGGGTTCTCCGGTTTCCTCCCACAGTCCAAAAACATGGATCAAGTTAATTGAATTCTTAAAAATTGCCCCCTATAGAGTGTCTGTGTGAGTGAGTGTGTGCCCAGCGATGGATTGGCGTCCTGTCCTGGGTGTATCTGCCCAGCGCCCGAGACGTTCTCCCCTGGATGGGCATGGGGAACCCCACCGCGACCCTAATAGAGGATAAGCGGGAGATAATGAATGAATGAATGAATGAATCTAGGCCGGATGTTCATACTGCACTCACTGATCAGCTTTTTATAAACTCATCTGACCGTTCAGCTTGATCCTCCAGAAATATATTTGAGGTCTAATATATAGGTGTCTATATATTTTTTTTTTGTCCATATGATGTACCATTAATCATTTGAGAGAACATATAAAAGGGTGAGGGGTGGATTCCAGGCTTCCATGTTCTCCCTGTATCTGTGTGGGCTTCCTCCGGGTTCTCCGGTTTCCTCCCACAGTCCGAAAACATGAATTAAGGGCAATGAATTCTCCAAATTGCCCCATATAGATTGAGTGAGGGTGTGTCCAGTGATAGATTGGTGTCCTGTCCTGGGTGTATCTGCCCAGCACCCGAAATGTTCTTCCCTGGATGGGCATGGGGAACCCCCTCCCCCCCCCCCCCCCCGACACAAGTAGAGGATAAAGTGGAAGATAATGGATGGATGGATAAAAGGGTAAGGGGTGGTGCAGGGGCTTAGTTGTTAGCATGTTCTCCTCTCAGCACTGGGTATCCCGGTTCGAATCCCAATCTGGGTGGAGTTTCCATGTTCTCCCTGTATCTGTGTGGGCTTCCTCCGGGTTCTCCGGTTTCCTTCCGCAGTCCAAAAACGTGGATCAAGGTCTCCAAATTCTTCAAATTGCCCCATATAGAGTGTGCCTGTGTGAGTAAGTGTGTGTCCAGTCATAGATTGGCGTCCTGTCCTAGGTGTATCTGCCCAGCGCCTGAAATGTTCTCCCCCTCCCCCCCCGAGACCGTAGTAGAGGACAAAGCGGAAGAAAATGGATGGATGGCGGCACGGTGACTTAGTGGTTGGCATGTTCTCCTCTCTGCACTGGGGATCCAGGTTCAAATCCCAATCTGGGTGGAGTTTCCATGTTCTCCTTGTATCTGTGTGGGGTTCCTCCCACAGTCCAAAAACATGGATCAAGGTCATTGTACGTGAGAATTCTATGTACGTGAGTGTACCCAGTGATGGATCGGCACCCTGTTCTCCCCCAGATGGGCATGGAGAAGAAAATAATGAAATGAATGAACTTTAAGTGGATGAAATATTTCCGCTGTTCCATCTTCTCCCCCCCCCATCCCACCCCTGGACTAAACTCTGCTTCCTTTTGTTGGTGAGCATCGTAACTGCAGAGTGATATTTTAAATCATTCAGAAAACACTCAGTCTGTGCCATATCTGCTGTAGAGCACAAATATATAGACTGTTTAAAAGTCAATTAGGTTTCAAAATTCATTTATGGATGAGAGCGCGAGAGAGAGAGAGAGAGAAATGAGAATGCTGTTTGAGACTGATGGGACTCTGGCCTCTGGAATGTGTTGAGAGAAGATAGTGGTGCTCTCTCATGTTATCTGGCAGCAGCCACTTTCTCATTTCAGGACTTATCGTTCACCCGGGCGTTCTCTCCAGAACGTCTATGCAACCGAGCAGAGTCCTGAGCGCAGGGCTCCATTTCACCGTCTGCTCCTGAAAGAAAGAAATAATAACAGAATTCCATCATAGGGGCGGCACGGTGGCTTAGTGGTTAGCATGTTCTCTCCAATCCATCGCTGGGCACACACTCACTCCCCGTGTCCACATGGGTTTCCTCCGGGTTCTTCGATGTTAATCGAAAAACATGGATTAAGTCAATTGAGTCCTCCAAGTTGCCCCATATAGAGTGTGTGTGTGAGTGAGTGTGTGTTCAGTGATAGATTGGCGTCCTGTCCTGGGTGTATCTGCCCAGCGCCCGAAACGTTCTCCCCTGGATGGGCATGGGGAACCCCCCCCCGACCCTAGTAGAGGATAATGAATAAATTAATTTAATCCCTGGGTGGCATGGTGGCTTAGTAGTTAGTATGTTCTCCTCTTAGCATGGGGGATTTTGGTTTCCCAATCTGGGTGGAGTTTTCGTGTTCTGCCCGTGTCCATGTGGGTTTCCTTCGGGTTCTCCGGTTTCCTCCCACAGTCCAAAACATGGTACATATGAATGCTCTAAATTGCTCCATATAAAGTGTGTATGTGTGAGTGAGTGTGTGCCCAGCGATAGATTGGCGCTCTGTCCTGGGTGGCACGGTGGCTTAGTGGTTAGTGTTAGGAATTCCCAGTTGGAATCCCAATCTGGGTGGAGTTTTCATGTTCTCCCTGTGTCCATGCGGGTTTCCTCCGGGTTCTCCGGTTTCCTCCCACAGTCTAAAAACATGGATTCAAGGTAAATTGGATGCTCTAAATTGCTCCATATAGTGTGTGTGTATATAGTGATAGATTGGTGCCCTGTTCTGGGTGTATCTGCCCAGCGCCCAAAACGTTCTCTGGATGGGCATGGAGAACACCCCACCCCCCTGCGACCCTAATATAGGATAAAGCAGAAGATAATGGATGGATGAATCATTTAGACGCCACAGCATTGGACACAATTGCTTAAAGCTGTGTGTATCTGATACAACTACGGTGTTCACGTTGTGACTGCGGGCTTCGTGAGTAAAAGCCACAGAGTCTTGTGTTTTTCTGTGACTATAAATTCCTGCCGATGAAACTTGGGGGCACGAAAAACAAAAGCTCTGAATCGGCGTTAAATCTCAGTGACTGATGAATTAGTTCGGGTCTGAAGAACATGGATAGAGGTATTAAAACATGAATTCAGCCGTATTCCTGGATCACATTCTTAAACCTGTGTGATTATTAACAAGCTGTAAAGCTGCAGACGATGAAATCACAGATGGAACCTCGGGGTGACGTTAGTGTAATACTCTCCTGACAGGACGTTCCAATAAATCACAACATGAACTCCAGTTCTGAACGCAGCAGCTGAACTCGTGTCAGGTTTCTTCATGCAGCACTTTGTTTGTGTTCTGTGACTAGATCTGTTGCTGGGTCTGCTGCTGGGAGCTTTAGCTGGATCTTTAGCTGAATATTTTGTGGGATATGTTGCTGGATCTTTAGCTGGATCTATTTTGGGATCTTTAGCTGGATTCTTGGCTAAATATATTGTGGGATCTTTAGTTGGAACACAAGCTGGATCTGTTGCGGGATCTTTAGCTGCAACTTAAGCTGGATCTGTTGCGATATCTTTAGCTGGATATGTTGCGGGATCTTTAGCTGGATATGTTGCGGGATCTTTAGCTGGATATGTTGTGGGATCTTTAGCTGGATCTGTTGCGGGATCTTTAGCTGGATCTGTTGCGGGATCTTTAGCTGGATATGTTGCAGGATCTTTAGCTGGATATGTTGCAGGATCTTTAGCTGGATATGTTGCGGGATCTTTAGCTGGATATGTTGTGGGATCTTTAGCTGGATCTGTTGCGGGATCTTTAGCTGGATCTGTTGCAGGATCTTTAGCTGGGACTTTAGCTGGATCTGTTGCGGGATCTTTAGCTGGATCTGTTGCAGGATCTTTAGCTGCAACTTTAGCTGGGACTTTAGCTGGATCTGTTGCGGGGTCTTTAAATGGATCTGTTGCAGGATTTTTAGCTGCAACTTTAGCTGGATCTGTTGAATATGTTGCAGGATCTGTCACTAAATCTACAACTGGGTCTGTGTCTGGATATAAAAATGGATCTGTTGCTACATATATAACTGTTGCGGGACCTTTTGATGGATCTTTAGCTGGATCTGTGACAGTTATAGATCTGTTGCTAGATCTATAACTGTTGCGGTATCTGTCACTGAATCTATAACTGGATCTGTTTCTAGGTCTGAAAATGGATCTGGATCTGGATCTGAAAATGGATCTGTTTCTGGATCTGTAACACACTAATAATGCAAAAAAAAAAGACATTTAAAAGAATGAGCTGCTTCTTGCTTTACAGTAAAAGTTTCTCATGATTTCCATGAAAAGCAGTTTTCCTTCCAATCGTTCTGATTTAGGTTTTTGGACAGATGTTCTGGCGACCTGGTGGCTGTTAAAGTCACTGTTGAGAATGAAAACGCTCATGTTAATGGTTATGGTTTTAAAATGGACTGTTCACTGAAATTCTGGTGCTTCGTTAAATTAATAGAACATTAGCCCAATCAAAAAAAAAAAAAACCCGGAAAATGTTGAATTCACAGTAAAATTAGATATCAGCATAAAAACAAACACCTTCACTGTTCTGCATCAGGAACGTTAAGAACACCGAATGAGTGTGTGTGTGTGTGTATTTGTATGTATATAGGTATGTATGGGCAGCACGGTGGCTTAGTGGTTAGCACGGTCGCCTCTCAGCACTAGGGATTCCCGGTTCGAATCCCCATCTGGGTGGAGTTTCCATGTTCTCCTCGTGTCCGCGTGGGTTTCCTCCGGGTTTTCCGATTTCCTCTCACAGTCCAAAAACATGGATCAAGTCAATTGAATTCTCAAAATTGCCCCATATAGAATGTGTGTGTGTGTGCCCAGCGATAGATTGGCACCCTGTCCTGGGTGTATCTGCCCAGCGCCCCTGGATGGGCATGGGGAACCCCACCGCAACCCTAATAGAGGATAAAAGCAGGAGATAATGAATGAATGAATAGGTATGTCTGTGAATTTTAAAGAAAAAGAAAAAAACAGAACGAAACACGGCATTCCTAACTCTGGACGTGACGCGTTACCGTCTCCGAAAATAGCAGACAATAACATGCATGAGGAATCAAAGGCGACAAAGAGGACAAATGATTCAAGCCGGTGCTGCTACGTTCTCCTCGTCTACCCAGACTTCAATATGTTTCTCTGATCCTGTATACAGCGCCTCAAACATTAATGCTTAATCTGTAATCTGTTCTCAATCTGATGTAGCGCCGATGCCGAGCTTCTCCCCGAGTGAATTATACAACACAATGCTCTCATTAAAGCTTAAGATCCAGATCTGATGCTCCAGCTCCAGCCTGAAGCACTAAACACAACATAGAAGCTCTAAACATCAACCAGCATGAATGATTCCCTGCATTCTGCAGTCTTCTGCAGTGTTCTGCAGGATTACAGCAGTTCTCCCAATCTTCTGTATCCAGCGTGAAGGAGGCGGGAAACCGGGTCAGGCACCATACAAAGCGGGGACGCTCAAACGAATTTTGTTTTTAACACCAATCTATTGCTGGGCACAAACTCACTCACACAGATACACTGTAAATGGGGCAATTTGGAGAATTCAAATGACCTTGATCCATGTTTTTGGACTGTGGTAGGAAACCGGAGAACCCGGAGGAAACCCACGTGGACACGGGGAGAACAAGAACACTCCACCCAGATTGGTATTTGAACTGGAATGGTTCTCGGATATAATGTGCTAGGGTCGGGGGGGGGGGGGGGTTCCCCCCATGCCCATTCAGGGGAGAACGTTTTGGGCGCTGGGCAGATGCACCCAGGACAGGACACCAATCAATCGCTGGGCACACACTCACTCACACAGACACACTAAATTGGGGCAATTTGGAGAACTCAATTGACCTTGATTCATGTAGGAAACCGGAGAACCCGAAGGAAACCCATGCGAACACGGGGAGAACATGAACAGTCCACCCAGATTGGGATTTGAACCGCAATGGTTCTCTGATATGATATGCTAGTGTCGCTGTGGGAAGGTTCCACATGCCCATCCAGGGGCAAACGTTTCGGGCACTGGACAGATAAATTCAGGACAGGGCGCCAATCCATCACTGGGCACACACTCACACACACTCTATATGGGGCAATTTGGAGAATTCAATTGACCTTGATCCATGTTTTTGGTCTGTGGGAGGAAACCGGAGAACCCGGAGGAAACCCACGTGGACACAACATGGAAACTCCACCCAGATTGGGATTCGAACCAATAATCCCTAAACACGCTAAACACTAAGCCACCATGCAGCACTAAACATCAACCAGCATGACTGATTCTCTGTGTTCTGCAGAGTTCTCCAGAGGTTCTCCAGAGGTTCTCCCTCTGATTCTGAATCCAGTGTGAACGTGGGGGGGGGGTGGGGGGGGGGCCGGGTCAGGCACCGAGAGGCAGCTCCATCCAAACCGGGTGGACGGAGGCCGTCGGTCTCTTGTTTCTCAAACGGCTCGTTTCTTTCTTATTTGGCTTTTAACTGGAAGACCTCAGACTTTAATAGAAGCGATTAGATGGAACGGCGCCCCACACTGGGCTAATTGAATCATTGCGCTCGGTTCCTCTCGACATCCGCAGCCCTTTATTTTCTGTTTCTGCTTCGTAAAGACTTCAATTTAGATCTGCATCTCGCTGCGCCGAGCCCCGAACACATCGATCCGCCTCAGCTGCTGCTCTGGAGGAGCTCCCACACTGATCGGGGGGGGGCTATTCTTTATCTCCTAATTCTGATCAGCTTCTTATGAGCCTATTCTAGTAATTAGTATCTTTACCATCACATTTTTAGATTAAGAAAAACATCCATCCATTATCTTCCACTTTATCCTCTACTAGGGTTGTGGGGGGGTTCCCTATGCCCATCCAGAGGAGAATGTTTCGGACGCTGGGCAGATACACCCAGGACAGGACACCAATCGATCGCTTGATCCATGTTTTTGGACTGTGGGAGGAAACCGGAGAACCCGGAGGAAACCCACACAGACACGGGGAAAACATGGAAACTCCACCCAGCTGTCTGTCCACCCGTCCATCCATTATCTTCCTTTTTATCCTCTATTAGGGTCGTGGGGGGGGGTTCTCCATGTCCATCCAGAGGAGAATGTTTCGGGCCCTGGGCAGATAGACCCAGGACAGGACACCAATCTATCACTGGACACACACTCACTTACACACACACTCTATATGGGGCAATTTGGAGAATTCAATTGACCTTGAATCCATGTTTTTGGACTGTGGGAGGAAAACAGAGAATTCGGAGGAAACCCATGCGGACACGGGGAGGACATGGAAACTCCACCCAGATTGGGATTCGAACCGGGAATCCTTAGTGCTGAGAGGAGAACATGCTAAGCCACCATGCCGCCCTTCTTGTTACATACTGTACATACATAAATACACATGACTATAATGACATCATTCATTTTTCATTCATTCTTAATTGTTAATTACTGCACTGCCATTCATCTTTGTTCATTAATATTAGGGTCACGGGGGGGCATCCCCACGCCCTTCCAGGGGAGAAAGTTGAAGTACATTGAGAACCCTGGGCAGATACACCTAGGGCAGTGGAGTCAATCACTGCACACACTCCCACACACAGACACACACTATATGGGGCAATTTGGAGAATTCAATTGACCTTGATCCATGTTTTTGGACTGTGGGAGGAAACTGGAGAACCCGGAGGAAACCCACGCAGACACGGGGAGAACATAGAAACTCCACCCAGATTGGGATTCGAACCGTTAATCCCTAGCGCTGAGAGGAGAACATGCCAACCACTAAGCCACCGTGCATCATGCCCACCCCTGGATGGGCATGATGACCCGCCCCCCAGCCCTCCGCGACCCTAGTGGAGGATAAAGTGGATGAATGGAAGATAATGGATGGACAGACAGCTGGGTGGAGTTTCCGTGTTCTCCCCGTGTCCGAGTGGGTTTCCTCCGGGTTCTCCGGTTTTCTTCTACAGTCCAAAAACATGGATCAAGTCAATTGAGTTCTCCAAATTGCCCCATATAGAGTGTGTCTGTGTGAGTGAGTGTGTGTCCAGTGATAGATTGGCGTCCTGTCCTGGGTGTATCTGCCCAGCGCCCGAAACGTTCTCCCCTGGATGGGCATGGGGAACCCCCCCTCCCCCCCCAATGACCCTAGAAGAGGATAAACGAGAACGTTATATCGTTCCACTGTATAATCGAACCCACTTTATATCATTGGAGTGACCAAACAGAACCTCTTGAACAAGTGAGGAACAGTATTGAGGAACACGGCTGTTCCCTTGAACATTAGATCAGTGGCGGGTTATAGAACACTATGTGGCGCTGTTGTATTGGTTCCTTTTATCTTCTGCTGCTGAAATGTGTGGAACTTTCTTCAAACCACGACATCCCTTCAGGTTCCACCATCTGCCTTTTCACCATGAACAGAGATGAGGATTAATAAAGCTTAATTACGAAGCCCAATCCAGATGCTGATGTTAATTAGTGGTAATCAATTGATGCTGAAACTCGGGTCATAGCTTCAGGTTGTGGTAATAGATGCCACCATTTAAATAAAAGATTATAGTTCCAGGGGTGGCACGGTAGCTTAGTTGTTAGCATGTTCTCCTTTCAGCACTAGGGATTCCCGGTTCGAATCCCAATCTTGGTGGAGTTTCCATGTTCTCCCCGTGTCCGCGTGGGTTTCCTCCGGGTTCTCCGGTTTCCACCCACAGTCCACACACATGGATCAAGTCAATTGAGTTCTCCAAATTGCCCCATATAGAGTGTGTGTGTGTCCAGTGATAGATTGGCGCCCTGTCCTGGGTGTATCTGCCCAGTGCCCGAAATGTTCTCTCCTGGATGGGCATGGGGAACACCCCCCCCCCCCGACCCTATGTAGTAGAGGATAAAGTGGAAGCTAATGGATGGATGGAACCACAATGGGGAAATTTACAGATAGTTCCGTAATCTGTTGGTTCGTTTCAGGAATTTGAAATTACTTACACATAATAAGAGTCGGCGGCACGGTGGCTTAGTGGTTAGCATGTTCTCCTCTCAGCGCTAGGGATTCCCGGTTCGAATCCCCATCTGGGTGGAGTTTCCATGTTCTCCCTGTGTCTGCGTGGGTTTCCTCCGGGTTCTCCGGTTTCTCTCACAGTCCAAAAACATGGATCAAGTCAATTGAATTCTCCAAATTGCCCCCTATAGAGTGTGTCTGTGTGAGTGAGTGTGTGCCCAGCGATGGATTGGCGCCCTGTCCTGGGTCTATCTGCCCAGCGCCTAAGATGTTCTCCCCTGGATGGGCATGGGGAACCCCACCACGACCCTAGTAGAGGATGAATCGGGAGATAATGAATGAATGAATGAATAATAAGAGTCCCAAAATGGCCGAAAGTTTGTATTCAAACCAAGGACTTTACTGTGGGCTTGCCGCCATTGGGAAGTGGGGTGGGGCAAGCTAGATTTGAACCAAAACCCTGGGCTTGGATTGGCTGATTTAAAAACTAGGGCGGTCATTTGTGATTGGCTTAGGTAGTTTGGGGCGGGAACTAGACTTAACGGATGTATGCACAGGTAAACCCTTCGGTGGGGCTCTCTTTCTTCAGAACGCGGAGGCGTTCACAGCACCTGAAAGCTGAGGGAGGCAGACCCGCTGGCCAGCGTGAGTTACTGATGGTGACCATGAATAATTTTCTTTGTTCTCAATAAATAATTTAAGACGACCATTTTGCATTGGCTCGTTCCTTCGGCCTTTTAAAAAAGCAAAAGGTCCGACATTCGTTTTATCAGCACCTGGAACCGCTGATAAGGAAATCCTCATGGATGGAAGAGAACATGCCAACTACCCACTGACCCGTCCCTTCCGTTGAGCTGATGCCCTCTTATTAACCGAATGGCCGTAAACCGTGATGAGGTGATGTGTGAGGGCTCCTCCAGCTGCACCCAACAGCTTTTAGGATCTAATCCGGCGTTATTACACCAGTGATTTCGGCCGGCGTGAGGAGATTACGGTCCCTTTGCGAACGTGATCAGCAGCTTTTGATCAAAACACGGCGTATAAAGAAAACCAAACAGAGCCGCTACAAGACCGTGACATTCTCCAGGAATTATTGCTAGCTGTCGGTTCTGGCAGCGCGTCACGACGGAACGCGTGGCAGCCGGATCTAATCCTGCCTTCTGTCAGCATGACGGAGGTACAAGCACTTTCCACTTACTCTCCGAGCCGGAGCTGGAGAGCTACTATTTCAAAGCCGGTTCTGCCATCAGCGTGTCACTTTAGTTTAACTTTCTCTCGCCTTAAAGCAACCACAGATCAGCAATGCGGAGATTTAAGAGAAGGGTGGAGGACCACTGTGTGTAAGCTGAGACGCCGCAGGGTGGATATGGACTCAGTTCATCCATCCGTCCATCTATTATCTTCCGCTTTATCCTCTACTAGGGTCGCGGGGGGTTCCCTAGATACACCCAATCTATCACTGGGAACACTCACTCACACACACGCACTCTATATGGGGCAATTTGGAGAATTCAGTTGACCTTGATCCATGTTTTTGGACTGTGGGAGGAAACCGGAGAAACCGGAGAACCCGGAGGAAACCCACGTGGACACGGGGAGAACATGGAAACTCCACCCAGATTGGGATTCGAACCAGGAATCCCTAGTGCTGAGAGGAGAACATGCTAAACACTAAGCCACCGTGTGTTAAACACTTTAATCATCCATCCATCCATTATCTCCCGCTTTATCCTCTATTAGGGTCGCGGGGGGGGGGGGGGCCACATGCTTAACCAGGGGAGAACGTTTCGGGCGCCGGGCAGATACACCCAGGACAGGACGCCAATCTATCACTGGGCACACACTCACTCACACAGACACACTCTATATGGGGCAATTTGGAGAATTCAGTTGACCTTGATCCATGTCTTTGGACTGAAGGAGGAAACCGGAGAACCCAGAGGAAACCCATGTGGATACCGGGAGAACATGGAAACTCCACCCAGATTGGGATTTTGACATCCATCCCTTATCTGCCCATCCAATGGAATGTTTCGGGCGCTGGGCAGATACTTCCAGGACAGGACACCAATCTATCACAGGACACACTCACTCACACACACACTCTATATGGGGCAATTTGGGGAATTCGATTGACCTTGATCCATGTTTTTGGACTGTGGGAGGAAACCGGAGAACCAGGAGGAAACCCACACGGACACGGGGAGAACATGGAAACTCCACCCAGATTGGGATCCAAACAGGGAATCTCTAGCGCTGAGAGGAGAACATGCCAACCACTACCATGACCATAATCTTAACCATTTTAGACTTAGATAACTTAAACTCATAATGTAAATAAATGGACATTTATTGACCTTTTTAATGAAGACATGGACATTTTTTAAAAATCCGATTTACCGATGGCGGCACGTTGGCTTAGTGGTTAAGCATGTTCTCCTCTCAGTGCTAGGGATTCCCAGTTTGAATCCCAATCTGGGTGGAGTTTCCATGTTCTCCCCGTTTCTGCGTGGGTTTCCTCCTGGTTCTCCGGTTTCCTCCCACAGTCCAAAAACATGGATCAAGTCAATTGAGTTCTCCAAATTGCCCCATATAGAGTGTGTCTGTGTGAGTGAGTGTGTGCCCAGTGATAGATTGGTGTCCTGTCCTGGGTGTATCTGCCCAGCGCCCGGGACATTCTCTCCTGGATGGGCATGGGGAAGCCCCCCATGACCCTAATAGAGGATAAAGCGGAAGATAATGAATGAATGAATAATTTACATTGAAGCCATGTTTTTGGACTGTGGGAGGAAACCAGAGAACCCGGAGGAAACCCACATGGACGCGGGGAGAACATGGAAACTCCACCCAGATTGGGATTCGAACTAGGAATCGCTAGTGCTGAGAGGAGAACATGCTTAACCACTAAGCCATCATGCTGCTCTAAACCAAATTAATTTATTCATTATCTTTCGCTCAATACTCTACTGTGGGGGGGGGGGTCGCTGGGCAGATACATCCAGGACCCAATGTGTCATTGGATGCACACCCACTCACACAGACACACATATAGGGCATTAGATTTCTCTAAATTGCCCCATATAGAGTGTGTCCAGTGAGTGTCCATAGTGTGTGTGAATGTGTGTCCAGTGAAAGATCGTCCTGTGTGTATCTGCGCCCCCCCCCACCGCGACCCTAATAGTGGATAAAGCGGAAGATAATGAATAAACGATTAATCGATTAATCGAAAAAAAAAATAATCGATTGATTAATCGATTATGGAAATAATCGTTACTTCCAGCCCTAACGGGGGACGCAGCCCATGACTGCGGTACAGACCGTGCTCCGGGCCGTGTCCATCGCTCTTAAGCAGCCATATCTCACGCTCAGTCATAGACGTGTGACCCTTTAGGCTCAGAGTAATTTAACCCGGTCCTCTGTGGACAGCGGGCGAATTTGTTCTTCCGCTTCAGTATTCCAGCTGATTGCGTTCCGCTGATTGAGCCGTAACCTCTCCTGCCCCCCCCCTTTCCTCTCGACGCCCTCTTTAACAGCGCTGCCATTATTCAGTCGAGCGAGACGGAGCTGTACTGTAAACTTCTCCTCCTGTCTGCTTCATGCCAATTTTCCTTTTAGGTTTCCGGAATCTTCTCTAACCATGTGCACCATTTCCATCACCAGCGTGTTAGCATGTTCTCCTCTCAGCGCTGGGGATCCGGGTTAGAATCCCAATCTGCGTGGAGTTTCCATGTTCTCCCTGTGTGACAGAACAATCCTCTCGGTTCTCCGGTTTCCAGTCCAAAAACATGGATTCAAGGTGAATTAAATGCTTTAAATTGCCCCATATAGAGTGTGTGTGTATTTTAATAATAAGAATAAGATAACATAGAACTTGGGTGGCACGGTGGCTTAGTGATTTGCATGTTCTCCCTATGTGACAGAACAATCCTCTCGGTTCTCCGGTTTCCAGTCCAAAAACATGGATTCAAGGTGAATTAAATGCTTTAAATTGCCCCATATAGAGTGTGTGTGTATTTTAATAATAAGAATAAGATAACATAGAACTTGGGTGGCACGGTGGCTTAGTGATTTGCATGTTCTCCCTATGTGACAGAACCATACTCCCGGTTCTCCGGTTTCCTCTCAGAGTCAAAAAATATGGATTCAAGGTGAATTGAATGCTCTAAATTGCCCCATATAGAGTGTGTGTGTATTTTAATAATAAGAATAAGATAACATAGAACTTGGGTGGCACAGTGGCTTAGTGATTAGCATGTTCTCCCTGTGTGACAGAACCATACTCCCGGTTCTCCGGTTTCCTTCCACAGTCCAAAAACATGGATTCAAGGTGAATTAAATGCTTTAAATTGCCCCATGTGTAGTGTGTGTGTGTGTGTGTGTGTGTGTGTGTGTTTTAATGATAAAAATAAGATAATATAGAACTTGGGCGGTATGGTAACTTGGTGGTTGGCATGTTCTCCCTTGAGCGCTGGGAATCCGGGATCCCACCCCCCACGACCCTAGTAAAGGATAAAGTGGAAGATAATGGATGAATAAATGGAGGTTTAATGCATTTCGAAACAAACTCAATGTGCAGATAAAGCTGTAGAATGAACACCTGATGACCTGAAGGCTGTGTTGCTTACAAATCGCTTAGATCAGCATGTTCTCGTGCTGCCAAACCTTTTTTCATTAGACCTCGGCTTCCTAAGATCAGCACTTGGCTATCAGCACTCATCAGTGGCCTTGTCAACAAAATGGACAACTGGGAGTCGACCCCAGAGCCACCCAGCGTTCAAACAAGAGCGTCCTATTAAATCTTTAAAAGCCAGTTGTTGTCGCCGTTCTCTCACACTTTTAAGAAGAATACAAATTCTGTTAACTCAGAAAAGAACCTAAGCATGTTCTCCTCTCAGCGCTAGAGATTTCCATTTCGAATCCCAATCTGGGTGAAGTTTTCATGTTCTCCCCGTGTCTGCGTGGGTTTCCTTCGGTTTCTTCCCACAGTCCAAAAAGTCAATTGACACAGTCCAAAAAGTCAATTGAATTCTCTAAATTGCCCCATATAGAGTGTGTTTGTGTGAGTGAGTGTGTACCCAAAGATAGATGGAGGGGGGGTGTTCCCCATGCCCATCCAGGGGAAAACGTTTCGGCGCTGGGCAGATAGACCCAGGACAGGACGCCCATTCATCACTGGACACACACTCACTCACACAAACACACTCTATATGGGGCAAGGGGGGGGGGGGGGGGGGGGGGGGGGGGGGGGGGGGGGGGGGGGGGGGGGGGGGGGGGGGGGGGGGGGGGGGGGGGGGGGGGGGGGGGGGGGGGGGGGGGAGGAAACAGGAAAACCCGGAGGAAACCCAGGCGGACATGGGGAGGACATGGAAACTTCACTTGAGTTGGTTGTAGAGTTCTGATTGTGACAGCTGGAAGATCGGCAAGCAACGTATTATAGTAATGTTTTCTTCATCAGTTAACCTTGAACATACGTCTCGTCGATTGGACTCGTCCTGAACTAGATTTGCAGCCAGCAGTGGGTCCACGTTGGACATCAAAGGCTTCATTATCTTAATTACATGTACTTCAGAATCTATAATCAGCATCCACTTTGCACATCTGAGAGCGAGTCTTCACCATAAACAGATTTCAGAGTAAACAGCGGATTACAGAGATATTCCAGAATAATGTGAATATCCGGAGTGTCAGGGAAACGGGAATTAAAAATGAACCGGAATCCCGTAACCAAGCTGTTCTCTGTAAATCCGCCTCATTCCCGAGTCGATTCTCGGTTACGTGGTTGCCATAGCAACCCTAAACCATGTGCTCTGTTGTTTTCCCGTCTTTCTTTTGCTCGGGGGTCCATCGTTTTTAAAGCTGGCCTCATGTTCTGCCTCATGGTTGCAGGTTGGGGTCATGGTTCCTAAAATTTTATTTAGTTTTTTTATTTGAAGGCCGGTTCTCCAGCTGAACGATCGTGTTCCAATTATTCCTTCTGTTTCGGAGAAAAAACCCGAACTGCGTTATGGGTAAAAAAAAATTCTCTGGACCAAACCCTGAACTTTCTGAGCCTCTTGAGATGATGGTCTGTGATCTGAGACCAGCATGTCTCACTATTACAGTGTCTCTGACGGCTCAATGTGCGGAAAATAAAATCAGGTGGGTTGGTGGGTTAGCATGTTTTCCATTCAACCCTGGGGATCCAGGTTCAAATCCCAATCTGGGTGGAGTTACCATGTTCTCCCCGTGTCCACGTGGGTTTCCTCCGGGTTCTCTGGTTTCCTCCCACAGTCCAAAAACATGGATGCAATGTGAATTGAATGCTCTAAATTGCCCCATATGTGTGTAGTGTGTGCTTGTGTAGGGTTTAAGGACCTGTGTTGTCAGTCCCAGGTGAATCACTGAGCTCTGCAAAAATGGAGCGACCTGTAGTCCCACAACACATGGCCCATGGCCCACCTGTGCATAGGATCAGTATGAGGACAAAGCAAGACATGTGCAAAATATGTCCCCAGTGCACTTTACTTTTTATTATTGTATTTAAATACTAAGAATAAGATAAGATAGAAGTTTGAATCCCAATCTGGGTGGAGTTTCCATGTTCTCCACATGTCCGTGTGGGTTTAATTTGGGTTCTCCGGTTTCCTCCCACAGTCCAAAAACATGGTGAATTGAAAGCTCTAAATTGCCCCTCTATTGGCTCCCTGTAGCTGCTCGCATTCAGTACAAGTCACTGACTCTAGCATACAGAACCATTTCTGGATGGTGGAATGCTCTTCCCAAATCTGTCCGTAAGGCAGAATCACTAAACAGTTCAAAAAATTACTGAACACACAGCTCTTTCACAAATACCTGTTGTAATTGAAAAAAAAAAAAAAAAAAAAAAGGAGGAGGGGGGGGCGTGTGCCGCGGCATCGAATAACATTCAGCTTTGATGAATTTACAGTATAGTTGGTTTTCTTCATAGCTTCTGACTTGTGATGTTCTCATTTGTAAGTCGCTTTGGATAAAAGCGTCTGCTAAATGACTAAATGTAAATGTATGAGTGTGTAGCAGAGACCCTAGTGAGAATGAATGAATTAATGGATGTTCTGTATGACATGGATAAAATGAAAAAAAATCTTTATTAAAAGCAGAAAACTGGTTTGGTTCCATTCATTCATTCATTCATTATCTTCCGCTTTATCCTTTAAGGTCGTGGGGGGGTTCCCCATGTCCATCCAGGGGAGAACATTTCGGGAGCTGGGCAGATACACCCAGGACAGGGCGCCAATCCATCACTGGATACACACTCACTCACACACACAAACACTATATGGGGCAATTTGGAGAATTCAATTAACTTGATCCATGTTTTTGGACTGTGGGAGGAAACCGGAGAACCCGGAGGAAACCCACGCGGAGAACATGGAAACTCCACCCAGATTGGGATTCGAACTGCGCTGAGAGGAGAACATGCTAACCACTAAGCCACTGTGCCGCCCGACACAATAAATTGTTTTATTCAAAGTATCGTGGACTATGCGTGGAATCCCGACCACACAGCGAGAGTGAGAGAGTGAGAGAGAGAGAGATGCTGAAAATGTACAGAGATAAGTGAGAGGCTATTATAAGATTTCACATTAAAATCACATTAAAGTTCCTCTATCAGATTTCAGTTCAAAGAACCCTGAACCTCACTGATGGTCCAATCCAATCACCCATAGGTTCTAATCTAATCTAATCACACAAGATTTTATCTTCATTTTGAAAAGTGCTGCTTGGATCTAAACCCGTCACCCTTCACATGCTCGCAGGGTTCTGCCTTTACAGAAAGTAATTAAAGTGATGGTAACTGTTTTGCATACTGTACATGATCACAAAGGAATGTGTTGTAGCAACTATTCCCAGTGGATGTTCCATGTGGATGGAATGCTTTGTGTTCGGAATTGCACAGGGGGGGTTCCCCATGCCCATCCAGGGGAGAACTTTTCAGGACGCCAATCTATCACTGGGAACACACTCACTCACTCACACACACACTCTATATGGGGCAATTTGGAGAACTCTATTGACTTGATCCATGTTTTTGGACTATGGGAGAAAACTGGAGAACCCGGAGGAAACCCACACACAAACGGGAAGAACATGGAAACTCCACCCAGATTGGGATCCGAACCGGGAATCCCTACTGCTGAGAGAAGAACATGCTAAACCACTAAACCACCCATCCATCTATACATTATCTTCAGCTTTATCCTCCACCAGGGTCACGGGGGGGCGGGTTCCCCATGTCCATCCAGGGGAGAAAGTTTCGGGCGCTGGGCAGATACACCCAGGACAGGGCGCCAATCTATCACTGCACACACTCACTCACACACTCACACACACTCTATATGGGGCAATTTGGAGAATTCAATTAACCTTGATCCATGTTTTTGGACTGTGGGAGGAAACCGGAGAACCCGGAGGAAACCTTGTTGCGGCACGGTGGTTTAGTGGTTAGCATGTTCTCCTCTCAGAACTAGGGATTCCCGGTTCGAATCCCCATCTGGGTGGAGTTTCCATGTTCTCCCCGTGTCCGCGTGGGTTTCCTCCGGGTTCTCCGGTTTCCTCCCACAGTCCAAAAACATGAATCAAGTCAATTGAGTTCTCCAAATTGCCCCATATAGAGTGTGTCTGTGTGAGTGAGTGTGTGCCCAGTGATAGATTGGCGCCCTGTCCTGGGTCTATCTGCCCAGCGTCCGAGATGTTCTCCCCTGGATGGGCATGGGGAACCCCACCATGACCCTAATAGAGGATAAAGTGGGAGATAATGAATGAATGAACTTGAAGACTGTTTTCTTAACCAAGAGCCGCTGTTTCAAACCCAAAGTGTGGACCAGAAAACCTTTAGAAACATTACTGTTCATGGTTCTGTTTTAAGAACTATAAAAAAAAATGGTATCCACAGCAAACGCAGAACCTCTTTTCACATTAGTATTTTGGTAAAGGTTCTTTTTATATTTGGCGATGGAACAGCAGATCACCTCCACCCTCGGTACCTGACCTCACCGTGTTCCTGATTCGGTCTGAATCAGCCAAACTCCCACAGACATGTCATTTTGTTGAGCAGAGCATTAATAGAACAGCTGATTTACAGAACCCTGCAACGTGAAGAGAACGGTGTTCAACACAGATGATTCAGATTCATCCATTATCTTCTGCTTTATCTTTTTCTAGGGTCATGGGGGGGTTCCCCATGCCCATCCAGGGCGCTGGGCAGATACACCCAGGACAGGACACCAATCTATCACTGGGCACAGACACACTCTATATGGGGCAATTTGGAGAACTCAATTGACTTGATCCATGTTTTTGGACTGTGGGAGGAAACAGGAGAACCCGGAGGAAACCCACGTGGACACGGGGAGAACATGGAAACTCCACCCAGATTAGGATTCGAACCTCAACGCCACAATGATTCACACAGTGATAGTGATTCACCTGTGACTGACAATACAGGTCTTTAAACCCTACACACACTTTATATGGGGCAAATTTAAAGCATTCAATTTCAAACCAGGGCAGCTTGTGGCAAGTAGTTAGCATGTTCTCCTCTCAGCGCTAGGGATTCCCGGTTTGAATCTCAATCTGGGTGGAGTTTCAATGTTCCCCCAGTGTCCCATTGGGTTTCCTCCGGGTTCTCCGGTTTCCTCTCACAGTCCAAAAACATGGATCAAGTCAATTAAGGTCTCCAAATTGCCCCATATAGAATGTGTTTGTGTGAGTGAGTGTGTCCAGTAATGGATTGGCTGTCCAGTCCTGGGTGTATCTGCCCAGCGCCCGAAACGGTCTCCCCTGGATGGACATGGGGAACCCCCCCCGCCCTCGCCCCACAAACACACACAACCCTAGTAGAGGATAAAGTGGAAGATAATGGATGAATGGAAATTCAAACCATGGTTTTGGACTGTGGGAGGAAACCGGAGAATCCGGAGGAAACCCACACGGACACGGGGAGAACATGGAAACTCCACCCAGATTGGGATTGGAACCGGGAATCCCTAGTTCTGAGAGGAGAACATGCCAACCGCTAAGCCACCATGCCACCCCGATGATTCTGATTATTGCTTTGAATGAATTATTAATCATTTATTCGGATTTTAAAGCAGCAGTACGTATGAGTCTCTCTCTCTCTCTCTCTCTCTCTCTCTCTCTCTCTCTCTCTCTGATGAAAAGGAAGGTTGCAGATATATCTTCAGAGTATAAATATTCCATTAGTTCAGGTTTTTTTCTTCCTCCTCACAGTGGAACTTTCTTTTCATGACCTTTATTAAACATCCGTGTTTGAGTCCGGAGTTTGACGCCCAACAGAACGCGGTAATAACTTCGGAGGTGACGGAAAGTTCAGAAGCTGTAGAATTGCGGTGCCGCCGCCCGGGTCTCGGTGTTTTTCCGTCCTGCGATTTGAATGTCAGCGTAATCTCAAAAGGTTCATCGGTGTGTAAGCTTTTATCAGAAACATCTTCTGAGCAATTCTTCTCTCCTGACCGCCGGCGTTTCCCGGTTTCTTCACTTTGAACCGTGACCTGCTGCAGTTCCAAAGCACAAACCCACCAGGAGAACAATCTGCAGGGGTTTCATTAAAACATTGTTCTACCATCAGTTACAAGGGTTCTGTTAATGGAAATGATTCAGAACCTTAACCTGTGTGGGTTATCCCGGGACGTTTTCTAGTTTCGCTGTGATGTTTGTAAGTTTGCACTGGGCAGATACACAGAAACATGCTCTATATGGGGCAATTTGGAGAATTCAATTGACCTTGATCCATGGTTTTGGACTGTGGAAGGAAACTGAAGAATATGTTGTGTCCCATGTTCCTCTTCCTGAGGAATGAATGGCCTCTAGATCCTTCAGCTTTAGATTTAGTAATGTTGGGCGGCACGTTGGCTTATTGGTTGGCATGTTCTCCTCTCAGAGCTAGAGATTCCCGGTTTGAATCCCAATCTGGGTGGAGTTTCCATGTTCTCAAAATGTTTGCAAATTGCAAATCCAAATTGCCCCATATAGAGTGTGTGTGTGTCTGTGTGAGTGTGTGCCCAGGGATAGATTGGTGTCCTGTCCTGGGTGCCCTGAATGGGGGATCCCCCCCTGGGTGCCCTGAATGGGGGACCCTGGGTGCCCTGAATGGGGAACCGGAGAATCTGGAGGAAACCCACATGGACACGAATCCCTGGCGCTGAGAGTTGAACATGCTAACCACTAAACCACCGTGCCGCCTCTTCAAGAATAATGTGTATAAAATTATATTAAACTAAAGATCTGAGACAGTGGTTTAGTGGTTGGCATGTTCTCCTCTCAGCACTAGGGATTCCCAGTTCAAATCCCTATCTAGGTGGAGTTTCCATGTTCTCCCAGTGTCCAAATGGTGTTCCTCCGGGTTCTCCGGTTTCCTCCCACAGTCCAAAAACATGGCTTAAGTCAATTGAATTCTCCAAATTGCCCCATATAAAGTGTGTTTGTGTGAGTAAGTGTGCCCAGTGATGGACTGGCGCCCTGTCCTGGGTGTATCTGCCCAACGCAGGATGAAACGTTCTCCCCTGGATGGGCATGAGGAACCCCCCCCCCCCCCCCGACCCTAATAGAGGATAAAGCGGAAGATGACGGGTGGACGGATGGATCTGAGAATAACATCCTTATTTCTTCGTAATAATAATAATATTAGTAATCCTCACCAGCTCTCCTGTCACCCTCCCCCCTCCCCAGAGTACCACAGACTCACTTTCTTACATTTTAAAGCACAAGTGTGTCTCGTAGTCGGAGTCCTTCATCTCCATTTGCCTTTTATTTTCGCAGGAAGAAAACGTTAGTGCCATTTCAAAGTAATGTCTGTGAGAAAGCCTCTGGGCTCCATCTGCTCTTCCTTCCATTTCTCTCCTCTCGTCATCTCTCTGTCTGGAACCCGGACCCAGTGTGGGCATCGGAAGAAAGCGGGTCTTTCCGATGTTTCCTCGGCGCGGCTCAGGAGGACGCCGCCGCTCTCAGCTCGGATGAAAGCATTTCATCATGTGTCAGGTGATCTGATAAAACCCCTCTGACCCCGGCTCTCAGCCGAACTGGAACCGGCTCTCAGACCTGCTGATGCTTCATGTGAGGTTTAAAGGGATGATGGGTTATCTGAACGTTAGAAGGGGGTTTTAGATTGTTGACAACAGAGAGGTGCTATAGATGTTTGACTGAATTTGGGGAAAGAAATCTCTTTTGCTGTTAAAACCATTAATTAATCCATTATCTTCTGCTTTATCCTCTATTAGGGTTGTGCGGGGGGGAGGGGGCAGATACACCCAGGACAGGGTGCCAATCTATCACTGGACACACACTGTGCTGTGTTCTGCTGTCTGCTGTGCTGTGTTCTGCTTCGTGGTGTTCTGTGTGCTGTGCTGTGTGCTGAATGTTCTGCTTTGTGTTCGTGCTAAGTGCTGTCTGTTCTGCTTTGTTCTTGATGTGTGCTGTGTTCTGCTGTGTTCTGCTGTGTGCGGCTAAATGTCCTGCTCTGTACTGAATGTTCAGCTGTGTGCTGTGTTGGGCCGTGTGTTCTGCTGTGTTGGGCCATGTGTTCTGCTGTGTTACGCGATGTGTTGTGCTGTTTGCTGTGTACTGAATGTTCTTCTGAGTGTTGTGCTGTGTTCCGCCGTGTGTTGTGCTGTGTTAGGCCATGTGTTGTGCTGTGTTCCGCCGTGTGTTGTGCTGTGTTAGGCCATGTGTTGTGCTGTGTTCCGGGGGGGGGGGGGGGGGGGGGGGGGGGGGGGGGGGGGGGGGGGGGGGGGGGGGGGGGGGGGGGGGGGGGGGGGGGGGGGGGGGGGGGGGGGGGGGGGGGGGTATATATATATATATATATATATATATATATATATATATATATATGTGTGTGTGTGTGTATATGTGTGTATATGTGTATATATATATATATATATGTATAGTTATGTTATTGCACTGGTATTGCAAGTCTCTGAAATAACAGCAGTATCTAGGCATATGTTCCGCTCTTTTAGGTAGTGTTCTTGTGAAATAAACACCTCCTCAGGATCTCCTCTGGTTCTCCATGGCATCGTTTTATACACAGGATTATCTCCCGTCCTGTCGGTGTAAGTATTCCATGCTGTTTAAAAAGCGGCTATCGAGCTTTGGATGTTGTGGCAGGTTATCTGTGAGTGCGCAGCTGTGCATCAGTGCTCTGTACAGGAACAGCTGTTTGGATGAATTTTTAATGCTTGCTCTGATCAGCATTTCCCTTCGCATCCTACGTTTAGACCTTTTGTCTGCACTTCACCAGCTGCCCGTCATCCATCAGACCGCTCACGTTCTGTTCATTAAACCATCTGCCATGAGGCGGCCGTCACCTCCGAATACATTACCACGGCAAAGGTTCCTGAAAAATATGTTTATTAAAATGTGAAATTGTTATATCTGATTTGTTATGTTTATCATCACTTTAATTCCTGCAGCACATAATACACTGGTGGTGGTGCGAGGTGCTGTGTGTTTACCACCATCAAACCACTATCTAAAGCGAGGGTAGCAGTCAGCAGGAGGAAGGTCTGCTCATTGCAACCTGATAAATCACTTGAGCTTCTTATTATGTTGGGCTCAAACTTCATCCATCCATCCATTATCTTCCGCTTTATCCTCAATTAGAGTCGCAGGGGGAGTTCCCCCATACCCATCGCTGGGCACACACTTACTTACACACACACACACACACACACACTCTATATGGGGCAATTTGGAGAACTCAATTGACCTTGATCCATGTTTTTGGACTGTGGGAGGAAACCAGAGAACCGGGAGGAAACCCACGTGGACACAGGAAGAACATGGAAACTCCACCCAGATTGGGATTCGAACCAGGAATCCCTAGTGCTGAGAGGAGAACATGCTAACCACTAAGTCACCGTGCCGCCATCCATTTATCCATTATCTTCCGCTTTATCCTCTATTAGGGTCGTGGGGGGGTTCCCCATGCCCATCCAGGGGAGAACGTCTCGGGCGCTGGGCAGATACACCCAGGACAGGACGCCAATCTATCACTGAACACACACTCACTCAGACAGACACACTCTATATGGGGCAACTTGGAAAATTCAACTGACCTTGTTCCATGTTTTTGGACTGTGGGAGGAAACCGGAGAACCCAGAGGAAACCCATGTGGACGCGGGGAGAACATGGAAACTCCACCCAGATTGGGATTTAAACCGGAAATCCCTAGCGCTGAGAGGAGAACATGCCAACCACAGTGTTAAATTTAAAAACCGGACTGGATTACATCGTGGAAGACCAATTTATCGACAATTTAGCTTTTTATAAACACATTTGTAAATCAAACCTTATTTCTTTATTATAGTGTGTTTGTAGGCGTTTTATGAAAGTAATAAGACACTCGAGGTTAACTGTTCTCCGCAGGTTAACTCGAGGTTAACTGTTCTTACACCCTTTATGTACAATAATGCCGCCCTCTTGTACCCTGCTTTATTATCTTTTTGTTTGTGTTCTGACTTAATGAGGAGTTATGATGCTGCTGCACATACACACACTGTGACAGTTACATAAACTGCTGTAAATAAGAGAGCGTGTTTATTTGATAAAACTGTACAATGTGGGAAATGAGCCAAACCCAGACATTTATAATGTAAAGCTTTAATTCATTCATCCATTATCTTCCGCTTTATCTTATATCAGGGTCGCGTGGGGTCCCCATGCCCATCCAGGGGAGAACGTTTCGGGCGCTGGGCAGATACACCCAGGACAGGACGCCAATCCATCACTGGACACTCACTCACTCACACAGACACCCTCTATATGGGGCAATTTGGAGAACTCAATTGACTTGATCCATGTTTTTGGACTGTAGGGGGAAACCGGAGAACCCGGAGGAAACCCACGCAGACACGGGGAGAACATGGAAACTTCACCTAGATTGAGATTCGAACCGGGAATCCCTTGTTATGAGAGGAGAACATGCTAACCACTAAGCCACCGTGCCGCCGTAAAGCTTTTAAATTGTGGCAAATCAAATGAAGAGCTGTCGTGAATTAGGATGTCGAATGGGTTTACTGTAATACCATCCATCCATTATCTTCTACTTTATACTCTATTAGGGTTGCGGGGGGGGGGAGGGGTTCACATGCCCATCCAGGGGAGAATATTTTAGGGCACTGGGCGGATACACCCAGGACAAGACACCAATCCATCACTGGACACACACTCACTCACACAGACACACTCTATATGGGGCAATTTGGTGAATTCAACTGACTTGATCCATGTTTTTGGACTGTGGGAGGAAACCGGAGAACCCGAAGGAAACCCACGCGGACACGGGGAGAACATGGAAACTCCACCCAGATTGGGATTGGAACCGGGAATCCGTAGAGCTAAGAGGAGAACATGCTAACCACTAAGCCACCGTGCCGCCCTATGTCAACGTGACAAAATGAAGAATGTTATTTGGTAGATTTTTCTAAAAGCAGTAGGAAATCAGGTGTGTTGACTTTTAAACATTGAAAGGTGAGACCCGAGGAAAGCAGTGGCTTTTAAAAGGTTGTTAAATCTGCCCTGGTCACCTGTAAGTGCTGTAAGTGGAGCTTAGCGATGAGGCTTCTAAAGCTCACAGAGGAACAACAGCGAGAGCAGAGTGCCGAAAAAAACCCAGCTATATCGGTGCGAAAGCAAAATCAGGATAAAACCACTTAATAGTTTATAGTTAAATAATATCCATACAGGCGGTTTAGTCGTTAGCATGTTCTCTTCTCAGCACTAGGGATTCCCGGTTTGAATCCCCATCTGGGTGGAGTTTCCATGTTCTCCCCGTGTCCGCGTGGGTTTCCTCCGGGTTCTCCGGTTTCCTCCCACAGTCCAAAAACATGGATCAAGTCAAGTAAATTCTCAAAATTGCCCCATATAGAGTGTGTTTGTGTGAGTGAGTGTGTGCCCAGCGATGGATTGGCGCCCTGTCCTGGGTCTATCTGCCCAGCACCCAAAAACGTTCTCCCCTGGATGGGCATGGGGAACCCCCCCCCCCCCGCGACCCTAATAAAGGATAAAACGGGAGATAATGAATGAATGAATGAATGAATAAATGAATATCCATACAGTAATTTGTACCTTAGTTAAACTGTAATATAAATGTATAAAATTTATTTGTAATATATAGTTATTCCATCCATCCATCATCTCCCGCTTCATCCTCTATCAGGGTCACGGAGGGGGTTCCCCATGCCCATCCAGGGGAGAACGTCTCGGGCGCTGGGCAGATAGACCCAGGACAGGGTGCACTAACATCTCTAAAATCTGCTGAATTGACGGTGGACAGGCGGCGGCCATCTCAGGGTCTACGTTTAAATCGGACAAGTGAAGCCGGAGAACATGAGAACATGGCCTCTGTGAATAAATCAGATCATTCAGTCGAATAAACGTGAAGTTGGTTAAACTAGTCGGAAAAGAACAACAGTTCATACATTTATTTATATTTTGAAAATCTACGTCTGTAGTGGAAATCCTTTCCTATTGCTGATGAAGGAACTCGAGTTACAGATTTCCCACCATCCTGCATAATAAGCAGACGAGAGAGAGAGAAAGGGAGAGAAAGAGGCAATACGAATATCATTATTCGTCATGCCAATAAAGCTTCTTTGGAGTTTGAGATAAAGAGAGAAACACAAAGCGAGGTGCTACTGCATACTGTGTGTTTTTATCAATTGTGATTGCAATATATGGTAATCACACCATTGCAGTGGTTCTTAAACTGCGGTATGTGAAGTAGCACAATGTGGAACGCCAGATAATACAAGACCTCATCCATCCATCCGTTATCTTCCACTTTATCCTATACTAGGGTCGTGGGGGGTGTTCCTCGTGCCCATCCAGGGGAACGTTTCAGGAGCTGGGCAGATAGACCCAGGACAGGACACCAATCTATCACTTGGTACACACTGACTCACACAAACACACTATATGGGAGAAAACTGGAGAACCCGGAGGAAACCCACGCGGACACGGGGAGGACATGGAAACTACCAAGCCACCGTGCCACCCAAATTTGGAGATTAGTATAAAGTAATTCATCCATCCATCCATTATCTTCCGCTTTATCCTCTACCAGGGTGGTGAGGGGGTTCCCCATGCCCATCCAGGGGAACGTTTCAGGCGCTGGGCAGATACACCCAGGACAGGAACACCAATCGATTGCTGGACACACACTCACTCACTCACACAAACACACTCTATATGGGGCAATTTGGAGAACTCAATTGCCTTGATCCATGTTTTTGGACTGTGGGAGGAAACCAGAGAACCCAGAGGAAACCCACGTGGACACGGGGAGAACATGGAAACTCCACCCAGATGGGGATTCGAACCGGGAATCCCTAGTGCTGAGAGGAGAACATGCTAGTTACTAATCCACTGTGCCGCTAGTGTATTTATATTTTATATTTTCATTTTACCGGCACGGTGGCTTAGTGGTTAGCATGTTCTCCTTTCAGCACTAGGGATTTCCGGTTCGAATCCCAATCCGGGTGGAGTTTCCATGTTCTCTTCACGTCTGCGTGGGTTTCCTCCGGGTTCTCCGGTTTCCTCCTACAGTCCAAAAACATGGATCAAGTCAATTATATTCTCCAAATTGCCCCATATAAAGTGTGTTTGTGTGTGTGTGTGAGTGAGTGTCCAGTGATAGATTGGCGTCCTGTCCTGGGTGTATCTTCCCAGCTCCCGAAACATTCTCCCCTGGATGGGCATGAGGAACCCCCCCAGCGACCCTAATAGAGGGAAGATAATGGATGGATGGACAGTTCTATATTATATTGATAGTTGTATATTCTATATTCTATATATTTATAGTTGTTTGTAGTTGTATATTATATTTTACATATCGATATCGCATTTATCTTATTTTACATCTTATTTTCTTTCAAATTTAAGCTCTAACTTTAATAGAGCAGTGTAAACGGGGTCCGTGAGCCATCATTTCATTTCGGTGTTATGTACCACATGCATTACAAATGATGATAAAACCTTCTTGTTTCTTGAATTTTGAACAAATGTATAACTTCAGGGAAACAGGAAGTGTGAGGATGCGAACATTCAGTGTGAGGCTGCTGTTAATCAACATCCTGTTTCTGAGGCCGGGCGGCCGGGTCGATACGGGGGTTCAGGGCGTGAATGTAATAAGCGGAAAATCACGGCGAGCAGAAAAGAGAAAGAGGTCGATACGAGAAGTGAATACATTCAACCGCACTCCCTTCTGTTGCTTCAGCCGTCGCTGCTCCCCACATTCAGCACACATCACACTGCTGATCTAAACACACACACACACACACGCCAAACACACACATACACAGTACTCACGATGAAAACCAGCCATCGATTTCTTTCTTGATCACAGTCTCGGTTCATCATTTTGAAAGATGCTCACCTTCGATCTTCATCTGTTTGTGATTTTATTTGTCCGATCTTCAGAATAAGTCCCCTCTCATGACAAATGCTTTTATGAGGACAGAACGTGCCAAGGCAGACAACCTTCTTTTAAAAAAGATCAGACTTTACTTGACTGAACAGGCTACCCAGCTGTTAGTTCAAGCCCTCATCTTATCCCGGCTTGATTATTGAAATACGTTGCTTTACAATAATCATTGTAACTCCACATGGAAACTCCACCTAGACTGGGATTCAAACCTGGAATCCCTAACATACTAACCACTAAGCCACCGCGATAAATTGCCTATTTCCTACAAAATGTTATACTTTACAAGCAGAATTAATTGAGAATAAAGTCATTATATGATATAGGGGTGGTTTTAAATTTTTTTGATTAATTTTTTTTTTTTATATTTTGCTTGTTTTTAAAGTGTGTTCTGTAATTTGGCCACTAGATGACAGTATTTGATTGCTAGAGAAATCGGAATCCTGTTAGTCAGCGATCAGCGTTCACTTATATACCAGACTAGGTTACATTACAGAAGTCCAGATTATTAACGATTTTGCTTTTAGTGAACGCATTTATGAATCGAACCTTGTTTTTTTTTATTATAGTGTGTTTGTAAGTATTTTGTTAAAGCAATAAGACACTCAAGATTGTGTATTATTGTAAATAAATCATTTGTAACTGTACTCTACAACATGTCTCTTTGGCATGACTTATTCATAATAATGCCGCCCTCTCATACCTTATTGCTTTATTATAAACGGGTAGTGCCGGTCCTTAAATCTGATTGGCTGAGTCATTTGTCCAGCCATGACATTATTGACAATAACACACACCACTTTCCTATCAATGTGAGATTTACAATACATTTTACATTAAATACATTAAATACATTTATGTATTTTATGTATCGAACCGGATTCCCGGTTCGAATCCCAATCTGGGTGGAGTTTCCATGTTCTCCCCGTGTCCGCGTGGGTTTCCTCCGGGTTCTCCGGTTTCCTCCCACAGTCCAAAAACATGGATCAAGTCAATTGAGTTCTCCAAATTGCCCCATATAGAGTGTATGTGTGTGTGTGTGAGTGTGTGCCCAGTGATAGATTGGTGTCCTGTCCTGGGTGTATCTGCCCAGCGCCCGAAACGTTCTCCCTTGGATGGGCATGGGGAACCCCCCCCACGACCCTAGTAGTAGATAAAGCGTAAGATAATGGATGGATGGATGTAAGTGTTTTATAAAAGTAATACGACACTCGAGGTTGTGTATTATTGTGAATAAATTATGGGAAAGAGGTGGAACTGAACTCCACTACACGTCGTGACTAATAGCACCTCGGTCCCGTGATTTATTTATATTAATTCCGCCCTCACAAACCTTATTGCTTTATAATACCACATGCACAACAGAGTAAGGATTTATCGTGATTATAGTGGTAAATGTCTGAATATTTAACATGTTCTCTGCTGTAGATTAGTATTTTCTGCCTGTGTGGTGATCTCCCATGCCGCTGACCCTATAGCCGACCCTTTCGACAGCTTGGCTCTCGCAGTAAATGTGTTTTCGGTTTCGGAATTTCATTCTCATAACACAACTAAAGGAAGATCGAGCCGGAGCCATTCGTCTCTGTCAGGCTTCCTCTCGTGCTCCTGCTCCGTAATGAGGCAGATCCTCATTTCCTGCCGTTGCACAGCTTCATCTATTTCGACCGGCCCATCGTTCCTGCAGCGCTACCTCGTCTGCTTCGCCGTCACTGATATGATCTTTAATCCGGCGCCGACCACCGGAGCTCCGCATTGCTCACCCAGCACGAGCGCAGAGGAAAGAAAACAATTTCATCATACGGTCCTCCTCATGCTGCCTCCAACCGAACCGAGGATGACCGAGAAGATGAAGAAAAAACTTTATATGGACAGTCTACACATCTTTCATCACTCCAAGCAAATATTACACCATTAAACTCGAACCCGGCAGCACGATGGCTTAGTGGTTAGCATGTTCTCCTCTCAGCGCTAGGGATTCCCGGTTCGAATCCCAACCTGGGTGGAGTTTCCATGTTCTCCCCATGTCTGCCTGACCTTCCTAGAGGTTCTCCGGTTGCCTCCCACAGTCCAAAAACATGGATTCAAGATACATTGAAGGCTCTAAATTGCCCCATATAGAGTGTGTTTGTGTGAGTGAGTGTGTGTTCAGTGATTGGCGTCCTGTCCTGGGTGTATCTGCCCAGCGCCCGAAACGTTCTCCCCTGGATGGATGGGCATGAGGACACTACCCCCCCCCCCGCCACCCTAATAGAGGATTAAGTGAAAGATAATGGATGAATACATCAATAATTAAATAGGGTGGCACTGTAGCTTAGTGGTTAGCATGTTCTCCTCTCAGCACTGGGGATTCTTGGTTCAAATCCCCTTCTGGGTGGAGTTTCATGTTCTCCCCGTGTCCACATGGGTTTCCTACAGGTTCTCCAGTTTCCTCCCACAGTCCAAAAAACATGAATCAAGTCAATTGAGTTCTCCAAATTGCCCCATATAGAGTGTGTCTGTGTGAGTGTGGATTCAGTGATAGATTGGTGTCCTGCCCAGCGCCCGAAACGTTCTCCCCTGGATGGACATGGGGAACCCCCCCCCCCCCCGTGACCCTAATAAACGATAAAGTGGAAGATAATGGATGAATGAATAAACTCGAACCCCGCAGCTGATCCAACCCCTTCAGTTCAAGCCTTTAATCCACCACTCAGCAGGATGAACGGCTGAACATGTGAGGGTGAGCGGACATTTAACTCGGGGAAAGATCCCTGCATTAAGAAAATCCTAACTGAACCAGGGCATCACACCCCGGCGTTTCCTCCTCCCTCAGATTAACATGTTCACTGACCTTCAATAAAAAAAAGCTATTTTTATTCCCGTCATCGGTTAGAAATCAGCAGCGGACGTGTTAATCGTGACTCCACCATGGTTCAGTAATTCCGACTTCATCTGTATTTAATGATTGAGGGCCTCCACCTGTGTGTGATGATCCACATGGCTGCTTGATCATCCGACCGATTTCCACTTGCACACGAGTCGGTGCACAGAAAGACCATCATGCTCCAGTAGGCTCCAGTTAAACAGGCTGTTGCTCATTACACAGGAAGTTTCACATCAGTCAACCTCTCATTGGCTAATCGGATTCATCTACATGAGCTCGGCCAATCAGGAATCATCCGTATTACATTTACATTTAGTCATTTAGCAGACACTTTTATCCAAAGCGACTTACAAATGAGAACATTACAGGTCAGAAGTTATGCAGAAAACCAACTACACTGTAAATTCATCAAATACAACGGGTATTTGTTAAAGAGATGCGTCTTCAGTAGTTTCTTAAAACTGTTTAGTGATTCTGCCTTACGGACAGAGTTGGGAAGATCATTCCACCATTTTGCAGTGGTGAACGCCACGGAGTGAGAATGAGCTCCTCGGTGAGGAGGAACCACCAGGTGGCGATCATCACTGAAACGAAGTTTACGAGTCGGAGTGTATTTTGAAAAGATAGAGTGAAGGTAGAAGGGAGAAGATCCAGAAATGGTTCTGTAGGCCAGAGTCAGTGACTTGTACTGAATGCAGCAGCTACAGGGAGCCAATGGAGGGACATGAGTTCGCTGGTTAAACACAAGTCGGGCTGCAGAGTATTGATTGCAATGCAATAGTTTTGAATTCAGTGCATTAACACTGGTGATACTGGACCCATTTAAAGCCATGAACATGACCTCGGTCCAGACGTCGTAAACATGATGGCTGGACCTGAAGGGAGCTGCTTAGTGAGTGTGTATAATATGCTGAGGGTGAGGATGATGTCATGAACAGCAGACTCATCATTAGTGTGATTGTCATAGATGGTAATCACTAGGGCTGCCAATCTCTCAGTGTCTGTCGATTCGATTCCGATTTTTGAGGTCACAATCCGATTCAGAATCGATTTTTTTTTCAGTTTAAATGCTTTTTAAATTTAGTTTAAATGATGTGATTGAGTGTGTGCCCAGCAATGGATTAACGCCCTGTCCTGGGTGTATCTGCCCAGCGCCCGAGACGTTCTCCCCTGGATGGGCATGGGGAACCCCACCCACGACCCTAATAGAGAATAAAGCGAGAGATAATGAATGAATGAATGATGTGATTGCCGAAGCAGCACGGTGGCTTAGTGGTTAGCATGTTCTCCTCTCATCACTAGGGATTCCCAGTTCGAATCCCTATCTGGGTGGAGTTTCCATGTTCTCCCCGTGTCCGCGTGGGTGTCCTCCGGGATCTCCGGTTTCCTCCCACAGTCCAAAAACATGGATCAGTTCAATTGAGTTCTTCAAATTGCCCCATATAGAGTGTGTGTGTGTGCCCAGCAATAGATTGGCGCCCTGGCCTGGGTGTATCTGCCCAGCGCCCTAAATGTTCTCCCCTGGATGGGCATGGGGAACCCCACCGCGACCCTGCTATAGGATTAAGCGGATGATAATGGATGAATGATGTGAACAAATAGAACATTTATGTAAAACGATACTTTCGGATACTTTCCTGTATCAAATCTTTTGGCTTTATTTTATATTTATACAAAAATATAGGATTGCGCTAAATGAAAATGAGCAGTGTTAGGTTCGCTTTGCTGCCGGGCTTTTTCTTACATAAAAAACATCCATTAATGAACAAATAATTCTAAATATATTAATACAAAAGTTTACCATGGTCCATTAACCTTTAATCAAAGAACAGACACAGATCGACACTAATGACAAACGGAGTCCAATAGGGGGCACTCATGAACCGTCCCGAATAGCCGGCAGTACCACTAGAGGGTGCTGATGTAACCACCGGTCTTGTGAATTCGCAGAGTGATCGAGAGACACCCACCATATGACCAAGCCCACATTTTTATCTCGCTTTGCTATACGTGAGCACGGTGTCTCCAAGCTGCGACCACACTGGCCTTTTCTTCAGGAAAGGCACCTTTCTAGTTTTTAATTACGTCACCTCCTGTCCTCCTAAATAAAAAGGAGGTAAATTCACGGTGCTGGGTTTGAAGTGAGCTTTAAACAGCCTGGACTGGAACCAAGAGAAATGGTTCTGCCTCATTGTACTGTTTGCTCAGGATTCGGTGACATCAGCAGTGTTTGTCTCCTCTGATGCGCCATCTGGTTCTAAAGCAGAGCCTCATTAAAATGGGAAGAGAAGGAACAAATACATCTTTTGTTCCCCATAATGAAGTCGGGTTCGAGCAGTTGTGCTGGGAGGCAGGTGAGGCCACGCAGCATCGTGGTGGTGGTGGTGGCGGCGCTGCTCGCTTCATTAGGTTTATGGTATGATCGTAGAAGCACGAGGGCCGTTAATGAATTTAGATTCATGCTGTGACAACAGAGCACGTGTATTACAGGCTTTTAAATAAGG
Organism: Corydoras maculifer; assembly: GCA_019802435.1. Lineage (NCBI taxonomy): Eukaryota > Metazoa > Chordata > Actinopteri > Siluriformes > Callichthyidae > Corydoras > Corydoras maculifer. Next base: position 1,629,578 of record JAFMOD010000063.1, read on the forward strand.
AATCGTCCATAATTAGACAAACTGGATGAAAAAAGTGTACTGTGGGAAATTACATGGACATTACGGCCCAGTTTGTTGGGATGGTGGATATAGATCGAGGGTTTAAATTATTCGGGAGATGAAAATGTTGTTAGTGGAGAGTTAGGGCCTCCTCAGGACATTTCCACAGTGTTAACCTTTAGATTCCGAAACGCTATACCATGATATCTAACTGTACTGTTAAATGAGGAGATCGATATCTTGGTGGAATATTCCACCAGAGTGTATGCTGGGAAATAAATGAGCTCCATGTTACCTCAGGTTAAGATTAAATCAAACCTGTGTTTATTGAACTCCAGTTCTGACTGATGATACAGAATGAGCTTTTACGGTTCTTTATATTGTCCCTTTAATAAGGAGAAAGGTGTGTGTGTGTGTGTGTGTGTGTGTGTGTGTTTTTATGATATACTGTTATATCTGTTTTTGTAAAGCGTCTTTGAGGTCCCTAAAAGCACTATATAAATAAAACCTATTATTATTATTATTCATTCATTCATTCATTCATTATCTCCCGCTTTATCCTCTAGTAGGGTCGCGGTGGGGTTCCCCATGCCCATCCAGGGGAGAACATTTCGGGCGCTGGGCAGATCGACCCAGGACAGGGCGCCAATCCATCGCTGGGCAATTATTATTATTATTAGTATAATTAAATGTCAGGTCTGGTCATCTGATTCTTGTCTTTGTGATGGGTGTTTTAATGGATCCCACTGAACTTGTCTATAGGCACTTCAAAAAGGGCAACCACCTGGCTGGGTCTGGTCTTGTGTCCCCACTATGTAGCAAAGACCCTTGTGTGTGTATATGTGTGTGTGTGTGTTTGTGCAAAACCATTCATTCATTTATTCATTATCTCCCACTTATCCTCTACTAGGGTCGCGGTGGGGTTCCCCATGCCCATCCAGGGGAGAACGTCTCGGGCGCTGGGCAGATAGACCCAGGACAGGGCGCCAATCCATCACTGGGCACACACTCACTCACACAGACACACTCTAAACGGGGCAATTTTGAGAATTCAATTAACTTGTTCCATGTTTTTGGACTGTGGGAGGAAACCGGAGAACCCGGAGAAAACCCACGCAGACACGGGGAGAACATGGAAACTGGATGGGGATTCGAACCGGGAATCCCTAGCGTTGAGAGGCGAACGTGCTAACCACTAAGCCACCGTGCCGCTTGTGCAAAACCAATGAGGTAAATAATAATGTTTGTTCTTATATTTGTTTGTCTCTTGCTGTCCTCCTCCTCCTCTTCCTCCTCCTCCTCCTCCTCCTCACCCTCACACAGTGATCATATTGTATTGTTTTTTTTAAATCTACCTTTATTTGTAATTAACACAGACACATTGACGTGCCACTGAACCTGATTACAGCAGCTCATCATACACATTCAAATCAGCTCGCAGGCCAGAAAAGAAAAATAATGATGTGTCAGTTTGGCTGAGGCAGGAAGTCAGCGCTGCAGACTCGCTGAGTGACACGTTCCCCCACACGGGGCTCATTTCAGCTCTCACTGCACCGAGATTCAGGGCAACAAGCGAGTTGATGTGTCTGCCCATAATAGTCTAAAATAGCAGGAGGAAGCCTGTAAACAACATTCAACTAGTACAGAGACACCAGGAAACCAGGGGTCCACATACTTTAGGTTATGGGGTGGAAATATGCAGCTTAGAACATGGGGAGTGTTTAAATGTTGGTGGCTTAGTGGTTTGCATGTTCTCCTCTCAGCGCTAGGGATTCCCGGTTCGAATACCAATCTGGGTGGAGTTTCCATGTTCTCCCACAGTCCAAAAACATGGATCAAGGTCAATTGAATTCTCCAAATTGCCCCATATAGAGTGTGTATGTGTGTGTATCCAGTGATAGATTGGGGCCCTGTCCTGGGTGTATCTGCCCAGTACCCGAAACGTTCTCCGCTGGATGAGCATGGGGAACCCCCCCCCCCCCCCTGCGACCCTAGTAGAGGATAAAGCGGAAGATAATGGATGGATGGAGGTTTTTTTTACGTTACTTCATTAATTTTCTCCTGCTTAATCCTTTACCAGGGTGGCTGATGGGGAAGGGGGGGTCATTATGCCCATCCAGGGAAGAGCATTTCGAGCACTGGGCAAATTTGGCGCATTCAATTTACCTTGAAATTATGTTTTTGGATTGTGGGAGCAGTAGCACCGTGCCGTTAGGGGAGAAGGCTGTGCCGTCGATAATGGACTTTAATTCCATCCATCCATTATCTTCAGCTTTATCCTCTATTAGGGTCGCTAGGGGGTTTCCTCATGCCCATCCAGGGGGGAACGTTTCGGGCGCTGGGCAGGACAGGACACCCAGGACAGGACGCCAATCTATCACACTCATGGATACACACGCAGACACAAAAACACTCTATATGGGGCAATTTTGAGAATTCAATAAACTTGAATCCATGTTTTTGGACTGTGGGAGGAAACCCACATGCACACGGGGAGAACATGCAAACTCCACCCAGATTGGGATTCGAACCGGAAACCCCCAGCACTGAGAGGAGAACCTGTTCTATCCATCTATTATCTTCCACTTTATCCTCTATTAGGGTCGTGGGGGGGGTTCCCCATGCCCAGCCAGGGGAGAATGTCTCGGGCGCTGGGCAGATACACCCAGGACAGGACGCCAACCTATCACTGGGTACACACTCACTCACACAGACACACTCTATATGAGACAATTTGGAGAACTCAATTGCCCTTGATCCATATTTTTGGACTGTGGGAGGAAACCAGAGAACCCGGAGGAAACCCACATGCACACGGGGAGAACATGGAAACTCCACCCAGATTGGGATTCGAACCAGGATCCCCAGTACTGAGAGGAGAACATGCCAAGCAAAAAATGTATACAATAATTTCTGTATTTTGCTTCGGCAGTGTTTGGAATTGGTCTGGAACGGGGGAAGCGGACCCTCTGGTGATTATTTTCCCAGCTCGGTGTGTGAATGACAGCAGCGTGGGGAATAAAGGTAAATCTTTGTCCTTGTTAGGTTCTCTTGAAGCAGGTGGACCGTATTCCCCACGCGTAGCTCGCGCGGAAGCGCAGCACAGGATCCCGCTTTTTCTTTCCTAACAATCGGAACCGACAGTTGGTGAAGGCAGCAGACGCAGGAGGGAAGGCTTTTTAATAAGAAAGCACTTCTCTTTCCTCCCCCAACGCACCACGCCGCTCTGCCTTTGTTCTTCTTCGTGCTTTAAATGATGCATTTTTATGGAGAACCTCTTAACGCCTCCTTCCGAATTGAAGGATTCGCTGCAGCTGACAGACGCTTTATTAATATTAACACTCGCACTTCTCTCCAGTGTGTCACATGGCTCATCCTCAACACATCTGCATGTCACCTTGCTTTTTACACATTCAGAAAAGATCCTCTTATGTTTTTTAATAGAGAGCTCGCTTCCTTTACGGGGTTCTAGTTTAAAACCTAAAAAAAAAGGGGGGGGACGTTATCACATCATTCACACATTTACAGTAAAGCAACTTCAGCCGCCTGGAATGATTCCAAGTGCACATCTTTAGGGATGTATTAGGACATCGAAGCCTTTTTCTACAGTATATACTGTATGTTTATATCATCAGTGCTCAAATGCTTCCTTTTCTGTACTAGGGTTGGGGGAAGGGTTCCCCATGCCCGTCCAGGGGAGAACGTTTCCGGCGCTGGGTGGATACCCAGGATGTTAAAGGGCGCACATGTTCATTAGGACGTACATCGGGTATATTTATCCATCTATTCATTATATTCCGCTTTATCCTCTATTAGGGTCGTGGGGGGTTTCCCATGCCCATCCAGGGAACAACGTTTCGGGCGCTGGGCAGATACACCCAGGACAGGACGCCAATCTATCACTGGGCACACACTCACTCACACAGACACACTCTATATGGGGCAATTTGGAGAACTCAATTGACCTTGATCCATATTTTTGGAAACCGGAGGAAGCCGGGAGAACCCGGAGTGGTTTAGTGTTTGGCATGTTCTCCTCTCAGCACTAGGGATTCCCGGTTCAAATCCCCATCTGGGTGGAGTTTTCATGTTCTCCCCGTGTCTGCGTGGGTTTCCTCTGGGTTCTCCGGTTTCCTCCCACAGTCCAAAAACATGGATCAAGTCAATTGAATTCTCTAAATCTGTTCAGTGCTTGAAACGCTCGTCTCTGGATGGGCATGGAGAACCCCCCCCCCCACCCTCCACCCTATAGAGAATAAAGCGGATGATAATTAATAAATGAATGTAAAGACATTCATCCATCCATCAATTATCTTCCACTTTATCCTCTACTAGGTTCACGGGGTGGGGGGATCCCCATGCCCATCCAGGGGAGAATATTTTGGGAGCTGGGCAGATACACCCAGGACAGGGCACCAATCTTTCGCTGGACATACACACACACACACACACTCTGTATGGGGCAATTTGAAGAATTCAATTGACCTTAATCCATGTTTTTGGACTGTGGGAGGAAACTGGAGGAAACCCATGCGGACACGGGGTGAACATGGAAACTCCAGCTGAGAGGAGAACATGCCAACCACTAAACCACTGTGCCACCCACTGTTACAGAACTACACACACTGTTTGAACTGTAGTTTAAATCACAGTGCAGGCATCCCAGGCTCGAACCGTGTCATTCTGAATAATGTTTGGTATTTAAAGTCGGGAAGTCGGTCGCAGACTGAACTGCAGAAGTTCCTGCGACGTTTAAACATCACTCAGTCCGGTTCTCACATAACAGTGAAATAAAATCAGTCCGGTTCTTCAGATCCCGTGTCACGAGGACGTCCTTTCCTCCTGAAGAGTGGAGCTGTGGGGCGGGTGTTGAATATGCAGTGCTTCTCTCAGCAGCCCCTCTATTCTCATTTCATGTATCTGCCAACACCCGAAGCCCCTGCAGCCTGGAGAGAGTAATGCATGAAATTAATGGGCACCACAACAGCGCCGGCTTTTCACAAGGGATTTTTAGCGGGGCGAACAAAAGCACCAAAGCGCCGGGCCTCGTACAGAACCTGCCAGAGTCAGAACATTCAACGTGAAACATTGTTTACCCTCCTCTTAAAGAACAGAAACCACCAAAACAGTAAATAATGTCAAGTTTATATAACCAGTATGATGGTTATACACACTTTATATACAAGAAATTTATACGTGCAATACAAAATCTGTATGTAGCTCGGTAGCTCAGTGGTTAGGGCTTAGAGCTATCAATCTGAAGGTTGGGGGTTCAAATCCCAGGGTCCACTGCAGTTACCAGTGTGGGTCCTTGAGCAAGACCCTTAACCCTCATTGCTCCAGGGATGTTGTGATTAACCCTGTGCTCACCTTGTAAGTCGCTTTGGATAAAAGCGTCTGATAAATGACCAAATATAATGTAAATGTAATGTAATGTATGTCACAGGTGCCTGGGGCACCTGTCCCTCATTAACGTACTCCTTGTCTCAGTTGGGTGATTGGTTTATTTTGTGCACGTGATCAGGTGTTTTTCTTACTTAGTTTCCGTGTTCACTTATCCCGGTGCACGTCTTTGTATGCGTTTTATCCCGGTGTTAGTCCCGTTTGTATTTCCTCCTTTTTGTTTGGTGTCCTTACACCATTTTTAATAATAAAATCTTGTTTTGTTTTTATGCCCGGTGTTTTGAACTCTCCATCCGCGTTTGAGGACGGTACGATGCTGTGCATTTTCCCCGCACAGGTTGCATTCCGTGTTAGCGGTCACAGGTGTCTCGGGGTGCGCATTCTCTCTGCGCAGCCGTGCCCTGTGAATGTTTTCAGGCGCGAAGCGGCGTACGCAGTTTCCCCGCGTAGCCCATCTCCCGGGGAAGACGAACGGATGCTGACACTGTGCAATAGAGCATCATATTATACAGTGAAGTCCTGCAATATATGTCACCATGGCAACTTTACTTTTTTTTATTGTTGTATTAAATACTTTAATACTTTGTTGTATTAAGAACTTTATATTTTAGTATAAAGCATGTTATTTATTTTGATTTTGATTTATTTATAGAGTGCTTTTTACAACAGTACATCGTCACAAAGCAGCTTTACAGAAGGAAAAGCCTTTGAACCCCCAAAGAGCAAGCCGAAGCGACAGTGGCAAGAAAAAAAACTCCCTTTTATGTATGCATAAAGCATGTAGTTCTGGTCCTTGAATCTGATTGGCTGAGCTGTTTCTCCAACCATAACGTTATTGACATTAACACACACCCTATGATATACATTTTTTTAAATGAACTGTGTTCTGTAATTTGGCCACTAGATGGCAGTATTTGGTTGTTAGGGAAACCGGAATCCTGTTACTCAGCGATCAGCGTTCACTTTAAAAACCTAACTAGATTACGACCAGTTTATTATTTAATTTACTTTTAATAAACACATTTAAGAATCAATTTATGAATTATTTATATATATATATATATATGGGGGGGGAGGTTCCCTGTTCTCTCCATGTCTGCATGGGCTTCCTCCGTGTTCTCCGGTTTCCTCCCACAGTCCAAAAACATGGATCAAGTCAATTGAGTTCTCCAAATTGCCCCATATAGAGTGTGTGTGTTTGTGTGAGTAAGTGTGTGTCCAGTGATAAATTGCTGTCCTGTCCTGGGTGTATCTGCCCAGCGCCCAAAACGTTCTCCCCTGGATGGGCATGGAGAACCCCCCCCCCCCCCAGCCGCCCCGACCCTAATAGAGGATAAATAATGGATGGATGGATTCTTTTCTTGTGGTTTCTTCCTCTCACACACAAGTGTTCTCTGTAGTTTGTCTGCATTCTGTTCTGTTCTGTGCCTCAGTTTTGGGTTCTGGATGGTGGATCATGCTCATGGTGTTGGTGTGAGTGGATCAAAACCTTGTTGGTTCATTTTTAAGTTGGTTTGCAAGTTTAAAATATTAATATCACCAAAGATCTTGTAAAAACTCTCTTCATAGCCTTTAATGTGAATCTGGGAATTAACCCAATTTATCTCCATCTGCCAGAATAAAGTAAACATTAATAATTTACAGATCTATTTGTGCAAAAGTGTAAATATAACAGATTATTAGATTAAACCAAGTCGGCCTGAGTGCAGTCTTTAGATTAATGCCCGTATTTACAGTCTTGTTTCTTAAATCTGAGACTAAAGCTTTGGTTATAATGCTGGACCTGGCAACCATTCATCTTTCTGACTTGTATAAGTCGATGCAACAGTATCATTATTAATTATTAATTATTATACTGCTATTATACTGCTTTTATTTTCTTTTTTGTGAAAAAACAAGTGGTTGGCATGTTAGTGGTTGGCATGTTCTTCTCTCAGCGCTAGGGATTCCCGGTTCAAACCCCAATCTGGGTGGAGTTCGCATGTTCTCCCCATGTCCGCGTGGGTTTCCTTGGTTGTCATGGTTCAAGTCAATTGAGTTCTCCAAATTGCCCCATATAGAGTGTGTCTGTGTGAGTGAGTGTGTGTTCAGTGATAGATTGGCGTCCTGTCCTGGGTGTCTCTGCCCAGCACCAGAGACGTGCTCCCCTGGATGGGCATGGGGAACCCCCCCCCCCCCCGCGACCCTAATAGAGGATAAAGTGGAAGATAATGAATGGATATAAATTGTTGTTCTTCGTGTTTTAATAATAACATAATAATACACATAATAATAACATTAATACCCAATTTTCAGCTCTAAAAAAATTCACTACAAATTGATTTACTTATTCGTGGAAGGCGTCTTCTAGATCTGTGGATCTCTTATTAGTAAAGTATATCGAATGTGAAACAACGGATTAAAATCTAATTGAATCTATATTCTTCTTTAATATTCAGTTTATATACTAACAAACTTATGGCGCTGTGGAGGTTCCTAAATCACTGCTGCCATCTTGTGGCCAAATACGACACTCACACATTATACATTACGTTTATATTACATTTGATCATTTATCAGACATTTTATCCAAAGCGATTTACAAAGTGATTGGTAACTTCAGTGGACCTGGGATTTGAACCCACAACCTTCAGGTTAATAGTCCATCACCCTAAACACTAAGCTACCACATACCCCAGCAATGAATAATGTCCATCCATCCATCTTCTTCTGCTTTGTCCTCTATAAGGGTCGCATGGGGGGTTCCCCATACCCATCCGTTTCAGGCACTGGGCAGATACACCTAGTACAGGAAACAATCTATCGCTGGGCACACACTCACTCACTCACACACACACACTCTATATGGGGCAATTTGGAGAATTCAATCGACTTGATCCATGTCTTTGGACTGTGGGAGGAAACCGGAGAACCCGGAGGAAATCCACGCAGACACGGGAAGAACATGGAAACTCCACCCAGATGGGGATTCGAACCTGAATCCCTAGCGCTGAGAGCAGAACATGCCAACCAATAAGCCAACGTGCTGCCCAACATTACTGAATCTAAAGCTGAAGGATCTAGAGGCCATTCATTCCTCAGGAAGAGGAACATGGGACACAACATATTCTTCAGTTTCCTTCCACAGTCCAAAACCATGGATCAAGGTCAATTGAATTCTTCAAATTGCCCCATATAGAGTGTGTTTCTGAGTATCTGCCCAGTGCAGAACCTGAATCCCTAGCGCTGAGAGCAGAACATGCTAAACACTAAGCCACCGTGCCACCCATATTATTATTATTATTATTATAATTATTATTGTTATTTTTATTGTATTATAATTATATTATTATTATTATTTTATAATTTGTTATCATAATAATCATCATCACTTTACCATCACTATTAACATCATTTTCATTATTATCATCACCATCATCATCATCACCATCATCAACATCTTTATCATCACCTGTACAATCATCACCACCACCATCATCATTATTAACACCCTCATTATAATCATTAATTTTATCATCATTAGCATTATCATTACCATCATCATCATCAATCGCATTATCATCATCATGATTAGCATTATTATCATCATTATCACCTTTATCACCACCATCATTATCATTATTATTATTATCATCATTATCATTATTATTATTATCATCATTATCATTATTATTATTATCATTATTATCATCATCATCATCACTTTCATCATTATTAACACCCTCATTATAATCATTAATTTTATCATCATCATCAATCGCATAATTATCATCATCATTATTATTATTATCATCATTATTATTATTAATATTATCATTCTTCTTATTATTATTATCATCATCATCATCATCATCATTATCATGATTAGCATTATTATCATCATTATCATCATCATCATCATTATTACCATCATCATCACTATCATCATTAGCATTATTATCATCATTAGCATTATCATCATCATCATCGATCTTTTAATAAAACTAGTTCAGAAACATTCCGCATCATCGCAGCCTACTTAAAACAAGCCTCGCTTTTGCTGCCCTCTGGTGGTGAATGTAATAAAACAGTACTATTAATGACCAGCAGGTGGCGTTCGGGCTCTGACGCACATGCGCGCGCGCGCGCACACAAACACTCAGACCGGATGACGAGATGGAAAGTCATGTGCTGAACAGTAGGTGTCATTAAACTGATTATCGTTCTGAACGCGCAGTTTCTTCCCCTTTCTGCCGCGCTGCTTTGTGTTGTGCTGCTGTAAGTGTGTGTGTGTGTGTGTGTGTGTGTGTGTGTGTGTGTGTGTGTGTGTGTGTGTGTGCAGTGAACAGATGGTGTGTTATGTAATGTTCAGGTCATGGTGTTCAGATGCTGATGTTTCTGTTTGTGTTTAATAATTCCGCTGCTTTTCTTTTAATGAATCGGAACAAAATGTTTTTTTCAGTTCGAAATTGGATCTGGCCGCTCGGTGTATTAGTGGTTTAGCATGTTCTCCTCTCAGCACTAGGGATTCCCGGTTTGAATCCCAATCTGGGTGGAGTTTCCATGTTCTCCCCGTGTCCGCGTGGGTTTCCTTCGAGTTCTCCGGTTTCCTCTCACAGTCCAAAAAACATGGATCAAATTGCCCCATATAGAGTGTGTGTGTGTGTGTGTGTGTGCCCAGTGATAGATTGGCGTCCTGTCCTGGGTGTATCTGCCCAGCGCCCAAATTGTTCTCCCCTGGATGGGCATGGGGAACCCCCCCCCCCCCCACCGCGACCCTAATAGAGGATAAAGCGGAAGATAATGGATGGATGGAAATTGGGACGTACAGTGGACTTCACTGTGGACAGCAGCCCGCTTCGGTCCTCTGAGGAACCTTTACATTTACAAGTTCCCAACAGAACCGGCAGCATGATCACTAACAGTTTGGGGAAGGCCCTGATGGTTCGGTGACTCTGACCTCATGAGACTGAAGTGATGAGTCCTTCAACTGCAGAATTATTATAAACATTTATTACAACTCACCGTCTTCGTCACGCTGTCTGTCTCACTTCTGTCTGTCTGTCTCACTGTCTCCCCCCCTGTCTCACATCTCTATGTCTGTCTCACTTCTGTCTGTCTGTCTCACCGTCTCCTCCCCTGTCTCACATCTTTATGACTGTCTGACATTCTATGTGTCTTACGTCTGTCTGACCGTCTCCCCCCTGTCTCACATCTTTATGACTGTCTGACATTCTATGTGTCTTACGTCTGTCTGACCGTCTCCCCCCTGTCTCACATCTTTATGACTGTCTGACATTCTATGTGTCTTACGTCTGTCTCACTTCTGTCTGTCTCACCGCCTCCCCCTATCTCACATCTCTATGTCTGTCTTACACTCTATGTCTTACGTCTGTCTCACTTCTGTCTGTCTGTCTCACCGTCTCCCCCCTGTCTCACATCTTTATGTCTGTCTCACATTCTATGTGTCTTACGTCTGTCTCACTTTTGTCTGTCTGTCTGTCTGTTTGTCTCACCGTCTCCCCTCTGTCTCATGTCTCTGTGTCTGTGTCGCGTCTCTGTGTCTGTCTCACATCTCTGTCTGTCTCGCGTCTGTCTCACCATCCCCCCCCCTGTCTCACCTCTGTCTGTCTCACATCTGTCTCACCTCTCTGCGGCTGTCTCACTTTTGTTTCACGTCTCTGTGTTTCACGTCTGTCTCATGTGTCTGTCTGTCTGTCTGTCCCACCGTCTCCCCTCTCTGTCTCACATCTGTCTGTGTCACTGTCCCCCCTCTCTATGTCTGTCTCACATTTATCTGTCTGTCTGACTATCTCCCCTCTCTCTCTCTCTCTTTCTCTCTCTCTCTCTCTCTCTCTCGCTCTCTTTCTCTCTCTCTCTTTCTCTCTCTCTCTCTCTCTCTCTCTCTCTCTCTCTCTCTCTCTCTCTCTCTCTCTCTCTCTCTCTCTCTCTCTCTCTCTCTCTCTCTCTCTCTCTCTCTCTCTCTCTCTCTCTCTCTCTCTCTCTCTCTCTCTCTTTCTCTCTCTCTCGCTCTCTCTCGGCCTGTGGTGAAGCTGTTACAGTGCACCACCCGTCTCTCATACGGCGAGTTGGACAATATTCAAAATGTAAATATGAGATAATGCGAGAGCTCGGATCAGATCAGACTCTGTCCTCCGGGAGATGTCGGATCATTCAGCGTGAGTGTGTGTTGCGTGTTGTCCTGTAGGAGGCGCAGGAGGTGGGCCCACAGCCGCTGCAGAGTGCGTTCAGAGCGGAGCGGACAGACAGACAGACAGACGTCCGATGTGGCTCAGATGGGACTGAACGAGCTGCAGGTCGGTACAGAATTACAGATCACCTACGACTCTTTGTCTCTTTGATCTTGCTGTATGATGTCATAACTCTGACATCTCATTAAAGCCCATGTGTGTGTGTGTGTGTGTGTGTGTGTGTGTGTGTGTGTGTGTGTGTGTGTGGCTCACGGCTTCCGTTACGTAACCGTTAGAAGCTTCGCGTTGGTTTCTGCGCAGTTCATTCCTTCCACTCACCTGCTGACTTTCCTTCCTGTTTCCAGCTCCACTTCTCCCCTTCCCATTTGCCCCACTTACCCACAATGCCGTGCTGCAGTCTGGCACGGTCTAGCTCGAGGAATGAAGGCGAGGCCGGCCGGGCTGTGTGTCGGTACGCCGCTCGTCCACTTCCCCTGAGTCTTAGGCAAACGGAGCAGATGTCTGTCTGCAGACGCCTGACGAGTCGTTCGGTTGTTCGTTCTGTATGGAGATAAACCGACTCGCCGACTCACTGACTCACTGACTCACCGACTCACCGAACAATCAGTCATTATGCAACTTACAGCTGATAGCTGGGATAGGTTCAGTTTTCATTTCAAACCTAAACTCATCTTTCAGTGCAGTGTTGCTTGAAGTGCGTGATGTGTCATGATGGGGGGGTGGGGGGTATTTACAGAGGGGGTATTCATGGAGAGGTGGTACAGAGTCAACATCTTCATGATGTCATTCCTACATTATTATGGTTCCACACCAGATAATGGTCTTAATATACAATACATTATGTTCCTAATGGGGGGACAGCAAGGTTGCTTAGTGTTTGGCATGTTCTCCTCTCAGCGCTAGGGATTCCCGGTTCGAATCCCAATCTGGGTGGAGTTTCCATGTTCTCCCCATGTCTGCGGGGGTTTCCTCCGGGTTCTCCGGTTTCCTTTCACAGTCCAAAAACATGGATCAAGGTCAATTAAGCTCTCCAACTTGCCCCATATAGAGTGTGTGTGTGAGTGAGTGTGTTCCCAGTGATAGATTGGCGTCCTGTCCTGGGTGTATCTGCCCATCGCCCGAAACGTTGTACCCTGGATGGGCACGGGGAACCTCCCCCCCGAACCTTAGTAGAGGATAAAGCGGAAGATAATGGATGAATTATGTTCCACGTGTGCCCAGCGATAGATTGGCACCAACGCCCGAAATGTTGTCCCCTGGATGGGCATGGGGAACCCCCCCCCCGGTGCAGGATAAAGCGGAAGATAATGGATGGATTGATGGATTATGTTACTAATCTATTTTAAAAACTGTGTTCTTCAAATTGGCCACTAGACGGCAGTATTAGATTGTTAGAGAAACCGGAAACCTATTACTCTGCGATCAGCGCTTTAAAAACCAGACTAAATTACGTCACGGAGGTCCAGTTTATAAACATTTTTGCCTTTAATTAAACGCATTTACAAATCGAACATCGTTTTTTTATTATAGTGTGTTTGTGAGTGTTTTATAAAAGCGATAAGACACTCGAGGTTTGGTATTATTGTAATTATAACTGTACTCCGCTGTCGTGCCTAATAACACCTCTTTACCATGATTTATTTACAATAATGGCGCTCTCTCGTACCGTATTGCTTTAATATAAAACAGGTAGGTCCGGTCCATAAATCTGATTGGCTGAGCCATTATTGTCAATAACACACACCTCTGAGCGCTTCACATTCGTATCAATGCGTAATATACTGTACATTATTTTCCTGATGTTTTTTATAAGCCTCATTCTGTTATTTGAAGTTATTTATTCATTCATTGATTCATTATCCTCAGTTTCATCCTATATCAGGGTCAAGGGGGGGGTTCCCCATGCCCATCCAGGGGAGAACGTTTCGGGCACTGGGCAGATACATCCAGGACAGGGCGCCAATCCATCGCTGGGCACACACTCACGTACACAGACACAAACACACTCTATATGGGGCAATTTGGAGAACACAATTGACTTGATCCATGTTTTTGGACTGTGGGAGGAAACCGGAGAACCCGGAGGAAACCCACGCGGACGCAGGGAGAACATGGAAACTCCACCCAGATGGGGATTAGAACTGGGAATCCCTAGCGCTGAGAGGCGAACGTGTTAACCACTAAGCCACTGTGCCACCCTGAAGTTACTTAAGTTCAAGTAATTTATTTATAGAGCGCTTTTTACAACAGTACCTCGTCACAAAGCAGATTTACAGAGTTAAAAGCCTTTAAACCCCTAAAGAGCAAGCTGAAGCGACAGTGGCAAGAAAAAACTCCCTGTTATGTTGTTATTTTAAGGAAGTAAGCTTGTGTGGACCAAGACTTAGTAGGGGACTCATTCTCCTTGAGCGGCCCGGCAGCAACAACAGTGTAGGACACTGATGTACAGAGAGTTTTGAGATCGGGTGACTATATTTAACAAATGAAAAACTCTAACTGGAAAACTAAATGTAAGTCCATTAAGGGGTCCCGCAGGACCGCCAGTCCAATTAATATCCAGGTTCCATCCAGTATTCGTGGTAGCTGCAGTGCTTCGGCAGAGCCATGGGTGACTTTGAATTTGGCCTGGTTTTAATTGTGAAAGAAACCGGAAACCTGTTACTCAGCGAGTGTTTATTTTAAAAAGATTAAATCGCAGATGTATTTTCATGCATTTATGACATTTAAGACAATTTAAGACAATTTTCATGCATTTATGAACCAAACCTTGTTTTTTATTATAGTGTGCTTGTAAGTGTTTTATAAAAGCAATAAGACACTCGAGGTTGTGTATTACTGTGAATAATTCACAGGAAAGTGGTAACTGTACTACACTACACATTGTGCCTAATAACACCTCTTTCCCGTGATTTATTCACAATAATACATGCCGTCTCAAACCGTATTGCTTTAATTTACACTCACACTTAATTGATGGTTGCCATATGTCGTTCTGTAATAGAAACACGGTGGTACTTGTAAGTTTTGGTTTGATAATTGGTGATACTTGGTCTGAAAAGTTTGAGTACCACTGTCTGGATCTGGATCAGTGTTGGTGTCTGGATCTGGATCAGTGTTAGTGTCTGGATCTGGATCAGTGTTAGTGTCTGGATCTGGATCAGTGTTAGTGTCTGGATCTGGATCAGTGTTAGTGTCTGGATCTGGATCAGTGTTCGTGTATGGATCTGGAATAAGTTTTAGTGTCTGGATCCGGATCAGTATTAGTGACTGGATCTGGATCAGTATTAGTGTCTGGATCTGGAATCAGTGTTAGTGTCTGGATCTGGATCAGTGTTAGTGTCTGGATCTGGATCAGTGTTCGTGTCTGGATCTGGAATAAGTTTTAGTGTCTGGATCCAGATCAGTATTAGTGACTGGATCTGGATCAGTATTAGTGTCTGGATTTGGATCATTTTTAGTGTATTGATCAGTATTAACATCTGGACCTGGATTAGTGTTAGTGTCTGTGTCTGGATCAGATCAGTGTTAGTGTCTGAATTTGGATTATTTTTAGTCTATTGATCAGTATTAGTATTAGTGGATCAGTGTTAGTGTGTTGATCTGGATCAGTAATAGTGTCTGTGATGTGATGGGTTTTAAATGGATTTATTACAGGTGTCTGTAATAAATAAATCAACCAATCAGTATTTAATACAGCAATTAGGCTGTAATCACGGGAAAGAGGTGTTATTGGTCACGATGTGTAGTGGAGTACAGTTACACCTTGTTCCCATGATTTATTCACAATAATACACAACCTCGAGTGTATATGCTTTAATAAAACTCTTACAAGCACACTTTAATAAAAAAAAGAGGTTTGATTCCTAAATGCATTTAGTAAAAGCAAAATCGCTAATGATCTGGTCTTCCACAACGCCATCTAGTCCCGTTTTCCTGAACGCTGATCGCTGAACGCTATGAAATTACAGATCGCTGCTCATAAAAAACATCAGAAAAAAATAATTTATTGTATGTCACACATTGATACAAATGTGAAGCGCTCAGAGGTGTGTGTTATTGTCAATAATGTCACGGCTGGACAAACGGCTCAGCCAATCAAATTTAAGGACTGGAACTACCCGTTTTATAAAGATCAAGATTATTAAGGTTACAGTGCTGCTAAACGAAGGTCTGCTGTTTTATTTATTTAGTTGTTAAGTCATTTGTTAAAAATAGTTTTTTTAACAAAAAAACCCGATCCCTTCTAGGTACTTTGTTCAAATAAAGTTGAAAGCGTAAATGAAACACAGCCGGGAGAGTCAACCCCAAAAATGCTGCACCACTTTTGTTTCAGGACGGACAATATAGTGTCAGAATAGAAGCTCTGCTGATGTTCAGACAGGAAGCGAGTGATGCTGCAGCAGCCTACACACACACACACACACACACACACACACACATTAAGCTCTCAGTGACTCATAAACAGAACAACACTGTGGTCTGTGTAACCTTGCAGCTCTGTGACCCGTCTGAGCTGCAGAATCATTATTTTCAACCTTTGATCATTAAAATATTCAATATTCAGCTTTGAACAGTTTGATTGTAACTCTTTTGATCTCTTCTGTTATTATTGTGTTATTAAGATTTTATCATGATAATTCAACAGCACGAAAAGAAAGCGTTCCTGTTGTAAAGTGTTTAGCTCGTGATGATGGAGGGTCTTTTAAAGATAGATTTCCTGGATTTTGAGGAAACGGTGTCTGTAAAAATATTTATACTTCAGTAACGCTCTAACAACTCATCTTTAACCTAACATGTCTGTGTCTGGATCCAGATCAGAATTAGTGTTCGAATCGGTATCTGGATCAGTATTAATGTCTGAATCCGGATCCAGTTTCAGTATTAGTGTCTGGATCCAGATCTGGATCAGTAAGTGCCTGGATCTGGATCCAGTTTCAGTATTAGTATAAATATCCGGATCTGGTTCAGTATTAGTGCCTGGATCTGGATCTGGATCCAAATCTGGAGTAGTATTAGTGTCTGGATCCAGATCCGGTTTTAGTATTAGTGTCTGGATCCAGATCCGGATCCGGTTTCAGTATTAGTGTCTGGATCCAGATCCGGTTTCAGTATTAGTGTCTGGATCCGGTTTCAGTATTAGTGTCTGGATCCAGATCTGGATTAGTATTAGTGTCTGGATCCAGATCCGGTTTCAGTATTAGTCTCTGTATCTGGATCCGGTTCAGTATTAGTGTCTGGATCCAGATCTGGATTAGTATTTATGTCTGGATCCAGATCCGGTTTCAGTATTAGTGTCTGGATCCGGATCTGGATTAGTATAAGTGTCTGGATCCAGATCCGGTTTCAGTATTAGTATCTGGATCTGGTTTCAGTGTTAGTGTCTGAAGTCGTATCCGGATCAGAATTAGTTTTGATCTGGATCTGTATTAGTGTCTGGATCTGGACCCGGATCCACATCTGGATCAGTGTTAGTGTCTGAATTCGTATCTGGATCAGAATTATTTTTATCTGAATCAGTAATAGTGTCCGGATCTGGATTATTATTAGTATCTAAATCTCAAAATGATACAAATTAGAAACAAATAACTTTACTTTAGGCCGGCACAGTGGCTTAGTGCCGGTTCAAATCCTTATCTGGGTGGAGTTTCCATGTTCTCCCTGTGTCCACTTAAGGTTTCCTCTGGGTTCTCCAGTTTCCTCCCACAGTCCAAAAACATGGATTCAAGGTAAATTGAATGTTCTAAATTGCTCCATGTAGTGTGTGTCTGTGTGTGCCCAGCAATAGATTGGCGTCCCGTCCCTGGGTGTGTCTTCCCAGCACGTGAAACGTTCTCCCAGAAGCTAATGCATAAATTAACTTTAATAAAAAAAAAATCTTTTAACCATATGCAGTGTGAATCTCTTTGTGAGTCAAATTGGAATTAATTTCTCATTGTGACTTCCATTCATTATCTTTCACTTTATCCTCTATTAGGGTAGCGGGGGGGGGGTTCCCTATGCCCATCCAGGGGAGAACGTTTTGGGCACTGGGCAGATACACCCAGGACAGGGTGCTAATCTATCACTGGATACACTCACTCACTCACACACACACACACACACACTCTATATGGGGCAATTTGGAGAATTTAACTGACCTTGATCCATGTTTTTGGACTGTGGGAGGAAACCCACGCGAACACGGGGAGAACATGGAAACTCCACCCAGATTGGGATTCGAACCAGAAATCCCTAGAGCTGAGAGGAGAACATGCTAACCACTAAGCCACCGCACCACCCATTGTGACTTAATTTAAAAAATATTAATTTAGAATTTTTTTTGGTTTATGTCCAATTATCCGAAGCTGTTACTTTACCTCCCATCACTGCTCACCCTCAGGTGTCTGATGAGATGTGTGTGTGTGTGTGTGTGTGTGTGTGTGTGTGTGTGTGTGTGTGAGGATCACAGCAACCCCTCACATCCCTCTACGCAGTGAATCGATTAGATTAGACTCATTTTTTTAATCTAAATGGAATTGGACTGCTTCCCGCTTCTCTAGGTTTATTACCGGCAGTCAGCAGATACCGCGAGAGCGTAGCAGCCTCCTCTCTCTCTCGCTGCGCCGCTCGAGCTCTCGCATATTTCCAATTTCTTCCTCCATCTTCTCCTCCGGCACAGCCCTTAATCCCTTCCCCTTACACAGCATCACTCCGTTCAGCCGTCCTATTCTTCTCTCTCTCTCTCTCTCTGTTACATGTTCTCAATCTCTTCTTCTTTCATCCCCTAAGATCATTACTACTAACGAGGCTGCTTATAATTACTAGATACTTACAATTTATATATAAATAAGCCATAAATACAGCAGAAGGATGTCTGTGTGTGGCTTTCCCCAAATCCTGAATCTGCTTGTGCTTTGCTGATGTTTCTCTCCGTCGCCATCTCTCTCTCTCGCCCCCTCTCTCTCTCTCTCTCTCTCTCGCTCTCGTCACGGTTCTGCCTTTCTAATTCATGTCTCATGTTCGTCCCCGCTCCTCTCCTCAGCGCTCATCCCGTCCCTCACCCAGCCTGCCTCTGCCTCTGCAGCATCCGCCCGCATCCCCATATCCCAGCATCCATATTCGAGCTCGGCAGTGTCCCCCTCGCCCTCGCACTCCCGCATTCGCACGCCATGTTTAATAAAGTTGCCGCGTGAGCCGCTATTTATAAACTCAGAGCGAGGTTGATGCCACCTCTGGAGCCTGCACGAACCCAGGTGAAAAGAGAGAGAAAGCGAGAGGGAGAGGTACAGATAGAGGAAGAGAGAGAGCGAGAGACAGAGAGAGAGAGAGAGAGAGAGAGAGAGAGAGACAGAGAGAGAACGGACGAAGAGACTTTGCGAGTGGTGCAGAGCTGCAACCGGTCCATAATTCGGCTCACATTATCGCCTTTATTTTGATTTCAGGCATCCATCCGTCTCCTTCCTCTCCGTGGGACTGACTGAAACCAAAGCCGAGGCTCTCTGGCCGTGCGGTCGCGGCTCTCGCTCGGTAGTGGACGCCACGGCGGCTGGCGGAGTCTCTCTTTCGCCGAGGTATGGAAATTCTTTGTGATTTTTCGTCGTCGTTATTTTCTCTGACTCACACTTTGCAGAATGACTGCACATCGCCGTCGCCTCTCCGTGGCGCCCTCCGTCAGGGTGTGGCTGCGCTCGGGGCGCACATGTGCGCAGTCGGCGAAGTGTACTCAAACCGAAATAAAGGCAGATAAGTCCGATGAGAAGCGAACGAACGGCTGCGGTGCAACCAGCATTAGCTTTAGCAGGTTTGCTGACTCATATCAGAAGCACCATGAGCCAGATGCATCGCCGTGAGTCCGGCAGCTCTGCAGAACACACGCACACACACACACATGCATGATCACAAAGCGTGCACACGACGGTGTATTTCTAAAAATCAAATCTGCAGCTTGCTGTTTACATCGTTTAGCGAAGGCTGCTCGCTTTAATCGCTGTTACCACGGCAACCCGGGCCTGCCACCGCCGGACCTGCCCCACGTCTCTGGCTATATGCGAAGGTTCTCGTTTAGGAATATATACGCGCGAATGCGTGTATGCAAAGCAAGTGCCGAGTCGCCGCTTAACGACGCTGCGATGGTCAGGCGTGGGTGGGAGGTGTCGCCATTTTCTACTGGGTTCTGATGCGTGGTTTTCTTTTCCCTTCTGCACACGGTGCCGTTCAAATGCACCGCTTTTAGCTAAGAAAGAAAACGCAAGACCCGGAAAAACGCCGGAGCCGGCTCTAGCTACATGCTAATTCCACCGAAACGGGAGCGCGGTGCGGGGTCGGCGTAAACTGCAGCGTAAGACGTGGCGCACACGCTCAGTGAGGCGCTCAGCCATTTTGTATGGAACAGGCTGCGTGATGGAGGCGAACATGGAGCCCGAACACAGGAAACAAGCTTAACGGCAGGTTACGTAGCTATAATTCGTTTAGACAACGTTCAGACTGCTGAATTACCAAATCTGCAGGTAATCTCTGGATTAGTTCGTTTTCCGAATGAATGACGTGAACCTCGCAGCATGTTTTGGTATCGGAATCGAAAACGTGCACGGCGACGAGTTTCTGATAGAAAATGTCATTAAGATTAATAATTAATAATAATTTTGGATCCAGGACGTTGAAGGGCGTTGAAAGGGCGTTTAAGGACGCAGGCCGATTCGTGACTCCTAATTAAATAAATGTTTTTCAAATTTTTATTTTATTTTCTAATTGTATTTTCCGTTAGTCGGTCTGATTTGATTACATCAGTCGACCAGCCGCACCCCCACCCTTACCCTTCCCCCACCCCACCCACCCAGTGAGTGTGATGAAACAGATCCAGACTGCCCTCCGTTGTGTTGCTGATGCTCTACCGCCCTCTGGTGCTGCAGCAGAGTTACTGACGTTGATGCTCCAGAGTTTCCTGTTTGTTTCCTGATGATGAGAATTATCCATCCATCCATCATCTTCTGCTTTATCCTCTATTAGGGTCGGGGAGGGGGGGGGGTTCCCATGCTGTAAATATATCCATAAAAGGCTTTAACTGAGCATTAATAAGTCTTTAAAGAAAAATAAAAGACAAGTCCATCCATCTATTATCTACCGCTTTCCCCATGCCCATCCAGAGGAGAACGTCTCAGGCGCTGGGCAGATACAGCCAGGACAGGACGCCAATCTATCGCTGGATACACACTCACTCACACACACACTCTCTATATGGGGCAATTTGGAGAATTCTTTTAACCTTGATCCATGTTTTTGGACTGGGAGGAAACCGGAGAACCCGGAGGACACCCACGCGGACACGGGGAGAACATGGAAACTCCACCCAGATTGGGATTCGAACCGGGAATCCCTAGTGCTGAGAGGAGAACATGCTAGGCTCGCGGGGGGGGTTCCCATGCCCATGCTCATGCCCATCCAGGGGAGAACAATTCGGGCGCAGGACAGGGTGCCAATCTATCGCTGGGCACACACACAAACACACAGACACAAACACACACTATATGGGGCAAATTAGACCATTTAATTGGCCTTAAATATATGTTGTTAGACTTTGGGAGGAAACCCACGGGGAGAAAATGGAATCTCCACCCAGATTGGGATTCGAACCTGGATCCCCAGTGATGAGAGAAGAACATGCTAGGCTCGTGGTGGGGGGGTTCTCCATGCCCATCCAGGGGAGAACGTTTCTGGCGCTGGGCAGATAGACCCAGGACAGGACGCCAATCTATCACTGGACACACACTCACTCTCACAGACACACTCTATATGGGGCAATTTGGAGAATTGACCTTATCTCTGTCCTGGCTTTACAGATGATGGTGGTCCATTCCAGCCTTAACGGGATGATGGACAGCTCGCACCCCCACGCCGTCCTCTCTCGGCTGAGCGACCAGCGGACGCAAGGTCTGTTCTGCGATGTAACCGTAGTCGTGGAGGACATCAAATTCCACGCCCACCGAAATGTCCTGGCTGCAACGAGTAGATATTTCCACAATGCTTTGACCGCCTGCACCTCCCACACCCCAAACCTGGTCCTGGAGCTTCAAGACCTGAAGTCGGAAGTCTTCGCCACAGTCCTGGACTTCCTTTACTCCTCCAGGTTGTCCGGGACCAGCAATGACAACAAGTCCATCGGGGCCGCTGGGAAAACATTAGGGATTCCCTTCCTGGAGAAGCTGTTGGAGATTGAAGCGTCCGACTCGAGGGTGACGCAACGTCAAGCGTTCTCGAAATCACAGACTTCACTCGGCCACACCAAGCTGTCTGAGGACGGTACTCTAAAGAACGAGGCGCAACGCCCCGAGGAACAGGACTGCACCAAAGGTCCACGGATCACGAACGCGTTCTCCATCACTGAGGTTCCGGTCGAGCTGCACTGTAATGATGACCAGGCAGCATCCGCCGGGCAACGAGCACTCCCGGAAACGCCGTCTGTGGAGGGGGATTCGGCCGGGGTGGCGCGAATCCACGAACACTCGTACGCTGTAAGCAAAGAGCATCAGCCGGCCGATGTCAACGAGAAGCTACCACACAGTGATCTGAGCGCACTCGGACCTCTGAAAAAGCGCCACCGGGTTTGTAAAGCGCTGGATGAAACCAGTGCCAAGAGTCTCGATCGCAGCCCTGGGGTGCAAAACGGACCCCCCGACTCCACGTCCATGCTGCAGGCCTCAGACTCCGGGACAGATTCGTGTTCCGCCCCGGAGCTGTTGCCTCCGCCTGAGATCTTACCGTCCCAGGAGGCCGACCCGCCTTCGTTGATCCCCGAGGACGTTCCGACGTCGACGACGTACCGGTGCCTGCAGTGTCCCGAGGCCTTCAGCAGCTCGGCGCTTCTCGGCATTCACATGCAGAGTCACAAGAGGCGATTCATCAGCCATTTGTTTTGCAAGTTCTGCCATAAGAAATTCATTCACCTGAAACGATTACGCAACCACGAGCAAGTGTGCTTAAAAGGGCCGCCCCAGCTGGAGCCCAGGATCAAGGACACTTCGGGCACTCTAGATCTGCACGATCCCTTCGAGAAATCGGATGCGACCTGCCCAAGTCCTGATCTTGGAGACCCACCGGCGCTCGACCCCACATTTGCGGCAGAGCCGCCGCAGGACGATTGCGTCAAACCCAACGGCCGCCAACGGTCTTATAAGTGCAGCATGTGCAAACGAGCCTACGTTACGCTGTCCAGCCTGAAAAGGCATGAGAACGTACACTCGTGGCAGAGAGCCTATCCCTGCCATTACTGCAATAAAGTCTTTGCACTGGCCGAATACAGGACGAAGCACGAGATCTGGCACACGGGCGAGCGCCGCTATCAGTGCATCTTCTGCTTAGAGACTTTTCTAACCTACTATATCCTCAGGAACCATCAGAAAGCTTTCCATGGCGTCGATCCCCGCCGGGCCATGAATAAAAACTCCGCCAATGGAAGTTTTAAGGGGGGGAGCTATCCCATCAAACTCTACCGCCTGTTACCCATGAAGTTCCGCAAAAAAACGTACAAAACGTACAGTCAGACTTACTCTGACGTCGCCAGCAGTCCGGAACTCTCGGGGTCGGCTTTGAGAGAAGGCAGTTCAAAGGCCTCCTCACATGAGGGGCATTCAGAGGGCAGCATTAGTGGGCAGTCCTTATTCTCAATGCCGGTGACCTTCATGGCCACGCCCAAGATGGTGGCTTCTGAAGTTCCGCACGTTACCTTCGGACAGCCCTTTGAAACCACGGAGGAACCCTTGGAGAAGAGTGGAACCAAGGAAGGCTTTCAAATCCATACGAACCCTGCGCTCTCAGGCTTTCAGTCCAGCGTTTCACCCGTTTTCAGTTACGGATACCCAAAGGAAGGTGCGAAGAGGCCCCGAAATGACCGAGCTTCCACCCAAATGGGCAGCGAGACAAATACAGATCTTCCGTTCCTGAATATTCCACCTGTGTGCTCCTTCGAGGGCTTAAGCAAGCTCAGCGAGCTTTCGGCAGCAGCACAAACCATCGAGGCCATGGCCAACCAGCTGCTCCATCCGCTCCCTGAGAGCCAGGGACACAGTGTTCGACCGGACCGGATGACCGAAACGTACATCGCCAAACCAGCCTGTCCTGGACCCTCGCTGGACAATCAGGTCCTGCCGTTGTGCCAGATCACCGTGAAAATTGGCAACGAGGCTATTGTACGTCGCAAGATCAAAGGTTCCAAGCTCTTCCCAAAACGCAAAAAGAAGAGAACCTGGAGGCCCGATGAGGAGCAGTGCAAGCCGCCTCAGGACGGTGTGGCGTTTCCCAATCTGCGATTCCGCCCCGAGGTACCAAGTTCTGTGGCGGAAGACGAGCAATACGAAGACGCCAACGATCCAGAAAATGACAAGCTCTGGCGCCCATATTACTCCTACAAGCCCAAGAAGAAGAGCAAAGGCTTGAGAGCCAGAAAACGAACCAAATCTTTCCATTACTACACCAAGCCGGTGTCTCCCGACCCCGACGACGACTACTCGGCCACGGACTGCAGTCCAGAGCACAGCGTGGGCGCCGAGGGGCTTCCGGAAAGCTCCGAGACGGAGATGGGACCGTCGGGTCCGAAAGAGGATTTCGTTTGCCGGCGCTGCGGCCGGTCGTTCTTGACTCCCTCCTCCCTCAACATGCACATCATAAGCTGCCATCAGCCTCGCTGCAAGATCTGCGCCAAGCTGTGCCCCGTGGAGGAACTTCCCAACGTGGACCGGGCCGAGGGCTTCGTCTGTCGCAGTTGCACGGAGGACGGGTCCTGTTTCGACTCGGCCGCCGCGAGTCGGACGTCGAGCTGTGAAAAGCGCTACCGCTGTTCATACTGCCCGCAGCGGTTTCTGTATCTCGCCACCAAGAAAAGCCACGAGGCCAAACATCTGGAGAAGTTCGGGACGGAGCACAGCTGCCGATACTGCGCCAAAGTGTGCAAGTCGGCGACGCTGCTCAGTCTTCACGAGAGCAAACACCTAGCCAAGATCAAGGAGGCGCCAGATACCAACCTCATCTCCATCCCCCCCCGTTCTGAGGGCAAGCAGTCGGAGTCTGGCTTCCCTTTTACCCCGAAAGCAGAGATGCTGGACACGGAGCCCAAAATCCAAAACAGGGCCTCACCCTCCACCCAGAGAAACATGCCTCCTTTCTCGGCCGATCTGCACAAGAAGATCAAGAAGAGATGCCGTCTCGAAGGTTCCAAAGACGTCCGACTCCGTCTCGAGCCCGAGGAGCAGAACCCGCCCAGGTGTTCGCCGATCGCCCAACTGAACCCATGCGCTCCATTCCCAGCTGGGATAAGCAAAGCGTCCGTCCCCAAACCCTTAAAGTCGCCCAAGTCTGAGTGGCGCCTGTGCAAAGAGGAACCTTACGACTGATCACAGGTCAGGACATTGGGGAAGCTGGCAATATAAAACCAATGCACTTTGAAACCTGCATACGAAAGTGTTGTTCTGGTCACTTTATAATGATTATAATGTCGTAACGAGTGTTTTTACCGGGTCGCGCCAATGACTTGGGTAGTTTTTCATGTTTTTCTAAACGAGAAGAAGAGATTTTATTTTTCTACGTTATTTCGGAAGTTGGTGAAACTCCGCTCGTTGGAAAACGTACCCGCTTTTCTGTCTCGGTTTTATTTATACACGTTACCAACTCAACTGTTCCAAACCTGCGTAATGACGTCTCAATACTGGATCCGGACGATGGGAACGACGTCCGTTTAACAGCAGGACTAAACGATCACCGATGAGACCGGAACCGAGGTTCTCCCAGACGAATCTGGGTTTCAATCTGTATAACAATCAAGCAGAGTGTTAGTTTAAAAACCACAGTACAGTTCACTCATGTTTATGTTCATTCTTTAAAAAAAAATCAATCCACAATAAACTTAATTGTGTGAGACGGTGTGATTGATTATTATTTCCATTCATTTATTATCTTCCGCTTTATCCTCTACTAGGGTCGCGGGGGGGTTCCCCATGCCCATCCAGAGGAGAACGTCTCGGGCGCTGGGCATATACACCCAGGACAGGACGCCAATCTATCACTGGACACACACTTACTCACACAGACACACTCTATATGGGGCAATTTGGAGAACTTGATTGATTTGATCCATGTTTTTGGACTGCGAGGAAACCGGAGGAAACCCACGCGGACACGGGGAGAACATGGAAACTCCACCCAGATTGGGATTCGAACCGGGAATCCCTAGAACTGAGAGGAGAACATGCTAACCACTAAGCCACCGTGCTGCTCAGTTTCTATCCATCCATTATCTTCCGCTTTATCCGGTGTTTGTGTGAGTGAGTGTGTGTCCAGTGATAGATTGGCGTCCTGTCCTGGGTGTATCTGCCCAGCGCCCGAGACGTTCTCTCCTGGTTGGGCATGAAGAACCTCTTCCTCCTGCGACCCTAATATAGGATGAAGCGGAAGATAATAAATTGATGAAATATAAAAACTGTTTTTGTTCTATTAAAGGGGGTCACGACTTAATGACCATGTGGGTTCCGGGCTGAGACCAGTTGAGAACCCCTGAATTAAATATCCATCTATCCTTTATCTTCTGCTTAATCCTCTACTAGGGTTGCAGGGGTGGTGTGGGGGGGGTTCCCCATGCCCATCCAGGGGAGAAAGTTTCGGGCGCTGGGCAGATACATCCATGACAGTGTGAGTGGTAAGTCAAACTTAGTAATTAGCAGGAACATGCTTCTTCAGTGCAGGAATAGGATTACTTTTGCTCTGAAGTCAAGACTTTTAAAGCCCCCAGGTTCTGAGAACTCAGGTGGACTCCGCCACATTTGCCCCACCTCCTGATTAATCAGCCAGTCTGTGCCAAAGAGGGGCAGCACGGTGGTTTAGTGGTTAGCATGTTCTCCTCTAGGTGGCACGGTGGCTTAGTGGTTAGCACATTCGCCTCTCAGCGCTAGGGATTCCCGGTTCGAATCCCCATCTGGGTGGAGTTTCCATGTTCTCCCCGTGTCTGTGTGGGTTTCCTCCGGGTTCTCCGGTTTCTTCCCACAGTCCAAAAACATGGATCAAGTTAATTGAATTCTCAAAATTGCCCAATTTAGAGTGTGTATGTGTGAGTGAGTGTGTGCCCAGCGATGGATTGGCGCCCTGTCCTGGGTCTATCTGCCCAGCGCCCGAGACGTTCTCCCCTGG
>JAFMOD010000063.1:1679343-1691964 GCA_019802435.1 Corydoras maculifer
GGGCTGAATAATTTTGCACATCGCACTTTTCAGTTTTTTATTTGTAAAAAAATTGTTGATTCATGTATAACTTTCATTCCACTTCACAATTGTATACCACTTTGTGTTGGTCTTTCACATTAAATTCCAGTGAAATATATTTATGTTTGTGGTTGTAATGTGACAAAATATGGAAAAGTTCAAGGGGTATGAATACTTTTGCAACCCACTGTATATCCCCAGGAGAGGTCAACATTTCCTTATACTTACAACAGGTTGTGAGGTGTCATCAAATAGTTTGCCAGAAGTTCTTTGAAGCCACCTGGTCATGCTGTTCCATGGGTTCTCTGAACTCTTCAGTCTTTTCATCTGTAGGTTTGGTTGCAGCTCTTTGAGGTAATTGATGCATCTCACCTTAATCTCGCATCTCAAAGAGTTTCTTTTAGAACTTCCCGAACACCTGAAACTGAGTGATCAGGTTCTTTAAACCACATTCTCCTCTGTTGTCGTTGATGTAATGATAAATTGATGTTCTGGGTCTTATGATTATCCCTGCACTTGTCTCCAGCCTTGGGGCTGTGGACACACTGAGATGGTTGGTGAGAGTCTGTGGTCCTTGTGTTTTTGGTGTGATGCTTATTAGCGGCTGTTGAAGACTTTTGTCTGATTGATTGAAAACATCTTTTCTGGAATGATCACACTATAACCTGTACTTGGTTATGAATCATCCTGTTCATTTTCCCTCCCAAAAACTGTAGGTGACAAGGTCAGTGCTGAGCGGACATTTATTATATAATATCATATAATAGGGTGGCATGGTGGCTTAGTGGTTAGCATGTTCTCCTCTCCGCACTAGGGATTCCTGGTTCAAATCCCCATCTGGGTGGAGTTTCCATGTTCTCCCTGTGTCTGTGTGGGTTTCCTCCCACAGTACAAAATTATGGATCAAGGTCAATTGAAATCTCCAAATTGCCCAAATAGACTGTGTTTGTGTGAGTGAGTGTGAGCCCAGTGATAGATTGGCGCCCTGTCTTGGGTGTTTCTTTGCAACGCCCGAAAAGTTGGGCGTTGCATGGATGGACATGGTGAACTCCCCTGTGACCCTAGTAGAGGATAAAGCAAAAGATAATGGAAGGATGGATGTACTATAATATAAAGTGGACAACATGATGACTTTGTGGTCAGCACCTTCACCTCTCAGTGCTGGGGATCCAAGTTCAAATCCCGATCTGGTTGGAGTTTTCATGTTCTCCATGTCTGTGTGGGTTTCCTCCGTTTTCTGTAGTTTTCTAGTTTCCACAGTCCAAAAACATGGATTTAGGTTGAAATGGCTGTGAGTGAGTGTGTGCCCAGCTATAGATATGCACCCTGTCCTGGGTGTATCTGCCCACTGTCTGAAACGTTCTTCCCTGGATGGCCATGAGGAACACCCCCCCCCCCATGATTCTAGTAGAGGACTAAGATGACAACATCATCACAAACATAATGATGATGATGATGTGATGGTGAGGATGATGATGAGAGTAGTAATGATGAAGGGTGATGGTGACTGTGATGATGGTGATGAGGATGATAACAATAGTAATAATAATGGTGCCAGTGACTGTGATGATGATGATGATGATGATGATGACAACAGTAGTAATGATAATGGTACCAGTGACTGTGATGATGATGATGATAACAGTAGTAATGATAATAGTGCCAGTGACTGTGATGATGATAATGATGATGATGACAACAGTAGTAATAATAATGGTGCCATTGACTGTGATGATGATGATGATAATGATGATGATGATGACAACAGTAGTAATAATAATGGTGCCAGTGACTGTGATGATGATGATGATGATGATGATGATAACAGTAGTAATGAGGATGGTGATGGTGACTGTGATGATGATGATGATGATGATGACAACAGTAGTAATAATAATGGTGCCAGTGACTGTGATGATGATGATGATGATGATGATGATGATGATAACAGTAGTAATGAGGATGGTGATGGTGACTGTGATGATGATGAGGATGATGATGATAACAGTAGTAATGAGGATGGTGATGGTGACTGTGATGATGATGATGACAACAGTAGTAATGATAATGGTACCAGTGACTGTGATGATGATGATAACAGTAGTAATGAGGATGGTGATGGTGACTGTGATGATGATGATGATGATGATGACATCAGTAGTAATGATAATGGTGCCAGTGACTGTAATAATGATGATAACAACAGTAGTAATGAGGATGGTAGTAGTAGTGACAATAATGATAATGATACTGTTGATGTGATGATGATGACGATGGCAATGATGACGATGGTAGTGGTGATAATGATGATGGTGGTGCCATTGACTGTGCATGTCACTGTGCACAATGTGATGAGGATGAGCTGACGACGACGATAATGGTGATGATGATGATGATGATAATAATGACGGTAGTGGTGAGGGTGATGATGATGATGATGATGATGATGATGATGGTGGTGCTTAGTTCGAGACCCTTTTGAGACCCTTCTCAATACATAAAAAACGTCTGTTTGCCCCTACTGAGAATCAAACCCAGGACCAGTTTGCTGTGTGGTAAGGGCACTAACCACTTTGCCAGCACCCTGTGAGACCAAGAACAAGCACTAACATTTGGACACTCATTAATGCCAAACACCGATACGAGTAGTTATTAACACCGTTATCAGATCAGAGCGGCAGTATTACAAATGTATAAAGATTACAGATTAAGAGTCTTTATGTTTGTACTGGCATCACTCTTTTGCTTTGCTTACACTTCCGTTGCTATACATGCAGTGGCACACACTCATTCCCACCAGACTGCACCTGTGTGTGTGTGTGTGGGGTGGGTGGCTTCAGGGTATTGGTTGCTTGTCACAGACTCCCCACAGCTTTACTGCTGGGAGTTTTTGCTGGAGGTGTATCTATAATCTAATGCCCTGTGTGTTGCCATTATAAAGGAAGTCGGAACTGAATGTCAAACGATTGGTGTCTTTATTTAGAGCACTGAGAGTGCACCACTGAGAGTGCACCACTGAGAGTGCACCACTGAGAGTGCACCACTGAGAGTGCACCACTGAGAGTGCACCACTGAGAGTGTACCACTGAGAGCGTACTACTGGTAGTGTACAAAGAGTGCACTATTAAAAGAGTAGACTACTGTTAGAGTACTGTAAGATTAATAGAGTACACTACTATCTGGAAATACACCACTGAGAGTACCACTGAGAGTGCACCACTGAGAGAGTATTAATGAGAGAGTATTAATGAGTGTGTATTACTAAAAGTGATTCGCTGAGTGTGCACCACTGAGTGTGCACCACTGATTGTGCACCACTGAGAGTGCACCACTAAGAGTGCATTA
This sequence comes from Corydoras maculifer, assembly GCA_019802435.1. Lineage (NCBI taxonomy): Eukaryota > Metazoa > Chordata > Actinopteri > Siluriformes > Callichthyidae > Corydoras > Corydoras maculifer. The sequence goes on from JAFMOD010000063.1 coordinate 1,682,710, forward strand.
ATGAGTGTGTATTACTGAAAGTGATTCGCTGAGTGTGCACCACTGAGTGTGCACCACTGATTGTGCACCACTGAGAGTGCACCACTAAGAGTGCATTAATGAGTGTGTATTACTGAAAGTGATTCGCTGAGTGTGCACCACTGAGTGTGCACCACTGAGTGTGCACCACTGAGTGTGCACCACTGAGTGTGCACCACTGAGTGTGCACCACTGATTGTGCACCACTGAGAGTGCACCACTAAGAGTGCATTAATGAGTGTGTATTACTGAAAGTGATTCGCTGAGTGTGCACTACTGAGTGTGCACTACTGAGTGTGCACTACTGAGTGCATCCTACTGAGTGCATCCTACTGAGAGTGCTGAGAGAGTATTAATGAGTGTGTATTACTGAAAGTGATTCACTGAGAGTGCACTACTGAGAGTGTAGCACCGAGAATGTATCGCTGAGAATGCCGTCCGTCCATCCATCCATCCATTCATTATCTTCTGCTTTATCCTCTAGTAAGGTCGCGCGGGGGGGGGGGGAGTACCCCATGCCCATCCAGGGTAGAACATTTTGGGTGCTGGGCAGATACACCCAGGACAGGGTGCCAATCTATCGCTGGGCACACACCCACTCACACAAACACACTCTATATGGGGCAATTTGGAGAATTCAATTGACCTTGATCCATGTTTTTGGACTGTGGGAGGAAACCGGAGCACCTGGAGGAAACCCACACGGACACACCGAGAACATTCGAACTGTAATTCCCTAACGCTGAGAGGAGAACATGCCAACTACAAAGCCACCGTGCCGCCCTGTGTGTGTGTGTGTGCGTGTGCGTGTGCGTGTGCGTGTGTGTGTGAACATACACAAGTTTCTGAATCAGTGTTTGGTTGGAAGTAGCAGAGCATGCTGGGAGGAAGTTGACACTTCTCGCCTTTAACCACATCTTACACTTTAGTGCACTTTGATACAGTCGTGCATGTGCACTCACATAAAGATAAGTTTGTAAAATGAAACGAAGCTTCACACGTTAATGAAAACTCGTTAGTGCATTTGTAATAAACTTCAGGTTACCACGAGAGAGAAACGAAAATGTGATTGGCTGGTTCATCGGCATTTTTTCAGTTTGATTTGAGGTTTGAGGGAAAAACCTCAAATCAATTTTATTTTTTATTTAATTATTGTTTTGATAGACCATTGTGGTTGTGCGGTGATGCTGGGGGGAGGGGGGGGGGCAATACTTACACTACAGCTGTAATGGACTGGTGTCACACGAGGGTTGGGGACCGGAGACAGGATTTCTCCCAAAAGAATCTGATCAGGGAGACTGAACGCACCTGATCTGGGTTTGTCTGATGGTGTGTGCAGCTTTATAAACTGTGACATCACATACCGCGGGACGAGAGCTTCCATGGACCTGACGGGAGTGAGACGTTGGTGAGCGACGCCAGACCATTTCAGCTGCTATTAAAGCCAGTTTTTATTAGGAGACATCCGGTCTCCAGTCCTCATTCGTGGACCAAACCTCGTTACAAGGATCAAACATGGGCTTCTTGCTTCTTTTAGGTGTCATCAGGTTCTTTAAGATGTCCTCAGATCTTCATCAGATGTTAATGAGAACTCATTAGTGGAGAACGTCCATTTGTAACTGCAGGTTACCACTGCAGGTTAATTATTGTTTTGATAGACGATTGTGGTTGTGCAGTGAAGCTGGGGGGGGGCAGTACTCAAGCTACAGCTGTTAAGGGCTGGTGTCGCTCAAGGGTTGGGGACCGGAGACAGGATTTCTCCCAAAAGAATCTGATCAGGGAGATTGATTAACGCACAGCTTTATAATCTGTGACATCACATACCGCAGGGTGAAAAGTTCTATGGACCTGACGGGAGCGGGACGTTGGTGAGCGACGCCAGACCATTCCAGCTGTATTAAAGCCTGTTTCTTTTGGGAGACATCCGGTCTCCGGTCCTCATTTGTGGACCAAACTTTGTTACAAGGATCAAACATGGGCTTCTTGCTTCTTTAGGTGTCATCAGGTTCTTTAAGATGTCCTCAGATCTTCATCAGATGTTAATGAGAACTCATTAGTGGAGAACGTCCATTTGTAACTGCAGGTTTCCACGAGAGGGAAATGAAAATTAGTTTGGCCGGTTCATCGCCATTGTTTTAGTTTGATTTGAGGTGTGCATTTAATTGTTGTTTTGATGAAGGATTGTGGTTGGATTGTGATGCTGGACCACCTGATCCAGCTTCGTCTGATGGTGTGTGCAGCTTTATAAGCTATGACATCACATGCCGCGGGACGAGAGGTTCCATGGACCTGACAGGGGCGGGACGTTGGCGAGTGACGCCAGACGATTACAGCTGTATTAAAGCCTGTTTCTTTTGGGAGACATCGGGTCGCCGGTCCTCATTCGTGCCCAACCCTCGTTACAAGGATCAAACATGGGCTTCTTAGCTTCTTTGAGGTGTCATCAGGTTCTTTAAGGTGTCCTCAGATCTTCATCCATGGCACTGCCAGAGCATTGCGGCTACGATGACTGGTCGGAACCTGGATAACTGGTGTACTGACGTTGCAGGACGGCCTCACTGGACACCTGATCACGCCGCAATCTGTACATGGCTGTCCTACACTGATGATCTCAAGGAAGATGAGTCTGCCACTGAGTCTTAGTCCTCCCAAGCTTTCTTCCTTTAAAAAAAAGCAACGTAACAGGAAGTGTTTCTTGTTGCTTCGGCTTTCTCTTTAGTAGTTCAGGCTTATAACACTGTTAAGCTGGTCTGTGACAGTGTCCTGCTGTAAAAACCGCTGTATAAATAAACTACTTGAACTTAACCTGCCCAGCCATAGGTTGGCGCCCTGTCCTGGGTGTATCTGCCCGGTGCCCGAGACTTTCTCCCCTGGATGGGAATGGGGAACCTCACAGCGACCCTAATAGAGGATAAAGCGGAAGAGAATGAATGAATGAACTTAACCTTGGGGTGGCACAGTTGCTTAGTGTTTGGCATGTTCTCCTCTCAGAACTAGGGATTCCCGGTTCGAATCCCAATCTGGGTGGAGTTTCCATGTTCTTCCCGTCTCCGCCTGGGTTTCCTCCGGGTTCTCCGGTTTCCTCCCACAGTCCAAAAACATGGATCAAGTCAATTGAGTTCTCCAAATTGCCCCATATAGAGTGTGTCTGTGTGTGTGGGTGAGCAAGTGTGTGCCCAGCGATAGATTGGCGCCCTGTCCTGGGTGTATCTGCCCACCGCCCGAAACGTTCTCCCCTGGATGGGCATGAGGAACCCCCACGACCCTAATAGAGGATAAAGCGAGAGATAATGGATGGATGGATGGATAGAACTTAACCTTGGCTCAGGTAAGGCTTTCTGATGGAGACTGGAAGGTTATGATTATATATCAGCTGGTCTCTGATGGCCTGAGTGATTAGACATTGTCCAAAATGTTTGGAAATCAAAGAACAACTAATATACCACAGATCCACCACCATGCTTTCCAGTGGAGGCAGGCGGCTGCCGTCTTTTTACTCTGTAGGTCAGTAGATCTTCTTTACATCCTCTTCTTTACGGAACTAACGAGGAGAATTCTTCCTGTGTGCCACCTCAATAATGTACCTCACGTAAATAGGAAGTAGTGGCTGGTCACATGACCTAGTTGCTCAGGTAACCTTTCAAGCAGAAGGTCTAAATGGGAATGACCTTGTTTGGTATCTGTTTCCCTGGGGGCGGCACGGTAGCTTAGTGGTTGGCATGTTCTCCTCTCAGAGTTAGGGATTCCCGTTCGAATCCCAATCTGGGTGGAGTTTCCATGTTGTCCACGTGGGTTTCCTCCGGGTTCTCCGGTTTCCTCCCACAGTCCAAAAACATGGATCAAGTCAATTGAGTTTTCCAAATTGCCCCATATAGAATGTGTGTTGAGTGATAGATTGTTGTCCTGTCCTGGGTGTACCTGTGCACCAGCGCACAAAACGTTCTTCCCTGGATGGGCATGGGGAACCCCCCCACAACCCTAATAGAGGATAAAGCCGAAGATAATGGATGGATTGATTTGTTTCACAGCCGTGAGCGCCGTGTTAAATGTTCTCCAGAGACATATTAATTACAATAATTACTGTTTATTTATTTTACTTCTGAATATGTTTGTAATGAATCGGCTTCATCAGGCATGGTAATAAATCAGAAAGTGGTGTGTGTGTGTGTGTGTGTGTGTGTGTGTGTGTGTGTGTGTGTGTGTGTGTGTGTGTGCGTGTGCGTGTTACGGATCAACGCCGAAAAGCTGCTCGATACACGCGTTAACCATTTTAAACATCATTAATATTAAATCTGTAACCCAAAGCTACAAAATCATTAAAAACACGAGAGTGGATCCATCATGCTTTGGGCTTTGGGTTACAACCAGTGACATATGAATATAAACTGGTAAAATAAAATATTTAATTAAATAACAGGTTGGGTAGGGGCGGCACGGTGGCTTAATGGTTAGCATGTTCTCCTCTCAGCACTAGGGATTCCCGGTTCGAATCCCAATCTGGGTGGAGTTTCCATGTTCTGCCCGTGTCTGCGTGGGTTTCTTCTTGGTTCTCCGGTTCTCCGGTTTCCTCCCACAGTCCAAAAACATGGATCAAGTCAATTGAGTTCTCCAAATTGCCCCATATAGAGTGAGCGTGTCTGCGTGAGTGAGAGAGTGTGTGCCCAGTGATATATTGGCGCCCTGCCCTGGCTCCCGAAACGTCCTCTCCTAGATGGGCATGGGGAACCCCCCCGCGACCCTAATAGAGGATAAAGCGGAAGATAATCAAGTAGCGGTAGCTCAGTGGTTTGGGTGTTGGGCTATCAATCTGAAGGTTGGGGGTTCAAATCCCAGGTCCACTGAAGTTACCAATGTGGGTCCTTGAGCAAGACCCTTAACCCTCATTGCTCCAGGGATGTGGTGATTAACCCTGTGCTCACCTTGTAAGTCTCTTTGGATTAAAGCATCTGCCAAATGACCAAATGTAACGTAATATAATGTAAGAACATAAAAAAATCTTGGTTCTCACAACAGAATGGTGATCCTTAACTCATCCAAAACCTTTAAGGTGAGCTACAACAACAGTGTCTGGCCTCACAAATGCTTCTTTAAAATAAAGGACCAATAAAGGCTTATCTTGACTAAATGAGCACGTTCACGCTCCGAAAGCTATTAGAAAGCCTTCAGCGATTTGTGGAAGCTATTATAGCTGCAAAGGGAAGAACCTGATTGTGATGTCATTAAAGTTCCTGTAGGTGTAATGTGTAGCTGGTCTATTGCTTTTATTCATTAAGTGTGTTTGTGTATTCATTGTCATCAAAACCGCCCGTTCCTGCAGATTCCTTCTTTACAACATCAGGAAGATCAGACCCTTCTTGACTGAACATGCTACTCAACTGTTAGTTCAAGCCCCGGCTTGATTATTGTAATGGCTACTTGCCGGTATCCCAGCTCTTACAATCAGACCTCTTCAAATGATTCAAAACTCTGCAGCCAGACTCGTGTTCAACCAACTCAAGAACTCATGTCAGTCCATTACTCATGTCCCTCCATTGGCTCCCTGTAGCTGCTGCATTCAGTACAAGTCACTGACTCTGGCCTACAGACCATTTCTGGATCTTCCCCCTCCTACCTTCACTCTATCTTTTCAAAATACACTCCGACTCGTTCACTTCGCTCCGGTAATGATCGCCACCTGGTGGTTCCTCCTCACCGAGGAGCTAATTCTCACTCCGTGGCGTTCACCACTGCAAAATGGTGGAATGATCTTCCCAACTCTGTCCGTAAGGCAGAATCACTAAACAGTTTTAAGAAACTACTGAAGACGCATCTCTTTAACAAATACATGTTGTAAAAAAAAAAAATTTAAATAAGGGGGGCGGCACGGTGGCTTAGTGGTTAGCACGTTTGCCTCTCAGCACTAGGGATTACCGATTCGAATCCCCATCTGGGTGGAGTTTCTATGTTCTCCCCAAGTCTGCGTGGGTTTCCTCTGGGTTCTCTGGTTTCCTCCCACAGTCCAAAAACATGGATCAAGTCAATTGAGTTCTCCAAATTGCCCCATATCGAGTGTGTCTGTGTGAGTGAGTGTGTGCCGGTGTATTGGCGTCCTGTCCTGGGTGTATCCGCCCAGCGCCCGAGAAGTTCTCTTCTGGATGGGCATAAGGAACCCCCCCGCAAACCTAATAGTGGATAAAGCGAAGATAATGAATGAATGAAAAATAAGGAGGGGGGACGCAGCATCAAATAACAATCAGGTTTGATGAATTTACAGTGTAGTTGGTTTTCTGCATAGCTTCTGACTTGTGATGTTCTCATTTGTAAGTCGCTTTGGATAAAAGCGTCTGCTAAATGACTAAATGTAAATGTCATTAAGTGTTTGAGGTTTGGTTTGGTTTCTGTCTGCAGGTGAGGGTCGGAACCTCAGTGCTGGTTCTGGGTCGAACCGTCTGAGAGATGCCTACACGTTCTGCACCATCAGCCTGGACCAAGAAGAAGTGTTTCGCACTAAAGTGTATGACCGGAGTCTAAGGTACACACACACACACACACACTTCACACATCATCTAAATGACTGGTACCTGTGTAGATGTGCAGTACTTCAGCAGGTCTCAACCCTAGATTAGAACATTACATGAGGTCATTCAGCAGACGCATTTCTCCAGAGCAACCTGGACGTGAACCAACCTGATGTTTATGGACGCAGAGCCGTCTCAGCGCTGAGACAGGACCTGCGACACCGAATGTAATGAGGAGCATTTAGGTGCATTTAGGTTTTAGCTTCTAACTCTTATTATCTACAAACATCATTAATATCCAAAAGGAAAATTAAAGCTGCAGGCACATTGTAAAGACAATGGCTGAGCTTGCAGAACTCCATCCATCCATTATCTTCCACTTTATTCTCTATTAGGGTCGCAGGGGGGTTCCCCATGCCCATCCAGTGGAGAACGTTTCGGGCGCTGGGCAGATACACCCAGGACAGGACGCCAATCCATCACTGGCACACTCACTCACACAAACACCCTCTATATGGGGCAATTTGGAGAACTCAATTGACTTGATCCATGTTTTTGAACTTTGGGAGGAAACCGGAGAACCCGGAGGAAACCCACGTGGACATAGGGAGAACATGGAAACTCCACCCAGATTGGGATTCGAACCGGGAATCCCCTGTTTGACAGAACTCGTTTCATAAAACTATATTAGTACTGAAGGTATATGCTCCCATTTGTAATTACATATTAAGTATGTTGAGCATGTTTAATGTTATGTTTACATTACATTTGATCATTTATTAGCAACTTACAAGGTGAGCACAGGGTTCATCACAACATCCCTGGAGCAATGAGGGTTAAGGGTCTTGCTCAAGAACCCAAATTGGTAACTTTAGTTGGGGGATTTGAACCCCCAACCTTCAGATTGACAGCCCAACACCCTAACCACTGAGCTACCATACCCACAGCCATTAATGTTGTAAATAAACCTGTAAATCATGTTAAAATATGAAAAAAAAGCATCAAAGATACCCTCACACACACACACACACACAGACAGATTGAGAAAGTACATGTGAATGGAAGGTTTTAGCTTCTAACTCTTATTATCTACCAACATCATTAATATCCAAAAGGCAAATGAAAGCTGCAGGAACAATGTCAAGACGATGTCTGAGGTTGCAGGTTCTCTGTTTGACAGATATAGCAGTTCAGAGGAACTGTGCAGGTCCAGATGAGATCTGAAAGATGAGAACGAGTCTCATAACAGAGAAGCGTATTTCTCCCAACACAAGCAAATCAAAACATCCACATGTCTGCCAGGAGCCTGAGGGATTGTTTAGCTGACTCAGACATGGTGGTGCACAGACAGCTACAAGGAAAAGTCTAACGGCGGAAACTTTACCTGTGAACTCTGTAAACCCAAAGTTTAAATACAGAGACAGAAACCCGAGCAGAATTGCAAAGTTAGATTGTGTTGTAATGGCTGGTGCACTCATCTGGTGTATAGGCTTTTACTTAGAGTATACATTTCCATTACATTTGGTCATTTATCCGACGCTTTCATCCAATGCGACTTACAAGGTGAGCACAGGGTTAATCACAACATCCCCGGAGCAATGAGGGTTAAGGGTCTTGCTCAAGGACCCACACTGGTAACTTCAGTGGACCTGGGATTTGAACCTCCAACCTTCAGATTGATAGCCCAACACCCTAACCACTAAGCTACCACACCCTCCACTTGTATGAAAGTGGAAACCAAGTTTAATGGTTTTATAATGGAAATGAAAAAGAACATACAGTCCAAAAACATGGATCAAGGTCAATTGAGTTCTCCAAATTGCCCCATATAGAGTGTGTCTGTCTGAGTGAGTGTGCGCCAAGCGATGGATTGGTGTCCAGTCCTGGGTGTATCTGCCCAGCGTCCGAAACGTTCTCCCCTGGAGATAATGGATGAATGAATAAATGCACTTTGACTGTAAAGTCTGTATTTTAGTTTTGATTAAAGGTTAATGCACCATTGTAAACTTTTGTATTAATATATTTAGAATTATTTGTTCATTGATGGATGTTTTTTATGCAAGAAAAAGCCAGGCAGACAAGCGAACCTAACACTGCTCATTTTAATTTAGCGCAATCCTATTTTTATATGAATGTAAAATACAAAAAGATTTGATACAGGACGGAACCTGAAAGTATTGTTTTAAATAAATGTTCTGTTTACATTGTTGTTTCATCTCGTCAATCACATCATTTAAACAGAATTTAAAGAGCATTTGAACTGGAAATATCTATTCGGAATCGAAAATCGATTCTAAATCGAATCGTGACCTAAAAAATCGGAATTGAATCGCCAGACACTCAGAGATTTACACCCCTACTTTTTAATGTTGTAAATAAATCTGTAAGTCATGTTAAAATATTAAAGAAGCATCAATGATACCCCCCCAACACACACACACACACACACTGATTAAGAAAGTACATGTGAATGGAAGTCAGTTGCTTTGTAATAGAATTATCAAGAGCATTTGAACTGAAAAATCGATTCTGAATCAAATCGTGACCTCAAAAATCAGAATCGAACACTGAGAGATTCGCACCCCTACTGTTTAATGTTGTAAATAAACCTGACAGTCATGATAAATATAAAAAAGCATCAACGATACACACACACACACACCGATTGAGAGAGTACATGTGAATGGAAGTCAGTTGCTTTGTAATAGAATTATCTGTTTTTCTCAGTCCCCCCCCCCCC
>JAFMOD010000063.1:1701699-1706699 GCA_019802435.1 Corydoras maculifer
CACACATATACACAGATACTCATACACACACATACATATAAAGGAAGACAGAAGGTGACCCGTTCTGTTTCCTCCTAACCCCCTGTTTACACTCATCATATACAAGATAGCTGAGATTTTCCATAACACACACATGCTGGTGTTCCCTGTGTGTGCGTGTGTGTGTGTGTGTGTGTGTATGTGTGTGTGTGCGCGCGCACAGGTGTGGGTGTGTTTGTTTATAAAAAATGTGCAGGAAGGTTTTATGTAGTTTACGGAAATCTGAATAAGACGTCGTCTTGTAGATCTGGTTTTCTGTCTGTCTGCCAGCTGTCTCACTTCTGTGATCACATTACAGATCTGATCAGAGGAAGAGTAAGGTGAAGAAGAAAACCAGTGACCCTTACTTTGATGAAATCTTTTATTTTGAGGTAAAAACAACCTTACAAAATTATTGACATGCATCCATGTACACCTACCTTACACCCCCACATCACTTTACTAAATATCAGCACTGTGATCATATTCAGTACTCAGTGTCCAATCCTGTATTTCTGTAAGCCGTGTGATATTTAAATACATTTAAATTGATTAAACACTACATTTTTGAAAGAAATCGAGAAACTCTCCACAGATGGCGAACATCCATCCATTATCTTCCGCTTAATCCTCTATTAGGGTCACGGTGGGGTTCCCCATGCCCATCCAGGGGAGAATATCTCGGGCGCTGGGCAGATACACCCAGGACAGGACACCAATCTAACACTGGGCACACACTCACACACACAAACACACTCTATATGGGGCAATTTGGAGAATTCAATTGACTTGATCCATGGTTTTGGACTGTGGAAAGAAACCGGAGAACCCGGAGGAAACCCACATGGACACGGGGAGAACATGGAAACTCCACCCAGATTGGGTTTCGAACCGGGAATCCCTAGTGCTGAGAGGAGAACATACGGAATAAAGATGTAACCTACATGTAATTTTAATAGAGGACGATTTCGTATTAGTGAAACTTGAGACTTTTCTATATACATCTGTAACAACAGATGGTCTTAAAATGTGTGTGTGTGTGTGTGTGTGTGTGTGTACAGGTCTCCAGGCCAAGCAGCTACAACAAGAAATGTAATTTTCAGGTGGAGGAGGAAGACATTGATAAACTGGAAATCAAGTAAGGTTCTCATCCATATGTTTTAACATGAGACATAGCCCCGCCCTGTCCCACTAAATCAGATCAGACAAGCCTTAGGCTAATTTATTCATTCATTAATTATCTTTCGGCTAATTCTCAACTAGGGTCTTTGGGGGGGGGGGGGGGGGGTTCCCCATGTCCTTCCAGGGGAGAACGTTTCGTGTGCTGGGCAGATACACCCAGGACAGGGCGCCAGTCTATCACTGGACACACTCACTCACACACACACACTCTATATGAGGCAATTTAAATCATTCAATTGACCTTGATACATGTTTTTGGACTGTGGGAGGACATCAGAGAACCCGGAGGAAACCCACGCGGACACGAGGAGAACATGGAAACTCCACCCAGATTAAAATTCAAACCTGGATTCAAACCTGCTGTCCTGATTAATAATCCATCCATTATCTTCCACTTTATCCTCTATTAGGGTCGCAGGGGGTTCCTCATGCCCATCCAGGGGAGAACGTTTCGGGTGCTGGGCAGATACACCCAGGACAGAGTGCCAATCTATCACTGGGCACACACTCAGTCATTCACACACACACACTCTATATGGGGCAATTTAAAACATTCAATTGACCTTGATCCATGTTTTTGGACTGTGTGAGGACATCAGAGAACCCGGAGGAAACCCACATGGACATGGGGAGAACATGGGGTTCTCCACCCAGATTGGGGTTCGAACCAGGAATCCCTAACGCTGAGAGGAGAACATGCTAACCACTAAACCTCCACGCCGCCCCCTTGATTAATATTATTGAGTAAAATTCATCAGTCAATAGAAAGGATTTAGCTTTTAATCTGCAATAAACATTGAAGAATCATCAGATCTGATGTTTCAGTTTAGTTGAACTGACATTCAGCACAAGTGTGTGTGTGTGTGTGTGTGTGTGTGTGTGTGTGTGTGCATGGGATGTACAGTCGTGTGTGAGAGCTTGTGATTTTGTGTAGATTCGTGATACATGTGTGTCTGTCTCACTTATCCCAAAGCGCTCTGCCGAAAAACGCAGGTAAGACCATGACACAGGGGATGACCTGTGTGTGTGTGTGTTTGTGTGTTTGTGGGTGTGTGTGTTTAATGTAGGTTTTAATTGTGTTACATGTGCTCTATTTTACAACTTTAGATGGTTTCAAAAAGCAGTTAGGGAATTTGTGTGTGTGTGTGTGTAGGCGCTTGTGTGTGTGTGTGTGTGTGTGTGTGTGTGTGTGTGTGTGTGTGTGTGTGTGTGTTTTTGGACATTTGTGTGTGATTTTGGTGCATTTTTAAAAAATGTGGTCTCTTTTCAGGGTGGAGTTGTGGAATAATGGGAACTTGGCTCAGGATGTGTTTTTGGGTGAAACACGGGTGTCATTGAAGATCCTGAGAAACGACACTGTACACAAAGCATGGTGAGAGAACACACACACACACACACACACACACACACACACACACACACACATATCTGTGGAACAGCACAGCAGATGATGTGTGATTACAGCCAAACAGCTCTTAGTTTATTTGTACAAACTGTAAGTGTGTGTGTATGTGTGTGTTTAGGTATCTCCTGCAGCCCAAAGGAAATGGCGTAAAAGCGAAACCTGATGATTTGGGTTCTTTGCGTCTAAATGTGTGTTTTACAGAAGATAATATTCTGCCACCCCAATGCTACATTAACCTGAGAAACCTCCTGCTCAAATCACCTGATGTACAGGTAACACACACAAACACACACACACACACACACTGATGCTGAGCCATACCTGGTACCTGGTACAAATTCAGTACAGGTCTATACCGAAAACAAGCATAAAAGCTAAAACTGGGCAAAAACAGCAAGGGTCCCATATTACACCCCTGCGCAAGGCATGTCATGGGGCCAAATAAAGCAAGGGACCCATATTACACCCTGCGCAAGGCACATCACGGGGCAAAAACATCAAGGACCCCATGTTACACCCTGCGCAAGGCACGTCACAGGGCCAAATACAGCAAGGGTCCCATGTTACACCCTGTGCAAGGAATGTCATGGGGCCAAAAACAGCAAGGGCCCCATCTTAAACCCAGCGCAAGGCATGTCACAGGGGCAAAATCAGCACGGGTCCCATCTTACACCCTGCACAAGGCACGTCATGGGTGCAAAAACAGCAAGGGCTTCATCGTATACCCTGCGAAAAGCACATCACAGGGGCAAAAACTTTACACCCTGCGCAAGGAATGTTACAGGGCCAAATACAGCAAGGGCCCATATTACGTCCGGTGCAAGGCACATCACAGGGGCAAAAACAGCAAGGGTCCCATCTTATACCATGCACAAGACATGTTGTGGGGGAAAATACAGCAAGGGCCCATATTACACCCTGCACAAGACATGTCAAGGGGTCAAATAAAGCAAGGGACTCATATATTACACCCTGCGCAAGGCATGTCAAGGGGCCAAATAAAGCAAGAGACCCATATATTACACCCTGCGCAAGGCACATCACGGGGCAAAAACATCAAGGGATTCATCTTACACCCTGCGCAAGGGACATCACGGGGCAGAAACAGCAAGGGTCCCATGTTACACCCTGCGCAAGGTATGTGACGGGCAAAAAAATGCAAGGGCCCCCTGTTAATCCTTGTGCAAGGCACATCACCGGGACACAAACAGCAAGGGGCCCATATTACACCCTGCGCAAAGCATGTCACGAGGCCAAAAACAGCAAACCCGGCACAAGGCACATCACAGGGGCAGAAACAGCAAGGATTCCATCTTACACCTTGCACAATGCTTGTCATGGGGCCAAATACAGCAAGGGCCCATATTACACCCTGCTCAAGGCACGTCACGTGGCAAAAACATCAAGGGTCCCATGTGTGATAAACACACATTGCTATCTTACACCCCACCACCATTCTATTTCCACGTCTTCCACCTGCATCCTGGAAATAGCGACAATGCTTGTGCATATGTCTCCCCACGATGGGTGTGGCAGTCTATTCAGGTACATTTCTGCCGTATTGCTATTTTGCCAACAGGACACACAGGTGCACCGCTGACTGAAAACAACCTCCCCAGACGTCAACAGCCAGACGTTGGTCGCCATCTCGGTAGTGAATCATCAACACTGGCGCGGGTTCGACGCCGCTGAACGCCATTAAATAACTCTGCATTTATACAAAGAATGCAAATACAGAGTCTACACCAGGGGTGCCCAATACGTCGATCGCAATCGCAGGGGTGTCAGGTAGATGGCGATGGAGGTTTCAAAAAAAAGCTCTCATCAGCGTTTATCACGTGTCAGCATGTGATTCATTCTGAATCGCGATCTCTATCGCTGTGCAAGCCAACAGTCTGCCCCCCCTCACCCCGTCTCTCGCTGTTCCCAAACCGGCACGTGGCCCCGCCTCCGTGCCTAAATCCGAGGCATTGCTCACGAATCAACTGCATTAGAAAGTTTCTGTTTGTGTCTTTGCACTTTATTTGACTGACAAGACGAGTGAAGGACTTGACATTGTCAAAAACAGGGTCGCATGGGAAGGGGGGTCAGGTTCCCCATGCCCATCCAGGGGAGAACATTTCGTGCACTGGGCAAATACACCAAGGATAGGGCACAAATCTATCACTGGACACACACTCACACTCTATATGGGGCAATTTGGAGAATTCAATTGACTTGATCCATGTTTTTGGACTGTGGGAGGAAACCGGAGAACCCAGAGGAAACCCACGCTGACACTGGAAGAACATGGAAACTCCACCCAGATTGGGATTCGAACCGGGAATCCCTAGTGCGGAGAGGAGAACATGCTAACCACTAAGCCACCGTGCCGCCCACCAAAGAAGTTCCAATG
>JAFMOD010000063.1:1711699-1718324 GCA_019802435.1 Corydoras maculifer
AATCTATCACTGGACACACACTCACTCACACACTCACACTATATGGGGCAATTTAGAGCATTCAACTGACCTTGATCCATGTTTTTGGACTGTGGGAAGGAAACCACGCTGACACGGGGAGAACATGGAAACTCCACCCAGAACTCCACTCCCTCGAACTGGGAATCCCTAGAACTGAGAGGAGAACATGCTAACCACTAAGTCACCGTGCTGCTCCAGAATTAGATATATTAAAAAAAAAAAGTTTTAAACGGGTGGCACAGTGGCTTAGTGGTTAGCATGTTCTCCTCTCAGCACTAGGGATTCCTGCTTCAAATCCCAATACGTTTCCAGTGGAGTTTCCATGTTCTCCCTGTGTCCGCATGGGTTTCCTCCATGTTCTCCGGTTTCCTCCCATAGTCCAAAAACATGGATAAAGGTCACTTCAGTTCTCCAAATTGCCCCATATAGAGTGTGTTTGTGTGAATGAGTGTGTGTCCAGTGATAGATTGGCACCCTGTCCTGGGTGTATCTGCCCAGCGCCCGAAACGTTCTCCCCTGCATGGGCATAGGGATATATATATACTGTGTATAAAAATGAATGTTATATATTTATGTAGATCTTATTTATTTGAACACACTGCATTCAGCTCTTATTTTAAAAGTCTCGTGTTTGTTTCACTTTAAGGATCTAGACGTGTCCCGGACTCTCACGCTGATCTCTAAAACTATCCAGACCCTGGGAAGCTGGAGTAGCCTGTCTAAAAACAAACTGGTAAATAAAGTGTGACCGTGTTAATGACAGCAGGTCACTGCAGTTCCACACATACATACACCAAGAACTACACCTTTAACTGGCTTTGTGTTCCTGTGTTTTATTGGTGCAGGAAAACTCAACAGTAATATAATCTGCATGCTGCTGCAAACTCCATCCACAGAACACGGTGACATATAGACTAGTTTTGAGACTCTGACGTTTATTTTAGGTTTGAGTTTGGTTCGGTTGTCAGGGGAGCTGAACTTGAATGCTGTTTCGTTTCAACATTTGGAATCATCACTAGGTTACATTTCCTCTTGTGATCTTGCTGTTCCATGATTCATCAGCTTTATATATACACTACCTCTCACTATGTCCATGTAGTAGTACTACATTTACATTTACATTTACATTACATTACATTACATTACATTTAGCAAACACCCTTATTCAAAGTGACTTACAAAGTAAACACAGGGTTATGAGGTTAACGGTCATCACACATGTATATATGCATGTACTTTTATGTTTATGTTTATATACATTTTATATGCTGCTATATATATATATCTATATTTATATCTATTGCATACCACTTTTTTATATATAGTGTGTGTGTGTATATATATATATATATATATATATATATATATATATATATATATATATATATATGTGTGTGTGTGTGTGTGTGTGTGTATATATATATATATATATATATATTTTTTTTTTTTTTTTTTTTTTAATATATATATATATATACTGTATATACATATATTTATATATTATATGTATAGTTTAAATATTCTATAATATGTTTAAATTGTACTTGAACAGGATATATATATATATATATATAGCTGTTTATTATTATATTCACATATTTATATACTGTATTTAAAAAAAAGAAAGAAACAATTCTCATTTTCTTCTTTAAAATTTCAATTTGAATTATTACTTTAAAAGAACAGGGTAATCAGGGTCCGTGACCCATAATTTTCGTTCTTATCTCTTGTACTACATGTGATATTAATGATAATAAAATTTTCCCTGGAGCAATGATGGTTAAGGGTCTTGCTCAAGGACCCACATTAGTAACTTTAGTGGACCTAGGATTTGAACCCCCAACCTTCAGATTGATAGCTTAACGCCCTAAGCACAGAGCAACCACGCCCCATACTAGAAACATTAGGCTCCTCTAGCGCCACATAGGTCTACTATTGCCTTTTGCATGCGTTCTCTGAGGTGGATCCATTGTTTTGTGTTTCTTCATTTCGGCCTCATCTAATGACCATCTCTGATCCCACTAGAAGCTCCAGGACCCTCGTATGTGTAATACGTTTAATTAATACATTAATTAGAGTCAGATTGGTCTGTGATGCTGCTTTATATCATAAGGGATTTAATTTAAGATGTGATGAAGTTTCACTCACAGTCATCATGTGATCAGATCTAACAAATTAATACAGTCCAGTTCCATATACACTCACTGGCATTTGTTTGTGTGTGTGTGTGTGTGTGTGTGTGTGTGTGTGTGTGTGTGTGTGTGTATATGTGTGTGTGTGTTCATGCTGCAGTCTAGTTTCAAAGAGACCTACATGTGTGATTTCTTCAAGTTATTTCATGAAGATAAATGTATAGAGAAAGTGAAGAAGGTAAGAACCCCCCATTCATAACAACAATAGTCAATTGTTATAATAATCATACAATAATTATTATTACTATCTTTATTATTATTATTATTAATGTCATTATTATTGTTATTGTTAGTATTATTGTTAATATTATTGTTATTATTATTGGTCTGTAGTATTTTGTCTGTGTGAGAATTAAATATTTATATTTCTTGCACCAGTTTCTGGATGATATCTCGTCCAACGCATGTAAAATTTCTAGTGGAATAGAGGATTTGGTTGTTGTGAAGGAGGGGTAAGATGCCATACACAAACACACACACACACACACATTTAATGTTAACTTTAATGTATTATTAAATGTAATCTGTTTATATATCTGTGACTGATGAGATTAATGAGTTTTGGTGGTTTATTAAAGCATTAAGGTACAAGTGGGTGTGGCATTGGTGTAAATAAATCACAGGAAAAAGGTGTTATGAGGCCCAATGCATAGTGGAGTACAGTTACTCCCTCTTTCCGTAATTTATACACAATAATACACAACCTCAAGTGTCTTATTGCTTCATCAAACCTTCATATAATTTTAATTCATTCATTCATTCATTATCTCCCGCTTATCCTCTATTAGGGTCGCGATGCCCATCCAGGGGAGAACGTCTCGGGTGCTGGGCAGATAGTCCCAGGACAGGGCGATCCAATCCATCCGATCCAAACAGAGCCAATCCATCGCTGGGCACACACTCACTCACACAGACACACTCTATAGGGGGCAATTTTGAGAATTCAATTAACTTGTTCCATGTTTTTAACTTGTCCCATTAACTTGTCCCATGACTGTGGGAGGAAACCGGAGAACCCGAAGGAAACCCACGCAGACACGGAGAGAACATGAAAACTCCACCCAGATGGGGATTCGAACCAGGAATCGTGAACGTGCCGCCATTCATATAATTTTCACTAAGGTTTAATTTATAAATGTGTTTATTGAAAGTATCATTTTTAATAAACGTGTCTCTGAGTAACGTGTTTCCGGTTTCTCTAGTATTCAAATTAAGTGGCTAATTTAAAGAAGGCAGTCTATAAAAAACATTATACATAAATCACTACAAGTGTTCTAGTGACATTATGTGTGTGTGTGTGTGTGTGTGTGTGTGTAGAGAGGTCCATAAAAGAGCACAAGGTAGAAGTCATTTCAAGAAGAAAAATTTCAAGAAGCGCTGGCTTAGAGTGACCAATCGGGAGTTGTCTTACCATAAACAAAAAGGTACACAGTCATACACACACACATGCCAAATTATACATTGGTGTGATCAGACCACTAAAGGCGTATAAACCAAGTACCACTAAGATTTAATGGCGGCGCGGCAGTAGCTCGCAGCGGCCGCACCGAATACAAACGGTGCTCTTGGACTGTGAAACAGTTTCTTTCCTCAGGCCATCAGACTCTGAAACAATCTGACCAAACATGAACATATCTGCTGCTAGCATGTTGCACATATTTCTTTGCGCATCTTTGCACACCTTTTGCACACTTTTTGCACATTATAAAGAACTGCCGCAATTACAAACTCTTTAAGAATTTTTAAATCAGAGGCATTTTTCTTGGCACATGTGGCTCACACCACTAGGAGGCCACCTGCACGGTTATGTCTCCACTTAATGTTAACTGTTTACAAACCGAACTCAGGGTTTACTCCATACCATACTTAAATGTTTATTGTTTTGTGTATCATCCTGTATTTCTTGTGATCCTTGTGTTTACACGTGCACTTTATGTTGATTGTGTAGTAGCTGTTATGTGTAGCACCCTATTCCTGGGGAACGATGTCTCGTTCCACATACTGTACTGTACTTTATATTGTGGAATGACATAAAAATTTTGATTTCTGTGTACTGCTTAACTTAAAGTTCTGTACCAGTATAAGTTTTTATTTAATGTGGATAAAGTAAAGTAAACTTAATTCATTCATTATCACCCGATTTATCCTCTACTAGGGTCGCGGGGGGGTTCCCCATGCCCATCCAGGGGAGAACGTTTCGGGCGCTGGGCAGCTACACCCAGGACAAGACGCCAATCCATCGCTGGGCACACGCTCAGTCACATAGACACACTCTATATGGGGCAATTTGGAGAATTCAATTGACTTGATCCATGTTTTTGGACTGTGGGAGGAAACCGGAGAACCCGGAGGAAACCCACACGGACACGGGGAGAACATGGAAAGTAAAGTAAAATATTCTATATATAATAAAAGTCATCATTCATCAGCATTTATCAAATATTTGTTCCAATACCACGATTATGATTTCGAAAACGGGCGGCACGGTGGCTTAGTGGTTAGCATGTTCTCCTCTCAGCACTAGGGACTCCCGGTTCGAATCCCCATCTGGGTGGAGTTTCCACGTTCTCCCCGTGTCCACGTGGGTTTCCTCCGGGTTCAAAGCCATGGATCAAGTCAATTGAGTTCTCCAAATTGCCCCATATAGAGTGTATCTGTGTGAGTGTTTGTCTGTGTGTGTGTGTGTGTGCCCAGCGATAGATTGTTGCCCTGTCCTGGGTGTATCTGCCCAGCGCCAGAAACGTTCTCCCCTGGATGGGCATGGGGAACCCCCCCCCCCCCCCGCGACTGTAATAAATAGGATAAAGCAGAAGATAATGAATGAATGATTTTGAAAACATGGATATTTGAGGACGGAAGAAATCTACTGTCCCTGTTCTTGATCCTAAAAGTGGTAGAAATGCACCGAATTGAGCCGAGTAACAGGGTAGCACAGGGAAAGCTACTCTGTGTTGCCATGGTAACCACTGTTTATTAAAAAAGCAACACAAAAGTATTTCAAAACACTCAAAATAGCCCCCAACTTCGCAAATTTGGTACTTTGTATTAAAAACAACATTTTTGTATTTTATTTTTAAACTTGAACTGGACTGTTAAGTCTGTAAGAATTTAATGTTGTGATATCATGTCGCCGTGTGTCTGTCCATCTGTCTATCTCATTAACTCATTACAGCAGAATGGGATTTAAAGATTTATTATATTTCTGTTCATAGGGAAGGATCCTATTTATGTCATTCCTTTAAAGGACATCAAGGGAGTTGAGAAGCTGGACGAGAGCACATTCGATCGCAAAAATGTAAAGACATAAACCTTACCTCACCCTCCATAGTGCACATGTTGGAACATTTGGTACACAGCTCACATATAGCCTGATGTTACAAAATACATGATATACAGAACATAGTTGTGGGTGTGGTAGCCCAGTGATTAGGGTGTTGGGCTATCAATCTAAAGGTTGTAGGTTCAAATCCCACCTCCATTAAAGTTACCATTGTAGCTCTGTGAGCAAGACCCTTAACCCTCATTGCTCCAGGGGTGCTGTATGACCAACCCTGTGCTTGCTTTGTAAGTTACGTTTGGATAAAAGCATCTGCTAAATGACCAAATGTAAATGTAATGTAGTTTATGTGTTCATACTTTATCTCTAAACTATATAAACAAATTAAATCAACAACTACAAATATAACTAAAGTTACTCAGGTTCCATCCATCCATTCATTATCTTCTGCTTTACCCTCTATTAGGGTCACGGGGGGGTTCCCCATGCCCATCCAGGGGAGAACGTTTCAGGCGCTGGGCAGATACACCCAGGACAGGACGCCAATCCATCACTGGGCTCATACTCACTCACACAGACACACACACACACTATATGGGGCAATTTGGAGAATTCAATTGACTTGAACCATGTTTTTGGACTGTGGGAGGAAACCAGAGAACCCGGAGGACACCCAAGTGGACACGGGGGAGAACATGGAAACTCCACCCAAATTGGGATTCGAACCAGGAATCCCTAGTGCTGAGAGGAGAACATGCTAAAATCTAAGCCACCCTAAGTTGCTCAGGTTAATATGTGTATACATATTTTGTGGATGTGTATAAAAGGGCATGGCGGCATGGTGGCTTAGTGGTTAGCACATTCGCCTCTCAGCGCTAGGGATTCCCGGTTCGAATTCCCATCTGGGTGGAGTTTCCATGTTCTCCCCGTGTCTGCGTGGGTTTTCTCTGGGTTCTCCGGTTTCCTCCCACAGTCCAAAAACATGGGTCAAGTCAATTGAGTTCTCCAAATTGCCCCATTTAGAGTGTGTCTGTGCGAGTGAGTGTGTGCCCAGCGATGGATTGGCACCCTGTCCTGGGTCTGTCTGCCCAGTGCCTGAGACGTTCTCCCCTGGATGGGCATGGGGAACCCCACC
>JAFMOD010000063.1:1718694-1736056 GCA_019802435.1 Corydoras maculifer
AAATTAGATTTAAAGTAAATGAGTGCTTGGGGGCTTAGTGGTTAGCATGTTCTTCTCCCAGCGCTGGGAATCCAGGTTTGAATCCCAATCTGGGTGGAGTTTCCACGTTCTCCCCGTGGGTTTCCTCCAGGCATCCCATTTTCTCCCACAGTCCAAAAACATGGATTCAAGGTGAATTGAATTCTTCAAATTGCCCCATATCGTGTGTGTTTGTGTGTGGGCCTAGCAATATATTGGCTCCCTCTTCGGATACATTTGCCCAGCGCCCGAAACGTTATCCCCTGGATGGGCATTGAGATCCCCTCCCCCCTCCCCCCATGTTCCTAGCAGAGGATCACGCAGAAGATAATGAGTGAATGAGTCTGTTTGCAAAACATAGGGTGGGACGGTGGCTTAGTGGTTGGCATGTTCTCCTCTCAGCACTAGGGATTCCCGGTTCGAATCCCCATCTGGGTGGAGTTTCCATGTTCTCCCCGTGTCCGTGTGGGTTTCCTCCAGGTTCTCCGGTTGCCTCCCACAGTCCAAAAACATGAATCAAGTCAATTGAGTTCTCCAAATTCCCCCATATAGAGTGTGTCTGTGTGAGTGAGTGTGTGCCCAGAGATAGATGGGCGTCCTGTCCTGGGTCTATCTGCCCAGCGTCCGAAACGTTCTCCCCTGGATGGGCATGATGAACCCCACCGTGACCCTAGTAGAGGATAAAGCGGGAGATAATGGATGGATGAATGTTTGTAAAACACATGAACACACAGACACACTGTACACACATTCTTTATTTTAAACCGATTTAGGTTCACTTCACTCTTTCACTCCATGTCCCCCCCCCCGCACCCGCAGCAGCACACTGGCAAATATTCAGGTGGAAATTGACTGCGACAGAGAGACAGAGAGAATCTACACTCTGTTCACTGAGAGTTTACCTCGCCTGCAGAAGATGGAGGGTGAGTATTAAGTCACGAGAATGAGAGAAATATAAAGAGCTAGGTGGCACTTAGTGATTAGCATGTTCTCCTCTCAGCGCTAGGGATTCCCAGTTCAAATCCCAATCTGGGTGAAGTTTCCATGTTCTCCCCCTGTCCCCGTGGGTTTCCTCCTGGTTCTCCGGTTTCCTCCCACAGTCCAAAAACATGGATCAAGGTCAATTGAATTCTCCAAATTGCCCCATGTAGAGTGAGTGAGTGTGTGCCCAGTGATAGATTGGTGTCCTGTCCTGCGTGTATCTGCCCAGGGCCCGAAACGTTCTTCCCTGGATGGATAATGAATGGATGGACATACAACAACTAGAATTTCGCTTTATGATCAAATAAGATTAGATACATTTAAAAAGATCTAATATGACTATTAAGAGAAGTAATATATTAAAAATATATATGATAGACATAGAATGTATATCAGTATATTCATCCATCCATCCATCCATTATCTTCCACTTTATCCTCTATTAGGGTCGGGGGGGTTCCCCATGCCCATCCGGGGGGAAAGTCTCTGGTGCTGGGCAGATGAACCCAGGACAGGACGCCAATCTATCACTGGGCTCACACTCACTCACACAGACACACTCTATATGGGGCAATTTAAATTCAAATTCAAATTCCCTTAAATCCATGTTTTTGAACTGTGGGAGGAAACCGGAGAACCCGGAAGAAACCACATGGACACGGGGAGAACATGGAAACTCCACCCAGATTGGAATTTGAACCGGGAATCCCGGTAGTGCTGAGAGGAGAACATGCCAACCACTAAGCCAGCATACCGCCCTTCACTATTATGTATGTAACATTATACTCATTAAATCATTCATTATCTTACATTTAATCCTCTATTAGGGTCGCCGGGGGGGGGGTCCCCATGCCCATGCCCATCCAGACGGGAACGGTTCAGGCGCTGGGCAGATACACCCAGGACAGGACACCAATCTATCACTGAGCACACTCACTCACACAGACACACTACTCTACAGGGGCAAATTAGAGCATTCAAATATCTTTGAATCCATGTTTTTGGACTGTGGGAGGAAACCGGAGAACCCGGAGGAAACCCACGCGGACACGGGGAGAACATGGAAACTCCACCCACCCTCTTCGAACCTGGATCCCCAGGACTGAGAGGAGAACATGCTAACCACTAAGCCAGCACATATAATACTACATGATGATAATTAGTATACTAATAACTGTGTGTGTGTGTGTGTGTGTGTAGATGCCTGTGCCAGCATGTCTGTATATCTTGGGCAGCAGAAGGAACAAGAGGAATACTCCGCCTTCATCATTCAAGACCCGAAGGAGACGTTCTGCACCATCCGAGAGATCCGGGACATTCTGAGCGACTTGCAGAACAAACACACTGCCACGGCGCTCACCGACCGACCCGGCACCATGTAACCAACTCCTCATGTCAGTGTTTACGTCTCATATAAGACATAAACACTGACATGTCTTCCGTGTGTTCCCTTACAGTAAGAACCCCATCGTCGGGAAGACGTCCTAACACTGAGCTCGCCGGGGATGGAAGCTAACTCCGGCAGACGGCACTTTGGTAGGACACGCACTCCATGAAGACCCGCCCCCCCCCCCCCGGTGGATCTAGCCCCCCCCAGTGGGAGCGAGCGACGGCGCGGCGTGTGATGTGATGCTATTGATTATGGCTGCTAACGAAACGAACCAGCTACAGATTGTCAATCAATCATCAGTCGTTGAATTCTGTGGAACGTTCTCTCTCAGGCCTCCGATGCTGGATGTGGTCCAGGTTCCAGGAACCACAAGGGAACCATAAGGGAACCCCGCTTTCCTTTTTCTGCTGCATTTTTTTTCTATTCCAATCACACAGTGAATACGAATAATCTGCCTTATTGATATTGGATTGAGACTCATGAACCGAAACCCACACACACACACACACCCCCCCCCACACACACACACACACACCCACACCCACACACCAGCAGCACTTTAGACATTTGGAAGGTTCCAGATGGATTTAATCGATACGTGGTATCGTCACTATGGATCAGTTGAATGATCGCAGCATTATCACATGCCGACCTGTACAGGTTATACGGTCACCTCACCCGGAGCCGACGGACCCCGGAGATCTTCTGTCCATCGGTCCAGAGGACTATTGTTCTCGAACCCGACTTCTTACATCTCTCTGCGCCATTACGGACAGACGGACGGACGGGAGATTATACATTCCTTTAAATCATCTCATAACATGAGTGTAAATCCAATCAAGCATCTGACCTCTTCACACACACACACACAGTTTTTCCTCAGTCTCCTTCTTCTTCCTCCACCTCCAGGTCCCATGCTTTCTTCATAAAGTCATTGTTATTCGACGGTACGTCGTTTGTTTTGTATTAGATTTGTGTTTTTAAAGGTGAAACATTTCCTCCCTGCCCATTGGCTCATTTCAACGTTGGTCCTGTTGCTCCTCGCCGGTTCCTTCACAATCCGGGACGAATAAATGGGTCCAACACCCAAACCTGCAAACCATCATGCTTTTACCAATCAAAAGCAAAACACCATGCAGATTAATAATCTGACCATCAGTTCTTTTTTTTGCTTTAATCTCAAATTTTAATCAGACATTTAGATCGGTTGCTGATTTTTATCTTTGTGTTAAAGATTATATCGATGATTTTTCGCTGTTTGACGTTTGTTTCTATTAAAACCTTTATATTTTGCAGTTTGGGACTGGCCCCGTTTTTTGCCCCAGAGTGTGGCCTCCACATGTTGACCGTGCAAATAGCGTCCCGAATTAGCTTTTGGATTTGTGATCTGTTTGTATTTATGAGCTCCGCCTTTAATTTATTGCAATCAGTCCTCCACCTTGTTAATCAAAGTGCTTACGTTGTTGTTCTGGTGCCCCCTGTTGGTTATTTAACTCCTCCCTCACCGCCACCTCACAGACTGAACCAGTTTAATTCGCTCATTTGTAGAAATTCAGATTTTCATGCTACAGCATGTTCATCAGTCCATCACACACACACACACACACACACACACACACACACACACACACTCAGGTCTTTCTAATTCACCTGCAAGCACGTTCTTAATTAAACCCTGAGAGAAACATGAGAAGAAACTTGCTCTCACACAGGGAGGCGGCACGGTGGCTTAGTGATTAGCATGTTCTCCTCTAAGTGCTAGGGATTCCCGTTCGAATCCCAATCTGGGTGGAATTGCCATGTTCTCCCCGTGTCCACGTGGGTTTCCTCTGGGTTCTCCGGTTTCCTCCCACAGTCCAAAAACATGGATCAAGTCAATTGAGTTCTCCAAATTGCCCTATATAGAGTGTGTGTGTGTGAGTGAGTGTGTCTCCAGTGATAGATTGCCCCCCTGTCCTGGGTGTATCTGCCCGGCGCCCGAAACGTTCTCCCCTGGATGGGCATGGGAACCCCCGCGACCCTAGTAGAGGATAAAACGGAAGATAATGGATGGATGGATGTAGGGGTCCAGGTGTGAACATCAATATAACCACAAAGATCTTTATACATCACGCTTTAAACCGATGTGCTTCTGATATTCAGCTTTATTAAAACAAAACCAGGTACAAATTATACAACAGTCTTTTATTTTCAGATTTTAACTTTTCCTGTGGGTAGCAGCACGGTGGCTTAGTGGTTGGCATGTTCTCCTCTCAGCGCTAGGGATTCCCGGTTCGAATCCCCATCTGGGTGGAGTTTCCATGTTCTCCCCGTGTCCACGTGTGTCTTCCGGTTTCTCCGGTTTCCTCACACAGTCCAAAAACATGGATCAAGATGAATTGAGTTCTTCAAATTGCCCCATTTAGAGTGTGTCTGTGTGAGTGGGTGTCTGCCCAACGCCTGAGACCCCCCCCCCCCCGCGACCCTAATAGAGGATATAGCGGAAGATAATGAAGCCAGTTCATTCCCAACTTATTCCTCATGTGAATGATGAAGCACAAGGTGAATTAGAGAAACCTGACATCATCTCAGAAGAAATCTCATCATCTCTAAACTGAGGACTGACATCGAATAAGAAATTATCTTAAGCAATAATGTTTTTTAGCCTCCATTGGTCCATCTGGACATCAAGTGCCTGAACCCCCTCTTACTGCAGATGTTGCTGATGCTGATGTTACTATAAGGGTTTATTAAGAGGCGTCTCTCTGAGAACAGAGGACGCAGCATCGTGTGGCAAGGTCCACTGAACTCTGTGTTGTTCCGAAACATTCCTGTGATAAATGAAGGATGGAGAATCTGTTCATGCTTTGTGGCCTGTGTTTGGTTTCTCATGTCGTTGTTACTGTAAAGCCTTTTTGTAACATTAAACCACACGTGACCTTTCGGTACAGCACTGTTGAGTTTCCTTTCATCATTCATTCACCTTCCATTCCTGTTCTCAGATTAGAATCCAAAACAAGTTCATGAAAAGAGACTTACTCAGACCCAGACACACTCTCCTGTCTCTCCATTGGCTTTCTATAGCTGCTGCATTCAGTACAAGACACTGACTCTGACCTACAGGACAATCTCTGGATCTGTCCCCTCTTGCCTTCACTCTAGATTTCCCAAATCCACTCTGACTCGTTCACTTCACTGTAGTGATGAATGTCTCCTGGTGCTTCAACCTCACCAATCAGACCTTACCTAACTGAACATGCTACTCAGCTGTTAGTCCAAGTCCTCGTCCTATCCCGGTTCGATTACCATTGCTTGCTGGTCTCCCAGCTTCCACAAAACTCTGCAACTCGACTCGTGTTCAAACAACTCAAGTGAATCATGTGACTCCAGCTCTCCTCTCTCTCCATTGGCTCCCTGTAGCTGCTGCATTCAGTACAAGACACTGACTCTGACCTACAGGACAAGCTCTGGATCTGCCCCCTCTTGCCTTAACTCTAGATTTTCCAAATCCACTCCGACTCGTTCACTTCACTGTAGTGATGAATGTCTCCTGGTGCTTCAACCTCACCAATCAGACCTTACCTAACTGAACATGCTACTCAGCTGTTAGTCCAAGTCCTCGTCCTGTCCCGGTTCAAAAACCATTGCTTGCTGGTCTCCCAGCTTCCACAATCAGACCTCTACAACTGATTCATAACTCTGCAGCCCGACTCGTGTTCAACCAACTCAAGTGAATCATGTGACTCCACCTCTCCTCTCCCTCCATTGGCTCCCTGTAGCTGCTGCATTCAGTACAAGACCCTGACTCTGACCTACAGGACAATCTCTCGATCGGCCCCCTCTTACCTTCACTCTAGATTTCCCAAATCCACTCCGACTTGTTCACTTCACTCTAGTCATGATCGCCACCTGGTGGTTCCTCCTCACCGAGGAGCTCAGTCTCACTCCGTGGCGTTCACCACTGCAAAATGGTGGAATGATCTTCCCAACTCTGTCCGTAAGGCAGAATCACTAAACAGTTTTAAGAAACTACTGAAGACGCATCTCTTTAACAAATACCTGTTGTAGAGTAAAAGGGGGGGGGGTGCAGGATCAGATAACGATCAGGTTTAATAATTCTACAGTGTAGCTGGTTTTCTTCATAACTTCTGACTTGTGATGTTCTCATTTATTAGTCGCTTTGGATAAAAGCGTCTGCTAAATGACTAAATGTAAATGATCCCCTGATGTTACTCATTTATTTATTGTCCACTTATTCATTCATTATCTCCCGCTTTATCCTCTATTAGGGTCAGGGGGGGTTCCCCATGCCCATCCAGGGGAGAACGTTTCGGACGCTGAGCAGATACACCCAGGACAGGACACCAATCTGTCATTGGACACACACACACACTCTCATGCACACACTCTATATGGGGCAATTTGGAGAATTAAATTGACCTTGATCCATATTTTTGGACTGTGGGAGGAAACCGGAGAACCTGGAGGAAACCTACGCAGACACAGGGAGGACATGGAAACTCCACCCAGATTGGGATTGTGAGTGAGTATGTGTCCAGTGATAGATTGGCGTCCTGTCCTGGGTGTATCTGCCCAGCACCAGAAACATTCTCCCCTGAATGGACATAGGGGAACCCCCCCCCCCATCCCCCGCGCGACCCTAGTAGAGGATAAAGCAGAAGATAATGGATGGATAATATTTCACAATGTAAATTTAATCTAACTGTAATTCCACAGTTCTGCCACAGGAGGCGGAAATCCTAAAGTCTCACGCAATGAGTACTGCGCGTGCGCAGTGACAGCCGTGGCTTGTGCTGTGTTTTGGATAACTGCGTTTCGTTTAAGTAGTAATTTTGTAACAACTTTAATAAAATCATGGATTTAGAACCCGGCAGCCACGAACCGGGGTTTGTAGGGATCCGCTTCTGTCAGGAATGGTAAGTTTAGGTTTCTATAAACGCTTTAACGGGGTGCAGGATGGAGGGTTAGCACCTGCTAGGCTAACTGACTCAGGGTTTTTGTTTTAAATTAAAATTTTATTGAATTCACTTTTAAATTAAACTTTCTTCATATTTATACAGAAATAATTTCTTTATAATAAACCTGCTGAACGTTTATTGATTCTGGTGTGTGTGTGTGTGTGTGTGTGTGTGTGTGTGTGTGTGTGTGTGTGTGTGTGTGTGTGTGTGTGTGTGTGTGTGTGTGTGTGTGTGTGTGTGTGTGTGTGTGTGTGTGTGTGTGTGTGTGTATGTGTGTGTGTGTGTGTGTGTTTTAACAGCAATAACATGCTGTATCCTAAAGAGGATAAGGAGAACCGCATCCTGCTCTATGCTGTAAGTGCCCTCATCCTATATTGACCCTCTGTTTGTCCTGACTGATTACATTTGTCAGTCTGATCTCTCATACTTAGTTATTTACTTAGTTCCATCCATCCATTATCTTCCGCTGTATCCTCTATTAGGGTTGCGGGGGGGGGTCCCATGCCCATCCAGGGCACAACACATACACACTCTATATGGGGCAATTTGGAGAATTCAATTGACCTTGATCCATGTTTTTGGACTGTGGGAGGAAACTGGACCCGGAGGAAACCCATGTGGACAAAGGTAGAACATGGAAACTCCACCCAGTTTGGGATTCGAACCGAGAATCCCTAGTGCTGAGAGGAGATCATGCCAACCACTAAGCCACTGTGCTGCCCAATTTAGTTATTTGTTATTAATGTAATAATTGTAAATGGAAGTAATCTGGTGAGTGACGAGTGACTGTGCCCCCAAACTTAGCTTTATTTATAGATCACCTGGAGCACCCCACACCAATCTTTGTTCTGTCTTCTCTCAGTTTAAACCCTGAATCTTCTGCTCTGGTGTTTAAAGTGAATGATGATTAAGTGTTTGCTGCTTCTGTGTGTTAGTGCAGGAACTGCGATTATCAGCAGGAAGCCGATAACAGCTGCATCTACGTCAACAAAATCACACATGAAGTGGAGTGAGTATATATATATATATATATATATATACACACACACACACACACACACACAGAGGTTATAATGATGCTCTTTAATATTGATCACCGTCATTGCAGTGTCTCTCCTCTTACGGAATTTAAGCAGGCTGCTTTCAGACCTGTGTGTTTATGTACTGTAGATTAATACACTGAAACTGAAGATGGTTTAAAGTTCTGCATTAAAGCTAAACATCAGTGTGTTTTATTCTGGACCTTTACTGTCTTTTTAATTGGCTCAGATTTTTAGCGGACACAGAAATCATATTCAGTTACATTAATGAGGATAATGCCCCTTAAGGGCGGCACGGTGGCTTAGTGGTTGGCATGTTCTCCTCTCAGCGCTAGGGATTCCCGTTCTAATCCCAATCTGGGTGGAGTTTCCATGTTCTCCCCGTGTCTGCGTGGGTTTCCTCCGGGTTCTCCGGTTTCCTCCCACAGTCCAAAAACATTGATCAAGGTCAATTGAGTTCTCCAAATTGTCCTATAGAGAGTGTGTGTGTGTGTGAGTGAGTGTGTACCCAGTGATAGATAGGTATCCTGTCTTGGGTGTATCTGCCCAGCACCCGAAACATTCTCCCCTGGATGGACATGGGGAACACACCCCGCACGACCCTAATAGAGGATAAAGCAGAAGATAATGGATGGATTGATTGAATGCCCCTTAAGATAACGTGATCTCTTCTGTCTTTACTGGCTTTTAAGCCTGAATTCAAATCTGGATCTATTTAGATTTAAAGTCTCTCGTGTAAAAAATGTATTTTCACTTAGAAAATCTGTTTTTGCAGAGACCTGTGTGTATGTTAGTAACCCTGTGTGTATGTTTGTGTCAGTAACTTGTGTGTATGTCAGTAACCCTGTGATGGAAAGCACTGTGAGCCCTCAGTCTCTAAATATGAAGCTGGTTTAATCACAGGTGGATGCTGGATTGTTGATTCTTTCTGCGATCTGTATGTTTTCACAGTGAACTGACTCAGATCATTGCTGATGTGTCTCAGGATCCCACTCTGCCTCGAACTGAAGACCATCCCTGTCCTAAGTGAGAACTGAACCCACCTGCTCTTCATCTATTACACACACAGCCAGTCATCCTGAACACCATTGTGAGGGGTGCTAGAGTTAATTCTAGTGCTCATGGGCAAAGTACAGACCCCCAGTTCAAACCAGGACAGACATGCACATTTACACTAACACACATGACATGGGGAGAACATGCCAACCCCACACACAGAACTGGCCCTATTGGTCCTGTCATGATATCGAACCCTCTGCACCAGAGAATAAATTAGTGTATTGTGTAAATTACTGTCTTCACCCCAACCAAGAGGTCAGAAGACATTAAGACGTCTTTAAGTTCATTTAGATATTTAATGGGTTTATTTTCCTGCTGACGTCACTGCTGTTCAGTTGTAGATTTACATAGTCAGTGACGCATGTATACTTTCAGGTGTGGACACAAGGAGGCGGTGTTCTTTCAATCACACAGCATGAAAGCCGAGGTAATTTACATTATGGATTTTAAAATGTTTAAGCTCTAACGTTCTTATATATAGTGTAGCATTTATACTGCACATTTTATTTTATTTATTATTAATAATATATTATTATATATATAATATATTATTTATTTTTATGTGTGTGTGTGTGTCTCCCTCAGGATGCCATGAGGCTTTATTATGTATGCACAGCACCCCACTGTGGACACCGATGGACAGAGTGAATAGAATGGGACAGGAGTGACATCACTAGCAGTTCTGCAGTGCTGTGTGTGTGTGAGAGAGAGTGAGAGAGATGAATGGTTTTATAATTTGGTAATTTTTATTAAAATGATAGAAATGAACTGATTGGTGTTTGGTTTTCTGTTGGGGGGGGTCTTTTACTTACTATAATGTAATAATTGATCAGTTCTTAGAACTCAGTTTTTAGAAACAGATACATAATGTGCTGCTTGATCATTCATTCATTCCTTCATTCATTATCTCCAGCTTTATTCGCTATTAGGGTTGCGGGGGGGGGGGGGGTTTCCCATGCCCATCCAGGGGAGAACGTTTTGGGCGCTGGGCAGATACACCCAGGACAGGGTGCCAATCCATCGCTGGGCACACTCACACACACACACACACTCTATATGGGGCAATTTGGAGAATTCCATTGACTTGATCCATGTTTTTGGACTGTGGGAGGAAACCGGAGAACCCGGAGGAAACCCACGCAGACACGGGGAGAACATGGAAACTCCACCCAGATTGGGATTCGAACCGGAAATCCCTAGCGCTGAGAGGAGAACATGCTAACCACTAAGCCACCGTGCTGCCCACTGCTTGATCATTAAATATTTCATTGGGTTCATGTTCAGATTCATTATCAGATCCTTGTTTAATAAATCCGATCTAACAGAATCGGAAGTCTTCGTTCCAGCTGTGGATCTGAACCAGCTGAAGTTTACATAATATTTACAATATCCAATTATCATCCATTTATTATCTTCTACTTAATCCTATACTAGGGTCGCAGGGGAGAACACACACACACATATATATATATATATATATATATATATAAATGTGTATTTTTTTTTTTTAGGCCAGAAATGTGAAATTCATAGTGCCTATGAAACTAAAATGTATTATTATAATACGTATAACTCTAAGCTGCTGCCACTTTTCTATTGTATATAAGTCTTAAGCTACTAATATTAATAAAACAACACACCAATAAAACGAGCAATAAAACAGTAAAACAATTAGAACCAAATGCGGCACGGTGGCTTAGTGGTTTGGCATGTTCTCCTCTTAGCGCTAGGGATTCCCGGTTCGAATCCCCATCTGGGTCGAGTTTCCATGTTCTCCCCGTGTCCGCGTGGGTTTCCTCCGGGTTCTCCAGTTTCCTCCCACAGTCCAAAAACATAGATCAAGTCAATTTAATTCTCCAAATTGGGGGGGGGGGGGGGGGGGGGGGGGGGGGGGGGGGGGGGGGGGGGGGGGGGGGGGGGGGGGGGGGGGGGGGGGGGGGGGGGGGGGGGGGGGGGGGGGGGGCCCCCCCCCCCTCGCAACCCTAATAGAGGATAAAGCTGAGGATAATGGATGAATGAATATTGAAAAGAATATTTGTGCTGTCGACTTTAAATCGGAGGGCGCTACAAATCTTTTCGCGGGCCTTTTATTTTAGGTTTGGAGGAAGCGGAAGTGCTGCTGGACGGTGGCGGTATTGTTCGGAGAGACGACGTTGTTCTGTCGCGTGTTACAGAAACCTGAAGTAAAGATTAAACTTTAATCCTCTCTTTATTTCTGCTGTTTATCTCAATTATCATCATGTAAGTATGCCTTTCATTTACTAATGAACACTTTATTCTTATAATTGTGTTAATGCAGAGTGAACGGATGCAGGTTTAAGGCTAACATGCTAACAGCTATAAAATATAATAATAATAAATATAATATAAACATTAAATCATTAAAACTGCGTTAAATCAATAACGCAGTATGTGCAGTTTATTTTATTATGACGTAAAAATGTAGTATTAAGTATGAATGCAAATTATTAAATCTATAAGATAGAATTAATATAAATTATTATTTATTGTCTTGCGCTTAAACCTCTTTTGGGGTCGTTGGGGGGGGGGGGTCCTCCATGCCCATCCAGGGGAGAAGGTTTCGGGTGCTGGGTAGATACACCCAGGACAGGACACCAATCTATCACTGGACTCACTCACACTCACAAACACACTCTATATGGGGCAATTTAGAGCATTAAGTATACCTTGAATCCATGTTTTTGGAGGGAAACCGGACAGCACGCCAATCTCAATTTATTACTGAGTACTCTCACACTATGTATGTGGCAATTTAGAACATAAAATTTATCTTGAAGCTGTTTTTGGACTGTGGGAGAAACACCGGAGGAAACCCACGCAGACACAGGGAGAACATGGAAACTCCACCCAGATTGGGATTCGAACCGGGAATCCCTAGCACCAAGAGGAGAACATGCCAACCCTCATGCCACCGTGCCGCTCGCTTTAACTTTAGTTTTAATGTTGCTTAAAATTACAACAGCCACCTGTTAGATATTTGAATGCTGCAGAGGCCTTCAAATCCTATACACTTTATATGGGGCAATTTAGAGCTTTGGACTGTGGGAGGAAACCGGAGAACCCGGAGGAAACCCATGCGGACACGGGGAGAACATGGAAACTTCACCCAGATTGGGTGAACAGAGGAGAACGTGCCAACCACAAAGCCACCGTGCCGCCCTCTTTTTTACTTTAAACCATTTTCTTTTAATCCTTTAATTCAGGTGACGGGATCCCGATCGTATTAATCGTTAGTGATGTCATTAATAATGATTAATTATTATGAAACTATTGAAAAGACTTGAGTGTTTAGGGCATGCACATATTTTAGGTTTTTAATTCTGTGTTCTATTGTTATGTTGTGTGATGCTGTGTGTTTGAATGTGTACACACACACACACACACACACACACACACACACACACATGCAGGAGTCTGCTGAACAAACCTAAATCAGAGATGACGCCAGAGGAGCTGCAGAAACGGGAGGAGGAGGAGTTTAACACGGGGCCGCTGTCCGTCCTCACGCAGTCGGTCAAAAACAACACGCAGGTTCTCATCAACTGCCGGAACAACAAGAAGCTGCTGGGACGAGTGAAGGCCTTCGACAGGTAATGATCTCACCCCACTGAGCTGTCCCCACCGCAGAACCCCCACCCCACCCATGGAGCCGTACCCACAGTATCAGTATCAAACACACACACTGGGTTTTGGTTCATAGTCAGTCAGTGTGAAAGGAACCAGCTTTGCAACCTGAAGGTCCCCGGTTCGATTCCCGGTCCCACCAAACACAATGGCTGAAGTGTCCATGAGCAGGAATCAGAATCCATCCAGGGAATGGACGTTGACACGGTGGACTCTTATAAGTACCTGGGTGTTCACCTTTACACAAAACTGGACTGGTCAGACAACACCACTGCACTTTATAGAAAAGGACGGAGCAGGCTGTATCTGCTGAGGAGACTAAGGTCATTTGGGGTGCAAGTTTAAGTTTCAAGTTTGTCATTTTTGCTCCATGTTGGGACATAGAAATTCTTAAGGTGAGGCATCAGGATATAAACTCTACATAGAAGATAAAATGAACTACACAATATTTACATATGTATACACCAAAAAAAAAAAATTATATATATTCATTCATTATCTTCTGCTTTATCCTCTATTAGGGTCGGGGAGGGTTCCCCATGCCCATCCAGGGGAGAACGTTTCAGGCCCTGGGCAGATACACCCAGGACAGGACGCCAATCTATCACTGGGCACACACACACTCACACATACACACTCTATATGGGGCAATTTGGAGTAGAGGATAAAGCTAATATATGGGGCAATTTGGAGAACTCAATTGACTTAATCCATGTTTTTGATAATGGATGGGTGTGGTGTAGTTAATGCTTGCTCACAATGACAAGAAATCTAACGTGTGTGTGTGTGTGTGTGTGTGTGTGTGTGTATCTAGACACTGCAACATGGTGCTGGAGAATGTGAAGGAGATGTGGACAGAAGTACCGAAGAGTGGAAAGGGCAAGAAGAAATCCAAACCTGTGAATAAAGATCGGTACATCTCCAAAATGTTCCTGAGAGGAGATTCAGTCATCGTCGTTCTGAGGAACCCTCTAATCACCGGCAAATAAATTTTCACACACACACACACACACACACACACACACACACACACTTAGGTTTATTGTTTCTTGTACTTTTGTTTACTAAATAAACTGAATCAGATTGTCTGATGTCTTCGTTTCCTTACTTGTTGTGATGATCTGATCTGATCTTACTGCAGTCTGCATTTCATCATTCACATCAGAATAACTGATGCAGAACGTTTCAGAACCTGGAGCCCAGAACTAATGAGATGTGTAGTTTAAAAAGAATCAGAGGTTTTTTTAAGTTATTTTTATTCCTCAAAAATCTGCTCGAACCCGAGTCACCATCTGAAAACATCCAATAGGAGCTCCCCCTGACACCTGCCTCATCCTGTACTGACCCGAGTCACCTGATTGGGCAGCAGGGCCGATCTTTAACCCTCTGTAAAGTTCGGTATAATGCTGTTTAACAGACTGATCTGAGTTCAGTTCCTTGGGCTTTTAGCAGATGCTTTATCCAAAGCGATGTACAAGTTGGGTGGCACGGTGGCTTAGTGCTTAGCATGTTCTCCTCTCAGCGCTAGGGATTCCCGGTTCGAATCCCAATCTGGGTGGAGTTTCCATGTTCTCACCGTGTCCGTGTGGGTTTCTGCCAGGTTCTTGGGTTTCCTCCCACAGTCCAAAAACATGGATCAAGGTCAATTAAGTTCTCCAAATTGCCCCATATATAGTGTGTTTGTGTGAGTGAGTGTCCATGGATTGGCGTCCTGTCCTGGGTGTATCTGCCCAGCGCCCGAGACGTTCTCCCCACAACCCTAATAGAGGATTAAGCGGAAGATAATGGATGGATGAATTTACAAGTATAGTGACTTCATCCATCCATTATCTTCCGCTTTATCCTCTATTAGGGTTGCGGGGGGGGGGGGGGGTTTCCCCATGCCCATTCAGGGGAGAACATTTCGGGCACTGGGCAGATACACCCAGGACAGGACACCAATCTATCGCTGGACACTCACAAACACACACTCTATATGGGGCAATTTGGAGAACTCAATTGACCTTGATCTATGTTTTTGGACTGTGGGAGGAAACCCATGCGGACACGGGGAGAACATTAAAACTCCACCCAGAGTGGGGTTCGAACCGGGAATCCCCAGCGCTGATAGGAGAACATACTAAACCACCGTGCCACCCCCACAATACCTATAGAGTTTTATAAACTGATTAAAATGGATTAATATTATTTAGTTGTGTATTAATTAACGCGGTACATTAGTAATTACACTAAGCCTCGTCTATCTTGATCTCGGCCAATCAAAAGCCTACGTTTCGAGTTTAAACAGCGAGCCACTCCTGTGAGCGAATCACTGAAGAGGGGCGGGGTCTCGTCTGTTTCCGCGATTTAACGCTCCGTTCCGCTGGGAGTCCGAAGTTGCTTTGAGAGAGCGTGCGGTTCCCAAATCGACTCCGAGTCGAATCTTTTGGGAATTACGCGAAAACGACACTTCGAATCATCCGGTGATTGATAAATGGTTTAATAATAAAGTACAAGAACACGACTTCGGGCGGCATGGTGGCTTAGTGGTTGGCATGTTCTCCTCTCAGCACTAGGGATTCCCGGTTCGAATCCCCATCTGGGTGGAGTTTCCATGTTCTCCCCGTGTCCGCGTGGGTTTCCGCCGGGTTCTCCGGTTTCCTCCCACAGTCCAAAAACATGGATTAAGGTCAATTGAACTCTCCAAATTGCCCCATATAGAGTGTGTGTCTGTGTGAGTGTGTGCCCAGTGATAGATTGGCATCCTGTGCTGGGTCTATCTGCTCAGCGGCCGAAACGTTCTCCCCTGGATGGGAATGGGGAACCCCCCTCCCCCCGCGACCAAGGGATTCACGATTCGTATCCCAATCTGGGTGGAGTTTGTATGTTTTCCCCGTGTCCGTGTGGGTTTCCTCCCACAGTCCAAAAACATGGATCAAGGTGAATTGCCCCATATAAAGTGTGTATGTATGTGTCTATGTGAGTGAGTGTCCAGTGATAGGTTGGCACCCTGTCCTGGGAGTATCTGCCCAGCGCCCGAGACGTTCTCCCCTGGATGGGCATGAGGAACCCCCCCCCCAGTGACCCTAATAGAGGATAAAGCGGGAGATAATAGATGGATGGGTTCATGATTAAAACCACAGATGGATATCTGCCGAATCCTTTTTCGTGAAGCGGAATCGGCTCGTGATTTGAGTCGATTCCCTTTGGGAGTGAATCCAGGCTTTATCCGTTAATACGGAGTGCACTGGGACACACAACTTCTGCCCCCCCCGTCCCCCCCGTCCCCCCCGTCCCGTCCCGTCCCGTCCCGTCCCATTCGGTACTAAACCTGTCCTCCACAGTGGGGCAGGACAGACAGACAGACAGGCAGACAGACAGACAGACAGACAGACACCCCCCCTTTATTCTCCCGAAACCAGGAAACCGAGTTCCGCCCTGCCGAGGGAGACTAGATGAGGAAGTGCGCTTTAGTCTCCCTACTGCTCGAGCACTTTTCTGCGTTTGTGACTTTGGAGCGACGCCGAACAACTTAACCATGAGGTAAAGTGTTACTGCTGTTTGTGGCTTTCCACACACACACACACACACACACACACACACACACACACACACACACACACACACGGAGTCCGAGGCTCGGAACAGTTGGCGGGCTGTTTGTGCTGTTCTTTAATGTGTCCCAGCTCTGTCGCCTTTAATAATGTAAACTGTTGATGCTAATAATGTCTCAGGTTCGAACCCCTGCTCTTCGGTTGTCTTGTGGGTTTGTAAAAGTCGTTCTTTAAACCGCGGCAGGAGGTTTTACAGTTATACCGCGGCTCCGTCCCAAATCTCTCTACCACCGCAAATCACGACCTGTTACTGTAAAGCCGTGCCGTAATACATTACAGAGTGTGCACTACTCAGTGTGCCCTTGTTCTGTTGTGGAAATGACTCACTTTGATTTCTGCTCTTTATTTCTATATCTCGTTGGCACGGTGGCTTAGTGGTTTTCATGTTCTCCTCTCAGCACTAGTGATTCCCGGGTCGAATCCCATTCGGGATGGAGTTTCCATGTTCTCCCCGTGTCCGCGTGGGTTTCCTCCGGGTTCTCCGGTTTCCTCCCACAGTCCAAAAAGATGGATCAAGGTGAACTGAATTCTCCAAATTGCCCCATATAGAGTGTGTCTGTGTGAGTGAGTGTGTGCCCAGTGATAGATTGGCACCCTGTTCTGGGTGTATCTGCCCAGCGCTCGAAACGTTCTCCCCTGGATGGGACGTCCCCCCCCCCCCCCCCCCCCCCCCCCCCC
>JAFMOD010000063.1:1740176-1750176 GCA_019802435.1 Corydoras maculifer
GGTGTTCCCCATGTCCATCCAGGGGAGAATGTTTCAGGCGCTTGGCAGATACACCCAGGACAGGACGCCAATTTATCACTGGGCACACGCTCTCACACACAGACATAGTCTATATGGGGCTATTTTGAGAATTTAATTGACTTGATCCATGTTTTTGGACTGTGGGAGGAAACCGGAGAACCCGGAGGAAACCCACGCCGACACGGGGAGAACTTGGAAACTCCACCCAGATTGGGATTCGAACCAGGAATCCCTAGTGCTGAGAGGAGAACATGCTAACCACTAAGACACCGTGCCGCCGCCGGTTAAAATAAACAGTGAAAATGAAATCAGTAGTTTATGGGTGGTCCGCCTATTGGTGACCTCTGCCCTGGATGTTGTTTTGGACCTACATCAGGGTTTTGGCTTGTTCACTCATTGACCTTCCTTTCCTTAAACCACTGATGTTTTGGATGTCGTGTTGAATGCTCACATGTACGTTAGTGAGATGTTCATGGATTTTTATTGTCACATCACCTAGTACAGGTGTACCGAGTGAAAAGCTTTGGTGCAGAAATTAAGGGCGGCACGGTGGCTTAGTGGTTAGTGCGTTTGCCTCTCAGCACTAGGGATTCCCGGTTCGAATCCCCATCTGGGTGGAGTTTCCATGTTCTCCCCGTGTCTGCGTGGGTTTCCTCCGGGTTCTCCGGTTTCCTCCCACAGTCCAAAAACATGGATCAAGTCAATTGAGTTCTCCAAATTGCCCCATGTAAAGTGTGTTTGTGTGCGTGAATGTGTGCCCAGTGATAGATTAGCGTCCTGTCCTGGGTGTATCTGCCCAGCGCCCAAAACGTTCTCCCCTGGATGGGCATGGGGAACCCCACCGCGAACCAAATATAGGATAAAGCGGAAGATAATGAATGAATGAATGAATGAATGAATGAATGAATGAAAAGTATGGAATTAAATAAAATGGAATCGGATACGGGGACGTTCGAGGATGTATGGAAAAGTCTGTGGGTGCCGTAAAAGGGAAGTGAAGTGAAGTGAAAAAGTGCAAGGTGCAGTGTTTGAGTGTTGGTGTTTGTATAAGATGGCAGTGGTGTGGGTTGGGCAAAACACAGTTCTACTGGTCGTTCCACAGTCTGGTTGCCTGGGGGAAGAAGCTGTCTCTGAACCGGCTGGTTCTGGTGTTTCTGGTGTTGAGCCTCCTTCCACTCTGGGAGAACAGGCAGTGGCAATTAACTCTGTAAAAGTACCACTGGGTAATGACTGAGATGTTCTGCTGATAAATGAATGACGTCCTCCGGACGTCTTACTAAAATGCTGATGGACCTGGTCCCGACGGACCTCGTGCTGATAGAGGTTTACTCCGTGCTGACGGATCTCGTTCTGACAAACCCGGTTTAAATGGCCCTCCTTCTGACGGACCTCGTGCTGATGGAGGTTGACCTTGTTCTGACAGACCCGGTTCCTATGGCCCTCCTTCTGACGGACCTCGTGCTGATAGAGGTTTACTCCGTGCTGACGGATCCCATTCTGACAGACCCGATTCCAATGGCCCTCCCTCTGACGGACCTAGTGCTGATAGAGGTTGACCCTGTTCTGACAGACCCGGTTCCAATGACCCTCCTTCTGATGGACCTCGTGCTGATAAAGGTTGACCCTGTTCTGACAGACCCAGTGCCAATGGACCTCCTTCTGACGGACCTCGTGCTGATAAAGGTTGACCCTGTTCTGACAGACCCAGTGCCAATGGACCTCCTTCTGACGGACCTCGTGCTGATAAAGGTTGACCCTGTTCTGACAGACCCAGTGCCAATGGACCTCCTTCTGACGGACCTCGTGCTGATAAAGGTTGACCCTGTTCTGACAGACCCAGTACCCAGGACCTCCTTCTGACGGACCTTTTGCTGATGGAGGTAGACCCCGTTCTGACAGATCCGGTTGCAATGGTCTGATGGATCTCGTGCTGATGGAGGTGGACCCCGTTCTGACAGACCCGGTGCCAATGGACCTCCTTCTGATGGACCTCGTGCTGACGATCCCAGTGCTGACGTTAAAATATGGTTTAAGATGCTCATTAAATCGGGTTGCTCGTGTTTAATAAATGTCAGTTGCTTGGCTCAGTGGTTGGGGTGTTTGGCTGTCACCACCCTACGATAGAGTGGTATTAAAAAAAATAGAATTTAAAACTGTTTAAACTGATTGGAACTTTAATCGTGACTGAAAGCTCGAGGTCTTATTCATGTACTCTTCTGGTTTAGAGAACGAGAGAGAAAAATGTGGAATGTACTGGATAACCTTATTTGGAATTGCTGACAACAGGAAGTTGCCAGCCACAGGGTGATGTCACAGGAAATGGGTGATGGAGTGATAAACTTTAGCATGACTGGAATAGTGGGATTGAGGAAAGAAAAAAGTGTGTGTTTGTGTGTGTGTGTGTGTGTGTGCGCGCGTGTTCTACATGCTAAACCACAGCTCTGTATCAGAACCCCTGTGAGACCTACAATCAGATCAGGGGTGGAGTCGGGTTATCACCGTGACAACGACTTGTTAATCTTATTACTGCAGTAATGTATCTGGGTGATGGTTCTTCTACTGTAGTTTTTTGTGGTGTATTTCCAGTTGGTTCCAAGAAACAAAGTCAGGGTTTTACATCTTTATTTATTGATTGATTATTCTGATTATTATCAGTGTGTTGTGGTCACACACATGATGTTAGTAATTATAATCTTATATCATAGATTGTAATTTATTTAAAGATTTTTTTTGAATAATGAATTTCACCCGTGTGTCGTGTTGTTGTGGGTTTTTTGCAGTGAGGTGATTGTGTGCACGGCCCGAGCCACGGTGATGATCTATGATGAGGCAGGAAAACGGTGGGTGGCAGCAGGAACCGGAGCTCAGGTCTTCAGCCGAGTGCAGATCTACCACAACCCCCCCACCAACGGCTTCAGAGTGGTGGGACGCAAGATGCAGGCAGATCAGCAGGTTGTGTGTGTCTGTGTCTGTGTGCATCTGTCTGTCTGTGTGTGTGTGTGTGTGTGTCTGTCTGTGTCTGTCCATCTGTCTGTGTGCGTGTCTGTGGGTGTGTGCGTGTCTGTCTGTCTGTCTGTGTGTATCTGTCTGTCTGTCTATCTGTCTGTGTGCGACAGATAGACACACTGTGTGTGTGTGTGTCTGTCCATCTGTCTGTGTGCGTGTCTGTGGGTGTGTGCGTGTCTGTCTGTCTGTGTGTATCTGTCTGTCTGTCTATCTGTCTGTGTGCGACAGA
This sequence comes from Corydoras maculifer, assembly GCA_019802435.1. Classification (NCBI taxonomy): domain Eukaryota; kingdom Metazoa; phylum Chordata; class Actinopteri; order Siluriformes; family Callichthyidae; genus Corydoras; species Corydoras maculifer. The sequence goes on from JAFMOD010000063.1 coordinate 1,743,433, forward strand.
TAGACACACTGTGTGTGTGTGAGTCTGTCCATCTGTCTGTGTGCGTGTCTGTGGGTGTGTGCGTGTCTGTCTGTCTGTGTGTATCTGTCTGTCTGTCTGTCTGTCTGTCTGTCTGTGTGTGTTTGTCTGTCTGTGTGTTTGTCTGTCTGTCTGTCTATCTGTCTGTGTGCGACAGATAGACACACTGTGGGTGTGTGCGTGTCTGTCTGTGCGTGTCTGTCTGTCTGTCTGTGGGTGTCTTTCTGTCTGTGTGTATCTGTGTGTGTGTCTGTGGGTGTGTGCGTGTCTGTGTGTGTCTGTTTGTCTGTGGGTGTCTGTGTGTGTGTCTGTCTGTTTGTGTGTGTCTGGGTGTCTGTGTGTGTGTGTGAGTGTTTGTATTTAATTTTGTCGTCCTCATGTCCTCATGTCCTCCTGTCTAGTTCTCTGTTTAAAATCCTGTAAAAGTCTAAATGTGTAATTTGAAGTGAACTCACTTTAATCTCATTTAACAGGAAAAATTAAAAAGGAACGATTTTCAGAATTTGAATGATAAACGTCTAAAGCGTCTGATGCTGCTGCTCTGGGTCACATGACCAGTCCTTTAATACGACTTTAATAACTGCTCACCCTCATTATTCAGTCAGATGAACATCTGGATGCCGTGTTCATCTTAAACATCTGGATCTGTTGTGGACTCAGTACTGAGACACGTGGGATTGTTTCAGTCCCTAGTTTGAGTTCCTTTAAACGGAGCTTGAAAAAGTCGTTGTGAGGACTGTCAAGATGGGGTGTGTGTGTGTGTGCAGCTGTTTCCAGCTGTTCATGCTGCACTGATGAATGCTGGTTGGTGATGATGACAGATCTGGGATCCTCTACAGCTCCTCTGGGTTTTATTAATCGGTGTCTTTGATGACATGAAGCTTCTGATTAGAGCGTGAAAATGCACAGATCCACCGTTAATCCAGTGGTGGTCATATGAAGTGCACCCCCCCCCCCCCAAGTATATTTATCTAGTTGATTATGTTCCGGGTTAGACGGTGGTTTAGTGGTTGGCATGTTCTCCTCTCAGCACTACGGATTCCCGGTTTGAATCCCAATCTGGGTGGAGTTTCCATGTTCTCCCCGTGTTCCATGTTCTCGGGTTTCCTCCGAGTTCTCGGGTTTCCTCCCACAGTCCAAAAACATGGATCAAGTCAATTGAGTTCTCCAAATTGCCCCCTATAGAGTGTGTCTGTGTGTGTGTGTGGGTGAGTGTGTTCCCAGCAATAGATTGGTGTCCTGTCCTGGGTGTATCTGCCCAGCGCCCGAAATGTTCTCCCCTGGCTGGGCATGGGGAACCCCCCCCTTCCTCCTGCGACACTAATAGAGGATAAAGTGGAAGATAATGGATGGATGATTATGTTCTCTCTGTGGAACATCTGTCTTGTACCGTGTACAGAGCTCTGAGGGTGCAGAGGGAATTCCCTGCATCTTATAATTAAATTGCACAATACACTGTGACGGTAACCTCAGTATGACGGGTTCGAACATGTTCCATGTTTGTTTCTTCCTCCTTGGCTGAGATTTACTGATGAGGGTTTAGGAATGAAAATGCCGCTCTGTGTGTGTGTGTGTGTGTCTCTCTCTCTCTCTCTCTCTCTCTCTCTCTCTCTCTCTCTCTCTCTCTCTGTTTATCTGTGTGTGGAATGCAGTCGAGAGCAATCAACATTTCTGCAGATGTTCTGTATTAGCTTGCTGTTCTCCTGTCTTCTACCATCTGTGTGATTCATTGATTCCAGCTTCTGCTCAGAGAGGAAATTAATTTAGTCCTTCATTATCTTCCTCTTAATCCTTTACTAGAGTTGCGGGGGCGGGGGGGCGGTTGTATGGTCTCCATGCCCATCCAAGGGAGCGTTTTGGGCGCTGGACAGATAGGACAGGGCCAGTCTATTGCTGGGCGCACTCACACATGCACACAATGTATGAGGCAATTTGGAGCATTTCAGTTGTATTAATTGCGGAAGGAAACCCATGGGGACACGAAGAGAACATTATCTTCTGCTCTAATCCTCTACTAGGGCCATGGGGGGTTCCCCATGCCCATCCAGGAGAGAACGTTTAAGGTGCTGGGCAGATACACCCAGGCCAGGACACCAATCTATCACTGGACACAGTCACTCACACAGACAAACACACTATATGGGGCAATTTAGAGCATTTAATTTACCTTGAAGCTATGTAAATTGATATATGGTATATGAAGGACAGGACGCCAATCTATCACTGGGGACACACTCACTCACACACACACACTCTATATGGGGCAAGTTGGAGAATTCAATTGACCTTGATCTATGTTTTTGGACTGTGGGAGGAAACCGGAAAACCCAGAGGAAACCCATATGAACACGGGGAGAACATGGAAACTCCACCCAGATATGGATTCCAACCTGGATCCCCAGTGCTGAGAGGAGAACATGCCACAATGATTTTGTGATGATGTACTGGGTAGATCTTAAAAATCCCCAGTTGCTTTACTGGTGTTCAGAACAAGGGACATGAGCTTCTGTCCTGGAACCATCCTCATTAGGACTCTCATATAAAAGGTTCCAGGAACTGTCCTCACGTCACAGTAGTGATGGTGAAATGTTGTGATCCTGTGAATGGATCAAAGCTTTTCTTTATTCTTTTGTGATTCGTGACTCTCTGTGATATCATTGTGTTCTGGAGACCGAGTTTGAGAGCGAGTGATGCTGATGTCACAGGAGCCCCGTGTTGCCCCATTCTTCCATTTTTAATTCGTTTAAACTCTTAGATGTCATTAACAGAGATTAAACTGCACATCACCGTTCATCCGCCTTTCCACCAGATTATCTTCAGTGAGTTTTCAGATGGGGTGGCACAGTGGCTTAGTGGTTAGCACGTTCGCCTCTCAGTGCTAGGGATTCCCGGTTCGAATCTCCATCTGGGTGGAGTTTCCATGTTCTCCCCGTGTCTGCGTGGGTTTCTTCCGGGTTCTCCGGTTTCCTCCCACAGTCCAAAAACATGGATCAAGTCAATTGAATTGTCCAAATGGCCCCATATAGTGTGTGTTTGTGTGAGTGTGTCCAGTGATAGATTGGCGTCCTGTCCTGGGTGTATATGCCCAGTATATGCCCAGCACCCGAAACGTTCTCCCCTGGATGGGCATATGGACACCCCCCCCCCCCCTCCGAAACCCTGGTAGAGGATGAAGCAGAAGATAATTAATATAAGGATATGGTTTCTTTATTGTAAATGTCATTACAATAGACACTCCTTTGTGTACCTGCACTTACTTACCTGGTGTGTGTGTGTGTATACACAGGTGGTGATGAACTGTCCGATTGTTAAAGGCCTGAAGTACAATCAAGCCACACCCAACTTCCACCAGTGGCGGGATGCACGTCAGGTTTGGGGTCTCAACTTCGGTAGTAAGGAGGATGCTACACTCTTCGCCAACGGCATGATTCATGCTTTAGAATCTCTTAATACTGAACCAGGTAACAGAGGCTCCCCTCCCTCCACACACACACACACACACACACACACACATACAGAACTGAATGGCTGTAGCAACAGTACAAAATGGTAAAAATGATCATGGATCCCCTACGTGTGTGTGGTGCGGTTGTAGGCTACCCCCCCGCCTCCCGCCAGATGTCTAATGGACCAAGTCAAGAGGAACTGGAGCAGCAGAGAAGGTACAGGCTATCTAACTTTGTAAAGAATGGATCTCTCTTTCTGTCTGCTGACTTTAACCAGTGAGAGGAGATACTGATGATGATGATGATGATGATGACCTCAGGTCAGATGTGATGATTCTGACATTCCGACAAAGGATAAGCACCATTTATTCATTATCTTCTACTAGGATCGTAGGGGGGGGTTCCCCATGCCCATCCAGGGGAGAACGTTTCAGGTGCTGGGCAGATACACCCAGGACAGGACACCAATCCATCACTGGACACAGTCACTCACTCAGACAAACACACTAACACACTATATGGGGCAATTTAGAGCATTCAATTTACCTTGAAGCTATGTTTTTGGTATGTAGGAGGAATCTGGAGGAAACTGTCTGTGTGGGTTTCCTCCGGGTTCGCCAGTATCCTTTCATAGTCCAAAAACAGATTCAAGGTAATGTTAATACTCCAAATTGCCCAGTGTGTTCAGTGCCCCCTGTTCTGGGTGTATCTGCTCAGTGCTTCAAATTGCCCTGTGTGTGTGTGTGTGTGTGTGTGTGTGTGTGTGTGTGTGTTCAGTGCCCTAGGTATATCTGCCCAGTGCTCCAAATTGCCCTGTGTGTGTGTTCAGTGCCCCCTGTCCTCGGTATATCTGCCCAGTGCTCCAAATTGCCCTGTGTGTGTGTTCAGTGCCCCCTGTCCTCGGTATATCTGCCCAGTGCTCCAAATTGCCCTGTGTGTGTGTGTGTGTTCAGTGGCCCCTGTCCTCGGTATATCTGCCCAGTGCTCCAAAGTGCCCTGTGTGTGTGTTCAGTGCCCCCTGTCCTAGGTATATCTGCCCAGTGCTCCAAATTGCCCTGTGTGTGTGTGTGTGTTCAGTGCCCTCTGTCCTAGGTATATCTGCCCAGTGCTCCAAATTGCCCTGTGTGTGTGTGTGTGTGTATGTGTTCAGTGCTCCCTGTCCTTGGTATATCTGCCCAGTGCTCCAAATTGCCCAGTGTGTGTGTGTGTGTGTGTGTGTTTTCAGTGCCCCCTGTCCTGGGTGTATCTGCCTAGTGCTCCAAATTGCCCTGTGTGTGTGTTCAGTGCCCCCTGTCCTGGGTATATCTGCTAAGTGCCCAAAACTCTCCCCTGGATGGGTCTGGGGAACACCCCCTCACACACACAACCCTAATAGAGGATTAAGTGAAAGATAATAAATGAAATGTAAATTTTACCAGGTATTTCAATACACACACACACACACACACACACACACACACACACACACACATATATATATACACACACACACACACAATATAAAAAGACAAATGTGCTGGCTGGTGGAATGTCTAAACGTCCCGCTCCTGTCCGGGATCCATGGAGTCTCTTTCTGCGGCATGTGATGTCACGGCTTATAAGGCTGCCCCCACCCTTTACCCCACCCTTCCTCCACCCCAGCACCACCGCACTAACACAGCAGAATAAAGGACCTCAGCAATTTAAAATAAAATAAGTCATCTCTTCAGAAGAAAGAGAGGGAGGACCAGGTCTCCTGATTTATGTGTTAAAAGACAGATGCACAGCATTGTGTCTGAAAGTTGGTTAGACCCAAACGTGTAACCTTCTGTAGGGCAAATGAACAGGTGTTCTTACAATTCATTACTTTATCTACTACCAATTAAAACCTGATTTTTATATTTCATTATGAATTGTTTTCGTTTGATCATTGACGCATTCTCAGCCTGTATGATGCTGTGAGTGATTGGTCCTGATGGAGGTTACTGTGTTCTACATTGTAGACTAGAGCAACAGGAGCGCGAGCGACAGGAGCGAGAACGTCAAGAGAGAGAGAGACTGGAGCGGGAACGTCAAGAGAGAGAGCGACAGGAACGAGAGAGACAGGCTGCATCAGGTAAATGAAAAGACTCTGTGTGTGTGTGTGTGTGTGTGTGTGTGTGTGTGTGTGTGTGTGTGTACTTGCTGAAATGCTCATTTTATTTATATATATATATATATATATATATATAATCTCTCTCTTTATATATATGTATGTATGTATATGTGTATATATATATATATATATATATATATATATATATATATATATATATATATATATATATATATATATATATGTGTGTGTGTGTATATACCCCCCCCCCCCCCCCCCCCCCCCCCCCCCCCCCCCCCCCCCCCCCCCCCCCCCCCCCCCCCCCCCCCCCCCCCCCCCCCCCCCCCCCCCCCCCCCCCCCCAGTCCAAAACCATGGATCAAGGTTTGGATTCTCCAAATTGCCCCATATAGAGTGTGTCTGTGTGAGTAAGTGTGTATTCAGTGATAGATTGGCGTCCTGTTCTGGGTGTATCTGCCCAGCGGCCGAAACGTTCTCCCCTGGATGGACATGGAACCCCACCGTGACCCTAGTGCATGTGTATGTGTGTGTGTGTGTGTGTGTGTATATATATATATATTCATTCATTCATTATCTCCCGCTTTATCCTCTATTAGGGTCGTGGGGGGGTTCCCCATGCCCATCCAGGGGAGAACGTCTCGGGCGCTGGGCAGATACACCCAGAACAGGACGTCAATCTATCACTAAATACACACTCACTTACACAGACACACTCTATACGGGGCAATTTGGAGAATTCAATTGACCTTGATCCTTGTTTTTGGACTGTGGGAGGAAATCAGAGAACCCAGAGGAAACCCACGCGGACACGGGGAGAACATGGAAACTCCACCCAGATGGGGATTCGAACCGGGAATCCCTAGCACTGAGAGGCGAACGTGCTAACCACTAAGCCACCATGCTGACATTTTTTATATATAATAATATAATATAATATATATATATATTTAAAGATATGTATATTTTTCATTAATATTTAATATTAATATATATATTTTTTACAGTGATGATTCCTCCGGCACCACCTCTCGCCCCTGGTGGTCCCCCTGCACCTCCTGCTCCTCCTCCTCCACCAGGTCCCCCGCCCTCTGGACCCCCTCCACCTCCAGGGCCACCTCCATCTGGAGGAGGTGGGGCCCCTCCACCTCCTCCACCTCTTCCCTCTTCCTTAAGTGGAGGAGAAGGG
>JAFMOD010000063.1:1755176-1762732 GCA_019802435.1 Corydoras maculifer
ATACAGTATGTAAATAAGGACGTAATAAGGGACTCGAGCTTGTGTATTCATTGAATGTGAATGTGTAGGAGCTGCTGGAGGAGGTTAAAAAGGAACTACAGAAAGTCAAAGATGAAATTATCGGAGGTAAACCCCGAACGTATTGTAATCTTTTTACATTATATTTACTATAGCACCACCTTCAGGCTGACATAGCTCACCACCTAATGTGTTAATATCTAAATAGACTCGTCAACAAACCTGGAAGATTATTAACATTTACTCTCTATGTTCTTATTCCCTTAGTTATCCTTCAGGAGTTACAGAGAAGAGGAACATAGTCTCCACCAACACACACACACACACACAAACACACACACACACCATGAATTGTGCAGGGACAAACTTATTTTACTTTAAATCATTCATTCTTAATTTTGTATATTTGTAATGATTGAGGGTGTGTGTGTGCAGGGAGGGGGGGGTAAAAAGTGAGAGTGTAAACAAGTGCTTATTTGATTGTCCTGCTACTAAAACCAGTACATATTACACTGCCTGTGTGTAAAACACTGTGAACACACACACACACACACACACCTGTTTGGGTTGCACAGTCAGTAATAAGACTGAGTGGCTGAGCACCGGTGCTAATTCTCTGTCATTCCATTACAGTTTAATAAGAGGATCAAAACTGTGCTGTGGAACCCTTCCTTGTGTTCAGAGTTTAGAACATAGTGTGTGTGACGGCCTGCGGGCTTTACCTGAGCCGCAGGCCGAGAACAGGTGTGGATTAAAATCGATTTTAGCCGCAGAATGAGGATCAGCCGAATGCCTCGTTCTTCTGTTTTCTGTGTGTTAGTAGATTTTGTGCCAGATTTGCTGTTACACTAAAACCATCCTTTATCTGACTTTACACTATGCACAGCAAAGCCACTGGTATGTAATACTATTAAAAAAAAAAAAAAAAGGGTGCACGCTACTTTTACTGCTTTTCCTGGGTACGAGTCGTGCACCGTCCTCACTAAAGTGTGCACTACAGCAGTGTGTAATTGGAGAGGCAGCCCACACGCAGCAGTGTGGCTCCTGCATATTAAAGAATGTATTTATCTGTTTTAATCAGATCCAATGCTGGCATTCAGTGATACTATAGCAATACCACACACATACACACACATATATAGTGCTAGTTACTTTTCACCCCACATCACCCCTAATCTTCTCACCAGTAACCAGTGAACATCCCTGAACGGGTGCAGCTCTCACGGTCCCCTAGTGTGTGCTGAGTGTGAGTTTCTGTGTTTATGTACCAACATTAGGAACCTGTTTGCACGCCATCGCTTCATGTGTCTCACATCTGGATTGATAAGGTCCTTGTGATGTCATGCTGCAGCTCAGATTCTCTCGGATCTCATACGTTTGGGATTTTTCGGTGGGTTTGTATAGTCAGAGGTTAAGAATCAGTGGGTTTGTTCTGATTCAAGGCACTATAGACGGTTTCTCTAGACTGTACGACACATCAGATTACTCAACGATGCTTTTTGTTTACCTGTTAGTTCTGAAATCATGGTTGGCGTTAGTCAAATAAATGGTGAAGGGATATGAATAAAGGTTCGGGAGTCAAGCTGACAGCAGTAAACATGGAGGTTTAGATCCTTGGGATTCTGTTGTGATTTAAAGCATTAGTAATTAGTACCTGATGGTTCCTGAACTGCTGGGATAGGTCATGCTCTGTATTGTTTGTTATTGTGGTGGCAATGTGCTGGATTCACATTTGGTTGAGTGTAATTAGGAGAGTGTGTCGTTACTCAGATACAGTACAGGTACTACAGCTGAATCACGGCCACGACACTGACCTTTAGACTGGAGATTTTGGTCAGTGTTGCTCACTTTGTGACTTTATAATGCCTCTGACCGTGAGCAAACGAATCCGTAACTCCCCCGGTGGCTTTCAGTATCAATTAGTAGCTCTGTAGCACCACCACTGAAAGGTTGGGTGATCAGGTTCTGTCCGGTACGTGGCGCAGTGTTGGACCGATGATGCGTCATCACTGGGATCAGTGAATCGTCATGTGAAATGGTTCTGATAAGGTTTCCAAAGAAACCAGAACGTTTACAACAGCTTGTTTACTGTAAGCAAAACCATCACATGACGCCAAAGACCGACAGGGTGAAGAGTCCCGCTGAGCCGGGCGTGATGATGTAACAGATAGCTTCCCTCAACTTCACTAATTTCACTCAAGTCTGCATTTAAAAGCCACATGCAGATAAATGCTGGATCTTTCAGATCAGAAGAAGTTACTCTGGGCCTCGCGCTCACGCTTGGGCTTCGTTAAAACTCGAGTTGTAAAGTCGCTGCCGTGGAAGTGCTAAGATTTACACGTCTCAAAAAAGCTTCCACAGGTTTCTGAACTCTAATGTTAATGAAGAAACAGAATCTTACAGAAGCAACTAAAGTATGGACCGTTTTATCAGTTAATATTAGTTATTATTAATAACTGTAAAGTCCAGATGTTACAGCTGTTGGTGGTGTATTTTATAAATTTTATCGGAAATCTGCTATAAACACACTAATCTGTGTTCCATGTCTCCACCCACATTAAGGGCTGATCTACCTTTGTGTATATTAAAGCTGTCTGATCTTGTTCGGGTGCCTTGGTTATGTTAGTGATGTTGGGGTGAAGAGTACCAGGATGTTTCTCTCACACACACACACTGTCTTCCACATCCTAATCACTCTCATGTTTTTAATCAGGAATTAATGATCTATCAAATCAACTAGGTATAAATCCTCCTGAATAATGAATCATGTATAAACATTGAATCCAGGTATTAATAACGATAACGATGCTAAATGTTCGTGTAGAGACCAAGAACTGCCTTAGATGAGTATAAGTAAGTGTACGACTGTTATATGTGTATACAGTATGAGTGTACAGTCGCTGTTTTCTATAGAATAATGATTTCTGCTGTATTACAGGAGGTAATGGGTGGCGGATCTGTGTTTCTGGTAAATTCGTGGTTCTGTATTTTAGATTACTTTGGGTGTTTGTAGTTTTGTCTTGTTTTTTTTACACTGAATTGCTACACACTTTGCACAACTGTACACACACACACACACACACACACACACACACTGGATTGATGCATTTACACGAATACAGCTGCTGTAACACCATGTCGTCGTGTCCTGTGTCTGATTTGTAAACCTCGGGGTTAGGTTTTGCTTGCGTGTGCTCTGATGATCCATTAAAGCAGCGCTCCGGGTTCTTTAGAAGGGTTCATGTGAACCGTGTTTCAGTAACGTTGCCATCTATTCATTCATTCATTCATTCATTATCTTCCGCTTTATGCTCTTTCAGGGTCGCGGTGGGGTTTCCCATGCCCGTCCAGCGGAGAACGTTTTGGGCGCTGGGCAGATACACCCAGGACAGGACACCAACCTATCAATGGGCACACACTCACTCACACAAACACACTCTATATGGGGCAATTTGGAGTTGAGGATATAGCGGAAGCTAATAAATAAAAGGAATATTTGTAGTATGACTGAAGGAAAGTCCATCCATCCATTATCTTCTGCTTTATCCTCTACTAGGGTCACGGGGGGGGTTCCCCATGCCCATCCAGGGTAGAACGTCTCGGGCGCAGGGCAGATATACCCAGGACAGGACGCCAACCACACTCACACAAACACAATCTACATGCAATTTGGAGAACTCAGTTGAATTGATCCATGTTTTTGGACTGTGGGAGGAAACTGGAGAACCCGGAGGAAACCCACACGGACACAGGGAGAACACGGAAACTCCACCCAGATGGGGATTCGAACCGGGAATCCCTAGTGCTGAGAGGAGAACATGCCAACCACTAAGCCACCGTACCGCCTATGGGTTGCCATCTATTAGAAATGAAAATATCGGATGCCCACCACAGCTCCTCTGAGCCATGACCAGGATGGGCCTGACTCCTATGGGGTGGGGTGCCCGCAGCAGTGCTATGATTTATTGTGTGTGCCCTGTTGTAAGTTAAGGGCTAATCAAGAATGTAATTCGTCCTACTTGGAGCTCAAAAAGCTTTAACACAAATGTACAAATTTTCTTATAAGAGGATTTCTCTGGTTTTCTCCCACAGTCCAAAAAAATGGATTCAAGGTGAATTGGCTTTAAATCGCCTCATATAGTATGTATGTTATGTGTCTGGGTGAGTAAGTGCCCAGTGATAGATTGGCACCCTGTCCTTGGTGTATCTGCCCAGTGCCCGAAACATTCTCCTCTGAATTGGCATGGAGAAACCCCCCACCACCACCACCAATCTGGGTGGAGTTTCCATGTTCTCCCCGTGTCCGCATGCGTTTCCTCCGGGTTCTCCGGTTTCCTCCCACAGTCCAAAAACATGGGTCAAGGTCAATTGAGTTCTCCAAGTTGCCCCATATAGAGTGTGTCTGTGTGAGTGTGTGCCCAGCAAGGGATTGGTGCCCTGACCTGGGTGTATCTTCCCAGCGCCCAAAACGTTCTCCCCCCCCCCCCCCCGTGGCCCTAATAGAGGATAAAGCGGAAGATGATGGATGAAAGGAATATTTGAAGTATGACTACAGGAAAGTCCATCCATCATCTTCCGCTTTATCCTCTACTAGATTCCCGGGGTGGGGGGTTCTCCATGCCCATCCAGGTGACAACGTTTCGTGCGCTGGGCAGATACACCCAGGAAAGGACGCCAATCTATCACTGGGCACACACTCACTCACACACACACACACTCTATATGGGGCAATTTGAAGAACTCTGTGGGAGGAAACCCACATGGACAGGGAGGCCATGGAAACTCCACCCAGATTGTGATTCGAACCGGGAATCCCTAAAGTTTGAGAGAACATGCTAACCACTAAGCCACCGTCCCACCTGAAGGAAAGTCCTGTCATCCAAACAGTTAAACAACATTAATAATTGACTTTATGTAACGAACACTCACAAATATACATTTTTACACCAAATACACAATGCAATTCTGTTATCTAGGAAATGTCTATACTTAGGCGGCATGGTGGCTTAGTGGTTGGCATGTTCTTCTCTCAGCACTAGGGATTCCCGGTTCGAATCCCAATCTGGGTGGAGTTTCCATGTTCTCCCTGTGTCCCCGTGGGTTTCCTCCGGGTTCTCCAGTTTCCTCCCACAGTCCAAAAACATGGATCAGGGTCAATTAAATTCTCCAAATTGCCCCATATAGAGTGTGTATGTGTGAGTGAGTGTGTACCCAGTGATAGGTTGGCGTCCTGTCCTGGGTGTATCTGCCCAGCACCCGAAACGTTCTCCCCTGGATGGGCATGCGGACCCCCCCCCCCCCCTAGAGACCCTAGTAGAGGATAAAGCGGAAGATAATGGATGGATGTCTATACTTGTATATTAAAGAATAAACATCGTTCTTAACAATTGTGATTTTGGGGGTCTCAGTTGACAGGAGCGCCCTCTAACGTCCGAATCCGGCCGTTGCTCACATAATTCGGTGTTCTATCTGGGTTTAGAGACGTGAAGCAATCATTTTCATCATTATTGTTAGAAATAGTGTTTATGTTGCATAATAGACATGTTTATGGGACATTTTTAGAAACACAGACCATTTATTTGCCCAAATGTGGGACGATTCCGTATTTTAGGGGACGGGGCAACCCTGTTTCAGGGTCACAATTTGTCCTGCAAGCCCTTTAAATCCAGTTGTGACGATGAGTAACTTATTAAAAACAATAAAACATCTAACAAACATATTTTTAAAGCGAATGTGGACATGTCCCCAAGGTCCTCACAATGATAGCAAAGGCAGGAGCGGCTTGGGCCGTGACGTCACATCCTGTTTGTGCTTCGGCTGAGGAGCTGGAAGGCCTGTTCAGTGAAACTGATCCGGATTATTAAATTCCGAGTTAAACGCCGATATCCCGAGTTTGTCCCGGGTTAGCGCGAACGAGATTTGGATCGCGGCCAGGGGTGAGTGCGCGGCGTCCGGCTTTCCATGAGCTTTAATGCCGGGCGCTGGGTTTGAACGCTGATGTTTACATTAGCCGTGGCGGCTAAAGCCTGAGCTTCTGCTCGGTTCTCTTCACTTCAGAATAAACACGCTGCATTAAATACAAGCTTTACAGCGTGAAGGTCGGATTAGTCTCGATAAATACTCCTCATTTTAACGACAAACGTCGTTATTAAACGCGGGCTCCAAAAGTATTTAATCGGTAATGAATCGGTTCAGCGGACTGCACTCACACTGAAGCCTGGTTAGCAGGCTTAGCTTAGCACAGTCTGAGTTTTTCCTCAGTTGGATGTCCTTTCTAATTACATTCCGAAAAAACTAACTATTAAAATAGACTTAAATTATGTGCTGTTGGTTGTGAACGCGATGCTATTCCGCGTTTGACAATTGAGAATTTTAGCAGTGGATCCAAATCTGTACTGAACCGATTCAGGAGACGACTCCTACGTTTTGTCGATAAATCGTAATACCGATTTAAAGTTGTTGTTTTGGGGGGTACTGTCTTTTATATAAGATCAGATCTTGATGTCGGATTAAATGTGGACTTTAAATGTGACTATTGCAGCTGAGCAGTGCTTATTTCACACCATATGGTCAGCTGGGATAATGTTCCACCAAACATCCATCCATAATTATCTTCCGCTTTATCCTCTATTAGGGTCGGGGGGGGGGGGGGGGGTTCCGAGCACGTTTCGGGCGCTGGGCAGATGCACGTTTCGGGCGCTGGGCAGATACACCCAGGACAGGACGCCAATCTATCACTGGGCACACACTCACTCACACAGACACACACCATATGGGGAAATTTGGAGAATTCATTTGACTTGATCAGTGTTTTTGGACTGTGGGAGGAAACCGGAGTACCTGGAGGAAACCCATGCTGACACGGGCAGAACATGGAAACTCCACCCAGATTGGGGTTTGAACCGGGAATCCCTAGCGCTGAGAGGAGAACATGCTAACCACTAAGCAACCGTGCCACCTGAAGGGAAGTCCTGTCATCCAAACAGTTAAACCACATTTATTCATTCATTATCTCCCGCTTATTCTCTACTAGGGTCGTGGTGGGGTTCTCCATGCCCATCCAGGGGAGAACGTCTCGGGCGCTGGGCAGATAGACTGTTTTTGGACTGTGGGAGGAAACCGGAGAACCCGGAGGAAACCCACGTGGACACGGAAAGAACATGGAAACTCCACCCAGATTGGGATTCGAACCTAGTGCTGAGAGGAATACATGCTAACCACTAAACCACCGTGCCGCCAAACAGACTTTTAAAATAACGACATGGTTTAAATGTTGTGGAAACTATTTTTGAGCCCAGAGCAATGTCCTTAAAGCAATAGAATAGTTGTAATGTGGAGGGCCTTCATTGGCCCGCAGCGTTCCTTAAATTCACTCACACCGAACGTTAAATTCCTTCTAAAATTCCTTCATCTGTATCTGATCTCACGGCGCAGTCCTCAAGCTAAATGTAACTGTAACTTTAAACAAGTGGGTAAAATTATAAGTGATGATGTGACATTAATTCATTCATTATCTTCCTCTTTATCTTCTATTAGGG
>JAFMOD010000063.1:1789501-1824653 GCA_019802435.1 Corydoras maculifer
GTTGTTGCTGCCTGGCCGCTCAAGGAGGATGAGTCCCCCACTGAGTCTTGGTCCTCCCAAGGTTTCTTCCTTGAATAACAACATAAAAGGGAGTTTTTTCTTGCCACTGTCGCTTCGGCTTGCTCTTTGGGGGTTTAAAGGCTTTTCATTCTGTAAAGCTGCTTTGTGACAATGTACTGTTGTAAAAAGCGCTATATAAATAAATAACTTGAAATAACTTCAAGTTAATTGAGTTCTCCAAATTGCCCCATATAGAGTGTGTGAGTGAGTGTGTGCCCAACGATGGATTGGCCCCCTATCCTGGGTGTATCTGCCCAGCGCCCGAGACGTTCTCCCCTGGATGGCCATGGAGAACCCCCCCACGATCCTAGTGAAGGACAAAGCGGAGGATAATGGATGGATGGACTTATCTTCTGAGTAAGAACAGAAGATAACCGAAGACCTATCCCTGCACTACTTTGGTCAAAGCCATATAAATACCCTGGATGGGTCACCAACCCATCGCAGGGCAGACACAAGAGGTCTGCATTCACAACTGGAGCAATTCAGTATGTTTCATTTATTAACTGACATGCTTTTGGACTGGGGCCGCACAGTGGATTAGTGGCTAGCATGTTCTCCTCTCAGCGCTAGGGATTCCTGGTTCGAATCCCAATCTGGGTGGAGTTTCCATGTGCTCCCAGCGTCCGTGTGGGTTTCCTCCGGGTTCTCCGGTTTCCTCCAACAGTCCAAAAACATGGATCAAGTCAATTGAGTTTTCCAAATTGCCCCATATAGAGTGTGTCTGTGTGAGTGAGTGTGCCCAACAATGGATTGGCGCCCTGTCCTGGGTTTATCTGCGCAGCACCCGAAATGTTCTTCCCTGGGTGGGCATGGGAAACCTCCCTCCCAGTAGAGGATAAAGCAGAAGCTAATGGATGGATGGATGATTTATGAGATCATTGTATGTCTGATGTCGTATTTAATAAAACATTAACGTTTTCTCTCTCTCTTTATGGTATGTAGCTCACCCCCCCCTTTAAGCCTCAGGTGACATCAGAGACGGACACTCGTTACTTTGATGAAGAGTTCACACTGCAGACCATCACCGTTACACCACCAGACCAGTGTAAGTAAACCCTACAGTCCGATTTCTCCAATGACTCACAGGCTGAGGGCCCACACTGGTGCACCAGCCACAAGGGGGCAGCATGTACCAGATCTGTACACTAGAATAGCCACTTTATTAGAGATGCCCACTCCTTCATGGCTAGTGAATGCGTGATGTGACAGGTGTGTTGATGTATAACTATCTGAAGATAAGAACTGGGGGGGGGGGGTGAACTGATCAACTGATATATAGATGGAGAGCTTTGTCATTCCGAATGGTACCTCTTAACGACCAAGAACAACCGACAGAGAACATGTATCTATAAAAACATTCAATACGTTTGTAAAGTGTATAAAACAATATTATTATAATATAATATGAAACATGCGGTGGCTTAGTGTTTAGCATGTTCTCCTCTCAGCACTAGGGATTCCCGGTTCGAATCCCTATCTGGGTGGAGGTTCCATGTTCTCCCCGTGTCCGCGTGGGTTTCCTCCGGGTTCTCCAGTTTCCTCCCACAGTCCAAAAATATGGATCAAGTCAATTGAGTTCTCCAAATTGCCCCATATAGAGTGTTTGTGGGAGTGTGTGTGTGCCCAGCAATAGATTTGCGCCCTGTTCTGGGTGTATCTGCCCAGCGCCCGAGACGTTCTCCCCTGGATGGGCATGGGGAACCCGGAGGAAACCCACGCAGACACGGCGAGAACATGGAAACTCCACCCAGATTGGGATTCGAACCTGAATCCCCAGTGCTGAGAGGAGAACATACTAAACCACCGTGTTTATTTCATGCTTAACTAAATGTTTTATGAAGAGAATTAAAGAGACGTAACTGTATTTATACTTGTGTTAACTTTCTCTCTCTCTCTCTCTCTGTGTGTGTGTGTGTGTGTGTGTGTGTGTATACAGATGATAGTTTGGACGTTGACGACTCAGATGCTCGTACACACTTTCCTCAGTTCTCTTACTCTGCCAGCGTACGGGAATGACGACTGGCACCCTGTACCACCAGCAACTGAGCAACACACGCACACACACACACACACACATTTTATATCACCAGCAAACTGGACCTTATGGACTGACACACACACACACACACACACACCTTTGATGAGCACCTTCTGTAGGAGTACATGGCCTCATTACAGGTGAGCTGGAGTGTAATTCTGATTGGTCCTCTGGTCATGTCAGTCGCACTCCACAATAAGCCCCGCCTTTAACAAGTTGCACAGTGTTTTGAAACACACTGGAAGTGGCCACACAAACACACGTGTATGTGTATATATACACACACACACACACACACACACACACACACACAAATGAAGCCATACTGATTGTAAGTGCTCATTTCTGTTCAGCTGTTAGTGTTTAAATGTCACTATTTTGTGTGTGTGTGTGTGTGTGTGTGTGTGTGTGAACGCGCTTTGTATTTGTTATTATGTGTGGACACACTGAATGTACAGCTCGAAGTGTGTTATGATCTCTCTCTCTCACACACACACACACACACAGCTCTGTGTACTTCAGCAGGCAGTTCATGTTTTCTCTCTCACTGCTGAAGGAGCTCGTGTCACATGGTCTTGTACAGTTCCGCTGATAAAGGGGCGGAGTCTCAACAATCTTTATATCACCAGCAGCAAGAAACCCAAACTACACAGACGTGAGGGGCTCAGACTCCCCCCCCCCCCCCAGCACTGAGATAGGACACCATTCTATTATTGTACAGTACATTGCTTTACTGTTGTTGTTGTTGACGGTGTGTGTGAGAGTGTGTGTGTGTGTGAGAGAGAGAGCGAGCGAGAGAGAGATCACAGTTCGGTGAGATTTTATTTGTTTTATTTAGTTTCGACTTTTATGTTTCATAAAAGAACTTTGATCTATTTGCTTCTTTTGACCTTTAAATTGTTATGATGAGTTCCTTATAAATATAATCTATTACAGTTCCACCCACTCTGTCTCCTGTGTGACATCATTAGCTTTCAGGTGACATCAGTCATCTTCACCTGGTGGCCCGAAAATAAACATCCATTATCTTCCGCTTTATCCTCTATCAGAGTCGCGGGAGGGGGGAGGGGGGGTTCCCCATGCCCATTCAGGGGAGAACATTTTGGGCGCTGAGCAGATACACCCAGGACAGGGTGCCAATCTATCGCTGGGCACACTCACAAACACTATATGGGGCAATTCAGAACATTTAACATGTATCCATGTTTTTGCAATGTGGGAGGAAACCGGAGAACCCGGAGGAAACCCACGGGGAGAACATGGAAACTCCACCCAGATTGGGATTTTAACCTGGATCCACCAGGCGTTCTCCATACCCCTTCAGAGACGAATGTTTCAGGTGCCAATCTATCACTAGGCACACACTCACACACTATATGGGGCAATTTATTTATTCATTTATTTGTTATCTCCCGCTTTATCATATATTAGGGTCGCGGGGTTGTTCCCCATGCCCATCCAGGGGAGAACGTTTCGGGTGCTGGGCAGATAGACCCAGGACAGGGCGCCAATCCATCCCTGGGCATGGGGCAATTTAGAGTATTCAATTAAACATGAATCCATATTTTTGGTTTGTGGTAGGAAATCCATGTGGAGACGGGGAGGAAACCGTAGAACCCGGAGGAAACCCATGGGAAGAACATGGAAACTCCACCCAGAATGGGATTCCCAGTGCTGAGAGGAGAACATGCTAAACACTAAGCCACCGGCCCAAAAATAAAGTCGGGCCAAAATAAAAGTAAAAGTAAACCTGGTTGTTATTAGAACCCTGATGTAAGAGGTAAGGCTCAGTATTTTCAGCGACGACCTGGTGCCCTGTCCTGGGTGTATCTGCCCAGCGCCCGAAACGTTCTCCCCTGGATGGGCATAGGGAACCCCCCACGACCCTAATAGAGGATAAAGCGGAAGATAATGGATGAATTGGCAGCTGTGAGGTCAGACACTGATGTTGGATGCGAGAACCTGGCTCACTGTCTATGTTCTAGTTTATTCCAAGGGTGTATATAAGGGGTTGAGGTCAGGACACTGTGGATCAGTCAGGTTCTTCTACAGCCAACTCGCCACACCATGTTCTAATGGACCTCGCATTCTGCACTGACCATGAACCATGAACAGAACACCATCTTCCACAAACACCACCGCTGGAAGCAGAATACAGAGCTGATTTAATTTCCCTGTGTCTGAGTGACTGATGGAATCAGTGTGCGTCCCAAAACTTCTGTTATTTTTGTAAGTGTGTGATTTTAGACAAAATTACCATTCACTGTTCCAGTTTGTCCCTGAGATGTTCAAAAAGAAAAGATGCAAACTGAAGCTCATCGTGTTCCTCAGGCTGAACCACAGCTGGAAAGACGTTTCATCATCCATCCATCCATCATCTACCGCTTTGTCCTCTGCTAGGGTCGGGGGGGGCGTGGTGTATGCCCATCTCGGGTGCCCGAGACAGAACACCAATCTATCACTAAACACACTCACACACACACACTCTATATGGGGCAATTTGGAGAATTCAGTTGACCTTGATCCATGGTTTTGGACTGTGGGAGGAAACCGGAGAACCAGGAGGAAACCCACGTGGACACGGGGAGAACATGGAAACTCCACCTAGATTGGGATTGACTTAACTACTGACTTCTTGTTCTCATTTTTAAGTCCAGCCATCCATTATCTTCCTCTTTATCCTCTATTAGGGTCACGGGGTGGGGATGCCCAACCAGGGGAGAGTGTCTTGGGCACTGGGCAGATACACCCAGGACAGGACGCCAATCTATCACTGGACACACACTTACTCACACAGACACACTCTATATGGGGCAATTTGATGAATTCAATTGACCTTAATTCTTTTTTTTATGTACTGCGGGAGGAAACCGGAGAACCCTGAGGAGACCCACGTGGACACGGGGAGAACATAGAAACAACACCCAGATTGGGATTTTCTCATGTTCTGCTGTTCTGATTTGTAAATCGCTTTGGATAAAAGCATCTGCTAAATGTAAATGTAATGTATATAATTTGAACCAGGAATGAGAGCGCTGAGAGGAGAACATGCCAACCACTAAGTCATTTGTTTCATTGTTTTATTAAATGATTTCCACAGTCGGGTTGCACAGTGGCTTAGTGTTTAGCATGTTCTCCTCTCAGCGCTAGGGATTCAATTGGTTCAAATCCCAATCTGGGTGGAGATTCCATGTCCTTGCTGTGTCCGTGTGGGTTTCCTCCGGGTTTTCCGGTTTCCTCCCACAGTCCAAAACCATGGATCAAGTCAATTGAGGTCTCCAAATTGCCCCATATAGTGTGTCTATGTGAGTGAGTGTGTGCTCAGTGATAGATTGGCCTCCTGTCCTGGGTGTATCTGCCCAGCGCCCAAAACACTCTCCCCTGGATGGGCATCGGGACCCCCCCCCCTCCCCACGACCCTAATAGAGGATAAAGTGGAAGAAGATGGATGGCTGGACTTAAAAATGAGAACACCACAAGTCAGTAGTTAAGTCAATCCCAATCTGGGTGGAGTTTCCATGTTCTCCCCATGTCCACGTGGGTTTCCTCCGGGTTCTCCGGTTACCTTCCACAGTCAATTGAGCCAGCCAAGTCAACTGAGGTCTCCAATTGCCCAGCGCCCGAAACGTTCTCCCCTGGATGGGCATGGGGGACCCCCCCCCCCTCGCGCGACTCTAGTACTGTACAGGATAAAGTGGAAGATAATGGATGGGTGGATTTCCACAGTACACACAAACTAATCTTTGCCAGCATTCTAAAGATGAAATGTAATAAAGTTCAGAGAGTTTAAAGTCTCTCCTAAAAAACTCTGAATGTTCTCGGGGTGCCGCGTTCCTGTCAGTGACTCCACTTCCCTCCTTCAAGTGCCCTAATGTTCGCGCCCTCACCTGTGAATGGGACGCGGCCCGCACGCGCGTTTAATTACCGCTCACCTGCTGTAATCAGCACGCCGGTTGTGTGCGGGCGATGCGGGCTTCCGGTGAGCGCGAGGCCGGCGGCGTCATGGCGCGAACTGGTACCGGACTGTGTGAACCCAGAGCTCAACTGGACCGCAAGGTACTGAGTTTTATTCATTCATTCATCCATTATCCTCCGCTTTATCCTCTATTAGGGTCACGGTGGGGTTCCCCATGCCAGTCCAGGGAAGAACGTTTCGGGCGCTGGGCAGATAGACCCAGTACAGGACGCCAATCCATCGCTGGGCACACACTCACTCACACAGACACACTCTATATGGGACAATTTGGAGCATTAAATTGACTTGATCCATGTTTTTGGACTGTGGGAGGAAACCGGAGAACCCGGAGGAAACCCACGCCGACACGGGGAGAACATGGAAACTCCACCCAGATGGGGATTCGAACCGGGAATCCCTAGTGCTGAGAGGAGAACATGCCAACCACTAAGCCACTGTGCCGCTCTTCACTATTATGTACAGTATATCACATAATACTCATTAATTCATTATCTTTATATTATGAGTCCAGAAGTAGTGTTTTAATGTTCAGCTGTTCATTAGTGTGATGGCATGTGGAAAAAAGCTTCTCCGTAATCTGAATCCCAATCTGGGTGGAGTTTCCATGTTCTCCCCGTGTCCACGTGGGTTTCCTCTGGGTTCTCCGGTTTCCTCCCACAGTCCAAAAACATGGATCAAGTCAATTGAATTCTCAAAATTGCCCCATATAGAGTGTGTCTGTGTGAGTGTGTGCCCAGCGATGGATTGGCACCCTGTCCTGGTTCTGTCTGCCCAGCGCCTGAGATGTTCTTCCCAGGATGGACATGGGGAACCCCCCCATGACCCTAATAGAGGATAAAGCGGGAGATAATGAATGAATGAAGAGTGTGTATGTGTGAGTGAGTGTGTGTCCAGTGATAGATTGGCGTCCTGTCCTGGGTGTATCTGCCCAGCGCCCGAAACGTTCTCCCCTGGATGGGCATGGGGAACCCCCCCAGCGACCCTAATATAGGACAAAGAGGGAGATAATAGATGAATGAATAATAAATAGTCCAACAAAATTAATTTAACAACAGTTTGAAAAATGGATAAATACCCTCATGAAAGGTCACTTTTTAAAGAGGAAGAAGGAGGCAATAAGGGATCTGGGCTAAAGCCCCTGATGTTTCTAAACCCTAAGAACACCCCTGCTTAGAAACACAAACCACTGGCGGTGACTCCATCGTTCTGCCCCGCTGCTGGAGGAGAGGCTGCAGAGAAAGCTGCTCTCATTTCATCTGGGGCTGTAGCCCCGAAATCCCAGGTCTAACGACGCCCCTGGTGGTAGTGATGGGCATATGAGCTTTCATTGGGTGTGTGGCACATTTCTGAAAACTGTGTTGAAACTGATGTGGTAGCTCAGTGGTTAGGGCTTAGAGCTATCAATCTGAAGGTTGGGGGTTCAAATCCCAGGCCCACTGAAGTTACCAGTGTGTGTCCTTGAGCAGGAACCTTAACCCTCATTGCTCCAGGGATGTTGTGATTAACCCTGTGCTCACCTTGTAAGTCTCTTTGGATAAAAGCGTCCAATAAATGACCAAATGTAATGTAAACTTTGTTGCTGTATCGTTTAATGGCGACATCTGCTGGACTTATAAAGTCATTACAGGCAACTTCAATAAAAGTGGGAAACGGAGTGAACAAGTTTCATTCCCAAGTTTTATTTGAAAACATCAGCTGATTTAAAATGTTTGTGCCGAGGCGATAACGCCGTTATTTCTCCTGCTTCTGAGAAGCCCCTTTTAAGATTCAAGAAAATTTTATTATCATTAATATCACTGCCCTTTTGAGGATAGGTTATTCCACGTGCAAAACTAAACTATCCATCCATTATTCATTCATTCATTATCTCCTGCTTCATCCTCTATTAGGGTCGCGGCGGGTTCCCCATGCCCATCCAGGGGAGAATGTTTCGGGCGCTGGGCAGATACACCCAGGACAGGACGCCAATCTATCGCTGGGCACACACTCACACAGACAAACTCTATATGGGGCAATTTGAAGAACTCAATTGACCTTGAGTCATGTTTTTAGACTGTGGGAGGAAACCGGAGAACCCGGAGGAAACCCACGGGGAGAACATGGAAACTCCACCCAGATGGGGACTAGGGTCATGGTGGGGTTTCCGATGCCCAATGAATCTCTGGGCACATTCACTCACACAAACACAATATACGCCATAATGTGAGCCCACTTGCAGGCTCTGTGTTGCAAACTCAAAATCTGATTGGTTGAAGCAAAGGGGCCGATCTACACTTGTTTAATTCTACTGCATTAAATTCATTTTGAAGGTCTCGGCATAAATATTGAAAACCTGGCAACCATCCATTATCCTCTATTAGGGTTACGGAGGGGGTTCCCCATGCCCATCCAGGGGAGAACATCTCGGGCGCTGGGCAGATACACCCAGGACAGGATGCCAATCTATCGCTGGACACACACTCACTCACAAACACACTCTAAATGGGGCAATTTGGAGAATTCAATTGACCTTAATCCCCGGACATGGGGAGAACATGGAAACTCCACCCAGGTTGAGATTCGAACCGGGAAACCCTAATGCTGAGAGGAGAACATACCAACCACTAAACCACCGACCGGTAATTTAACATTTGAAATGTTTTTCTTATTTTTAAATTTAGGAGTGATGTTGGTTTCATGACTGGGGGAGTGAGCATGTTTGGGGAGGGGGGCGTGATTGGGGTAAGCGGGTGTGTTGGGGGTCAGTGTGGATGCTCAGTTTACACACAAACCGTTCTGCAGCTCAACAAACACTCTGTCCAACCTCAAAGTCTTTGGGGGGGACTTTACCGGGGCGCCGTGTGTGTTTCAGACAGAGGAGATCCGATTACCGTTACGCACCTGGTTCAACGTCTGCACCGTCCAAGAACGAGCAGCAACTGAGGATCTGAAACCCCAGCGTACAGACGCCACGGACCACCGCTGGGTAACGCTTCACACAGTCTGTACCTGTACACAGTCCATGTTTCCGTCCCTGTGTCTGTCTCTCCTGTTTAAATTTGAATTTGTGGTGTAAATTTGTAGAAATTTGTCTGTACGATCCCATCTGATAGTTTGCATGTTCTCCCTGTTTGTGTGGGTTTTCTCGGGGAGCTCAGTTTTTAAAAGCAGTGAGACTTAAAATGTAAATCTGCTTAAAGGACTTGAACTGCGTTGAGTTCCAACCAAATATAAACATCGTCTTACAACAGATGGAGAACATTCATCCACCATTCATTATCTTCTGCTTTATCCTCTATTAGGGTCGTAGGGGGGTTCCCCATGCTCATCCAGGGGAGAACGTCTCGGGCGCTGGGCAGATAAACCCAGGACAGGGTGCCAATCTATCGCTGGGCACACACTCACTCACTCATACAGACACACACTATATGGGGCAATTTGGAGAACTCAATTGACTTAAACCATGTTTTTGGACTGTGGGAGGAAACCGGAGAACCCGGAGGAAACCCACGCGGACACGGGGAGAAAATGGAAACGCCTCCCAGATCGGGATTCGAACCGGGAATCCCTAGCACTGAGAGGAGAACATGCCAACCACTAAGCCACCGTGCTGCCCAGTTGGAGAACATACAATAGGGAAATGAGAGCCTGAGGTCACATGACCGCTGTTTTTCTGACTTCGTTGCTGAACCTGGGTCTGATTTCTGATCTCAGACGTTCCAACAGCAGCTGTCCTTCTCCGCAGATGATGGGATCATCATGGGGTTCAGTGAGCAGAGCAGATCAGGTTGGACGCACACACTTCTGCCAAATTTTTTTACTGTTGATTCCCGTCATTCGCTTCTGTAATTTGGTTAATTGCAATGGGGAAAAGAAAACATTAAGCTGCATGTGATCAATAACTGTAGCTTTTTTTAAAAAGATGGTATTAAGATAAGGTAAGAAACCTTTATTTGTCCCACAATGATGAAATTCCCATTCTGAGCAGCAGATACAGTGGAGGGTGAAAAGGTATCCAGTTATTAGAAGAGGTTTAAACTAGGATTTAAAAATTTTAAATAGCTAGAAATCTATATATAAAACTAATTTATATATACACTTGAATGGTTTCCATCCTATCTCACAGGAAGGACCTTCAAAGTGTCATGGAATGGGGAGATCTCTAACTCTTACCAAGTACGCACTGGTGTGCCTCAGGGCTCTGTACTTGGTCCTCTCCTCTTTACTGAGCACCATCAATGATACATTTATTGCAGTTAATTTTAGTGATTGGTTTGGAGTGGTTACTGAGAGCAGTGCTGATTGGACAGTCTAACTGCAGCAGGAATGATGGACCTGCGGTAACGCTCCCTCACACACTTCGGATGACGTAGCCCGTCACTGAAGGTGCTGCTCAGTGCTGCTAGTGTATCAAACATGGGGTGGGATTCATTTCATTTAATCACTCCTTTCATCTCACTCTAAAAAGTCCATCAACCCAAATCCATTAGGCACCAACAACCATGTCACTTCTCTAAAGCTGCAGTCACGAAGCTGCATGATGTCTTTGATGTTGTGTATAAAAAATATGATCAGGAGTTCTGTGAAGACCTGAAGAGGAGCATGAACATGAACAAAAACATGATCATAGCGCTCTGTGTGTTACAGTGGAGCAGTATGAACAACCTGGCATGTTAAATCCCCTGCACACCTTCAGGCTTTCTCCACCTCTGAGCTATTTTGCCCCTGAGCTGTTGCGGGTGGAGATGGCAGCAGCGATGGAGAAGCTAGGTTTACTCTCTGACCCGTCGTACTCCTGGGACATTTTCTTCAACATGATGGTAACATTTGAAGACGATTTTATTCAAAGCAACTTACAAATATCCCGCTTAATTGGGATCTGGCTTCCCGGTTCGAATGGGTGGAGTTTCCATGTTCTCCTCGTGTCCGTGTGGGTTTCCGCCGGGTTCTCCGGTTTTCTCCCACAGTCCAAAAACATTGATCAAGGTCAATTCAGTTCTCCAAATTGCCCTATATAGAGTGTGTCTGTGTGAGTGAGTGTGTACCCAGTGATAGATTGCCCCTGTCCTGGGTGTATCTGCCCAGCGCCCGAAACGTTCTCCCCTGGATGGGCATGGGGACCCCCCCCCCGCAAACCTAATAGAGGATAAAGCGGAAGGTAATGGATGGATGGATGGTTGAGGTCTGGTCGGCATGGTGGCTTAGTGGTTAGCATGTTCTCCTCTCAGCACTAGGGATTCCCGGTTCGAATGGGTGGAGTTTCTATGTTCTCTCCGTGTCCACGTGGTTTTCCGCCGGGTTCTCTGGTTTCCTCCCACAGTTCAAAAACATTGATCAAGTCAATTGAGTTCTCCAAATTGCCCCATATAGAGTGTGTGTGTTCAGTGATGAATTGGCGTCCTGTCCTGGGTGTATCTGCCCAGCGCCCGAAACATTCTCCCCTGGATGGGCATGGGGAACCTCCACCACGACCCTAATAGAGGATAAAGCACAAGATAATGAATGAATGGATGGTCGGGGTCTGGGCTTAGTGGTTAACATGTGGATTAGTGGTTGGCATGTTCTCCTCTCAGCACTAGGGATTCCCGGTTCAAATCCCAATCTGGATGGAGTTTCCATGTTCTCCCCGTGTCCGTGTGGGTTTCCTCTGGGTTCTCCGGTTTCCTCTCACAGTCCAAACACATGGATCAAGTCAATTGAGTTCTCCAAATTGCTCCATATAGAGTGTGTGTGAGAGAGTGTGTGTCCAGCGATAGATTTCGAGCCCGGTCCTGGGTCTGTCTGCCCAGCGCCCGAAACGTTCTCCCCTGGATGGGTATGTGGAACCCCACCGTGACCCTAATAGAGGATAAAGCAGAAGATGATGGATGGATGGTTGGGGTCTAAACACCGGGTTGATACAGCACCCCTGTAGCAGTGAGAGTTAAGGGTCTTGCTCCAGGACCCACATTGGTAACGTCAGTGGATTCCAGGGATTGGAACCCACAACTTTCTAATTGGTAGGGTGGTTAGGGTGTTGATTGAGTTACCATGCCCCATGGTACAAACACTGACAGTAAAACGGGTTCTAGTGGTACCGCCGTGCTGTTTTGTCTGTGTATCTGTAATCTGTGTATATATGCACAATACGCCTTTTATTCGAGACATTATGATGTCATTACATCTGACTATTTAATTTGAATGGTTTAACTGTGTGATCACAGCTGCTTTAGGGTTTAAAGTTTAATTACTGTGTTTTTAACACTAGAACCCATTTGGGTCTGGGTTTATACAGTGCGGATACCGTGTGTGTTACAGAGGAATCAGCTGCACCACACGCTACCCAGCGCCGACCTCCCCAAACCATTCACTGAATCCACTCGTGCCATACTGGTGGACTGGCTCATTCAGGTGCACGTGAGTGACTGTCCCTCTACATCATGTGATTCAGGTTATGGTTAGTAATACTGTAGTGACCAGAATTAAGAATAAATTACAGGAAAGCGGTGTTATTATACATGATTTATAGTGGAGTACCATAACACCTCTTTGTCAATACAATAACAATAATACACACCCTTGAGTGCCTTAATAATTTTGTAAAATGGTCACAAACACACTATAATTGATATAAAAATAGGTTTCATTCATAAAGGCATTAATTGAAAGCGAAATCATTAATAAACTGAAATTCCGTGACACATTCTAGTCCGGTCTTTAAAGTACACACTGAGTTTCATTAGTTCTGGTTTCTCTAACGGTCAAATACTGCCATCTAGTGGCAATATTACAGAACACGCGTCATAAACAGCCAAAAGATTCAAGAAAGTTTTATCATTCATATCACATGTGGTACATGAGACAAAACGAAATTATGGGTCACGGACCGATAACCTTCTTTTAAAGTTACATTTAAATTTTAAAGAAGAAATGAGAGAAATTTAGTATATAGATATGTAAAATATAATAGGATGTACAACTATGCATATATATATATATATATATATATATATATATATATATATACACACATTATATTATATTATAGGATATTTAACTATAAACATACTATATATGTGTGTAATGTGTATATATATATATTAGAGAGTGGCACGGTGGCTTAGTGTTTAGCATGTTCTCCTTTCAGCACTAGGGATTCCCGGTTCGAATCCCCATCAGGTTGAAGTTTCCATGTTCTCTCTGTGTCCGCGTGGGTTTCCTCCGGGTTCTCCAGTTTCCTCCCACAGTCCAAAAACATGGATCAAGTCAATTGAGTTCTCCAAATTGCCCCATATAGAGTGTGTCTGTGTGAGTGTGTGTCCAGTGAAAGATTGGCGTCCTGTCCTGGGTGTATCTGCCCAGCGCCCGAAACGTTCTCTTCTAGATGGGTATGAGGATACATGGCTCAGCCAATCAGATTTAAGGACCAAAACTCCCTGTTTTATAATCAGAATCTTTATTTTGCCAAGTATGAAGATGTAAAACTTTTTTTTCTTGGGGCAGGTGTTGACATACACATGTACTTAAAATTATTATGTTAAAACATTAATATAAAATATGCACATGGAATAAATAACAGTAAATGCAGCAGTAGCAAGGTGCAAATAGGCAAATGTACCGTGAATGACTTACTGGGGGAGTTAAAAAAATAAAATAAATTCTTACTCTCTCATGTTCTCTCTTGCTCTCGCACTCTCTCTTTTACAGGGAGTGTTTAATTTCTCAGAAGAGACCCTGTATTTGGCGGTGCACTTGTTAAATCGAGCACTACGACTTATTAAGGTGTCCATCTCCCACTTGCAGCTGCTGGGTATCGTCTGTCTTTTTCTTGCCGCTAAGAAGGAGGAGTGTTTGTTACCTGAGGTCAGTAGCTCCTCATACAAAGATCACAGCACAAATGCACAGGACCTCAAGTCTTAATCTGCATTTCTTAATTATGGTCTGTGTGTGCGCTCAGGTTTCGGAGTTGTGTTATTTGATGGCGAACACGTACAGTTCTAAGCAGTTGTTGCGGATGGAGCGGCGGATTCTGTGCGCACTGCGGTTCGAGCTTGGGAACACTTCACCCATGCACTTCCTCCTCCTGTCAGCCTATGTTGCTGGCTGCAGTGAGAAGGTACCAAACCTCCAGCATTTTGCATTGCATTTGCATTTGTTTATTTATCCGACGGTTCCAAAGCGACTTACAAGGTGAGCACAGGGTTAATCACAACATCCCTGGAGCAATGAGGGTTAAGGTTCTGCTCAAGGACCCACATTGGTAACTTCAGTGGACCTGGGATTTGAACCCCCAACCTTCAGATTGATAGCCCAACACCCAAACCACTGAGCTACCTTACCTACCTTACCTTTCCTGCTGATTTTAAAAAGATGGAACACATTAAGCCTCCTTTCACAAACAGCCTTCCATCCTGACGCCGTCATGTGGATTTCAATTGAGGAAAGCGTAAAGACCAGGGCTGCTGGACTTATCTTCTGGCTTACTGGGCATGTTCCTGTTGGACTGACCATCATCGGGGCTGTTGCTTTTTAATATTTTTCATTTCTCTAAGAGACCGGCCAAAATCCTAATTATCTGTAAAATCCATCCTCCCTTTTTTTTTCTTTAAAAGAGTTTAATTAGTTCCATTAAGACGTCCTTTTATATTTTTAATGAAGCTGATGCTGAAAGATGAGTTGTATGCTTGTAATACATTTTAATTGGCTGAAATTGACTCTCAAATCAGAGGGCATGAATATGCTGCCATAATGTGAGCCCACTAGCAGGCTCTGTGTTGCCAACTTAATCTGATTGGTTGAAGCAACAGGTCGGGCTATACTTCTCTAATGCTACTGGGTTGCAAAATTGATTCTGAAGGTCTGGCAAAAAAATGTAAAACCTTGCAACCAATAATGCTGAAATGTGATTGGTTAAACGGTTTAATAAGGAACTACAGTCTGGAAGCAGTGTAGTTATTTATTTAAGAATGATTTAATAAGTATTCATGGTCAAAATATAATGAATATCATTCTGTGATTCATTCATCCATCATCTTCCGCTTTATCCTCTATTAGGTCGCGTTGGGGTTCCTCATGCCCATCCAGGGAAGAACGTCTCGGGCACTGGGCAGATAGACCCAGGACAGGGCACCAATCCATCGCTGGGCACACACTCACACACACACTCTATATGGGGCAATTTTGAGAATTCAATTGACTTGATCCATGTTTTTGGACTGTGGGAGGAAACCGGAGAACCCAGAGGAAACCTACGCAGACACGGAGAGAACATGGAAACTCCACCCAGATGGGGATTCGAACCAGGAATCCCTAGTGCTGAGAGGAGAACATGCTAACCACTAAGCCACCATGCCGCCGTCTGTGATTAAGATATTTTATATTACAGAGCTCAGGGCTCTGTACTTGGTCCTCTCCTCTTTTCAGTATACATAACGCTGGACAATCATCCAGGCGCATGGTTTCTCTTACCCCTGCTAGGCTGATGACACTCAGCTTCATTTGTCTTTTGCCCCTGACGACACCACCATATGTTTGGATGAAGGCCCGTCATCTCAAATTAAATTTAGCATAAACAGAGCTTCTCGTAATCCCAGCTAAACCCTCAATCCATCACGACCTGACCTTCCAAATTGACGGCTCCACAATCTCTCCAACCGAACGTGTTAACCACTAAGCCATCGTGCTGCCCTATGCGTAATAATGCTCATTAT
This sequence comes from Corydoras maculifer, assembly GCA_019802435.1. Classification (NCBI taxonomy): domain Eukaryota; kingdom Metazoa; phylum Chordata; class Actinopteri; order Siluriformes; family Callichthyidae; genus Corydoras; species Corydoras maculifer. The sequence continues at coordinate 1,805,247 of JAFMOD010000063.1, forward strand.
TTTTCCCTTCAGTTTTTATTTGATGGCTAATGATCTGTGTGTGTGTGTGTGTGTGTGTGTGTAGATGATCTGCATGGCGAGATACCTGTTGGAGCTCTCTCTCCTCGAGGTCCAGTGTGTGTCCTTTTTTCCGGTTCAGCTTGCTGCGGCAGCGTTGCGTCTTGCTCGCCTGCTGATTAAAGAGCCACACACCCCGGAGAGTGATGCGGCCTGGTACGTCGCGTCGGCCATCAGCCTCGGCAGGTGAATCAACCGGGGCAAAATAAACATGTTCATGACTGTGGTTAATGTCCAGAGGCACAAACTTGCGTGATTTACATTCCAACTAGGGTTGCGGTGAGGTTTCCCATGCCCATCCAGGGAAGAACGTTTCGGGTGCTGGGCAGATACACCCAGGACAGGACACCAATCTATCGCTGGGCACACACTCACTCACACACACACACTCTATATGGGGCAATTTGGAGAATTCAATTGATCCATGTTTTTTGGACTGTGGGAGGAAACCGGAGAACCCGGAGGAAACCCACAAGGACATGGGGAGAACATGGTACCCTGTGTCTTTACGTTAATAACTCTAAATTAATTGAATACGGATGTAGCCTATGATTTGTAACCTTCCATCCATCCATTATCTTCCGCTTTCTCCTCTATGAGGGTCGTGGTGGGGGGGTTCCCCATGCCCATCCAGGGGAGAACGTTTCGTTAGCTGGGCAGATAGACCCAGGACAGGACACCAATCTGTCACTGGGCACACACTCACTCACTCACTCACACACTCTATATGGGGCAATTTGGAGAATTCAGTTGACCTTGATTGATGTTTTTGGACTGTGGGAGGAACCCAGAGGAAACCCACGTGGACATGGGAAGAACATGCAAACTTCACCCAGTTTGGAATTCGAACCGGAAATCCCTAGCGCTGAGAGGCGAATGTAATATAGCAGCTCATTCAGACCATGTTAGCTGATTACTGATTACTGTCCTCTGATGGACAAGTCTAAAGCTCGTTAAATTAACGAAGGCTAATAAAGCAGAAAGTTCCCGGTTCGATTCCTGGTCCCATAAAGTACTACAGCTGAAGTGCCCTTGGACAAGGCCCCTCATTCCAATTGCAATCCCATGTCATCTTAAAATCCTGATGTTTGTTAAGTTAAAGGTGTTTAAATGTCGGATTGTCGTTCAGGTGCAGAGCTCGTTGTGCTGTGTGTTTCTCATAGTGAAGCCACCCTCCTCAATATAATGAACGTCATGGCTGCCGCCGCTGCACGAGCTCACATTCGAGAAACGCGGGCCACTTTTGTCAAGTTCTCCACAATGGAAACGCTTTACGTGAGCCTCCACCCGGCGCTGAAGGCTGCCCCCCGCCTGCTGGGGCTTCAACCATGAACTCCTAACACACTGCAGCTGCTGCTGTATCCCAGCTGTGAGAGAGATGTGAGAAAACAGAAGGAAACTAAGTATTTTAGGTTGAATTGTTAAAGCGCTATGAAATGTGTGTTTTAAATGTTTGTAGATTTTTCTATAATGGAATATAAAATGTCTTTCTGTTTTATTGGTAACAAAAAAAAATAAATCTGATGCAAATTGTGTTTAAAGATTTAGATATTTTGTTCTCCATCCATTATCTTCCACTTTATCCTCTATTGGGGTTGTGGGGGAGTTCCCCATGCCCATTCAGGGAAGAACGTTTTGGACGCTGGGCAGATACACCCAGGACAGGACGCCAATTCATCACTGGACACACACTCCCTCACACACACACTCTATATGGGGCAATTTGGAAAATTCAATTGACCTTGATCCATGTTTTTGGACTCTGGGAGGAAACCATAATACCGGGAGGAAACCCACACAGACACGGGGAGAACATGGAAACTCCACCCAGATTGGGATTCGAACCTGGATCCCCAGTGCTGAGAGGAGAACATGCTAACCACTAAGCCATAGTTCGGCCTGTAGTGAAACCAAAGGGAGTTTAACTTCAGGTATGAATCCAACCTTAGTAAATTTATTATCGTTATTATTTAGGGTGGCACGGTGGCTTAGTAATTAGCATGTTCTCCTCTCAGCACTAGGGATTCCTGGTTTGATTCCCCATCTGGGTGGAGTTTTCATGTTCTCCCTGTGTCCGCGTGGGTTTCCTCCGGTTTCCTCCCACGGTCCAAAAACATGGATCAAGTCAATTGAGTTCTCCAAATTGCCCCATATAGAGTGTGAGTGAGTGTATCCAGTGATAGATTGGTGTCCTGTCCTGGGTGTATCTGCCCAGCGCCCGAAACGTTCTCCCCTGGCATGGGGAACCCCCCCCCCCCCCCCCCCGCGACCCTAATAGAGGATAAAGTGAAGATAATGGATGGATGGAATATTATTTAATGTGAATGAAGAAACACACTGTTCTGATCTGAGATCAGTCTGTTCGGAGTCATTTCAACAATGACGAGCTGAATTATACTCGGATATATATATATATATATATATACATACAGCGATATAAATATTAATCATTAATGCAAAATATAAACACAAAAAAACTAAAGTCTCTCGCGGTTGGTCCGTGACGTCACTCGCAAGCTAACGGTTGCGTGAAACCACGCGCATGCGGACATCAGTTTGGGCAAGATGTTCGCGTTCCAAATTGATTCGGTGTCGATTAATTAGGGCACTAGAAAGGAGGCCCAACTGAGGTCTGCTGTAAACTCGATGACGCACTAACGTAGGGACCAGTGTGTTTTTTGGGAGGGAACCCGAAGGAAGGCGAACTAGAGCTGCCGCTGAAGTGTTGAGAGCATCTAAACATCACTGCAGCAAAGAAGCCGGATTAGGTAACAGCATTCCAAATTTCTACCTTTAAAAGCGAATAATCCTAATCCCTGACGCCGGGAGAAGCTCTGCCGCCCTGTGCCGTGGTTCCCGCTGCGGTTAAACGGTACTGTTTTGGTTCCGGTTGGTAGTTGGTTCTGTGAGATGCAGAAGTTTGGCTCGTGAGCCATTAAACACTTTCTACTCCATTCTGTCAGATATTCAGTTTGTTTGTCAGATTTAAAGATCAAACACCACTGTGACGTTTACATTCTCAATAAATACTTCTGCATTTAACATCAGACATCGATTTAAACCGAATATCTGTTCCATTTCCGCCACTAAAGGGAAAAAAGGCAGATTGTTTTAAGATTCTGGATTTTAATCTCATAATTCCGACATATTATCTCTGAAGTCTGTCTTACTGAGGCTTAATTCTGACTTTTAATCTCAGAATGCTGACTTTAATTCAATATTTATTCATCCTGATCAATTCTGATCTCAGAAATATGACCTACTAAATGATCATTTTGATTTTCAATCTCATAAAGATGGTTAATCCCAGAATTCTGGCTTTTCATCTCAGAATTCTTGCTTTTAGTCTCAGAATTTTGGCTTTTTTAATCTTAGAAGTCAGAAGAAATTGACAATCATAATTCTGACTTTTAGTCTCGTAATTCAGATTTTTAATCTCATAATTCTGATTTTTGGTCTCAATCCTAATTTTTAATCTCATAATTCTGACTTTTGATCTCAATTCTAATTTTTAATCTCAAATTGCTGACTTTTAATCTCTGAATGCTGACTTTGATTCAATAATATTCATTCTGATCAATTCTGATCTCAGAAATATGACCTACTAAATGATCATTTTGATATTTAATCTCATAAAGATGGTTAATCCCAGAAATCTGTCTTTTAATCTCAGATTTCTGGCTTTTAGTCTCAGAAGTCTAATTTACTAAATCATAATGCTGACTTTTAGTCTCGTCATTCTAATTTTTAGTCATAATTCTGACTTTTGATTTCAATTCTAATTTTAATCTTATAATGCTGACTTTTTATTTTATAATGCTGACTTTTTTAATCCCATAAATCTGACTTTTAATTTCTGAATTCTGGCATTTTAATCTAGTAATGCTGCCTTTTTTTAATCTTAAATTCAATTTACTAAATCATAATTCTGCCTTTTAATCCCATAATACTGATTTTTAATCTCATAATGCTGACCTTCAGTCTTGTAATTCTCACCTTTTAATCCCATAATACTGATTTTTAATCTCATAATGCTGACCTTCAGTCTTGTAATTCTCACCTTTTAGTCCCATAATGCTGATTTTTAATCTCATAATGCTGACCTTTAGTCTTGTAATTCTCACCTTTTAATCCCATAATACTGATTTTTAATCTCATAATGCTGACCTTTATTCTTGTAATTCTCACCTTTTAGTCCCATAATGCTGATTTTTAATCTCATAATTTGCATATTTTTTTTTATCTCTGAAGTCTGATTTACCGATTTTCATTTTGCTGACTTTATATCTCAGAAATCTGACTTTATGTCACACGTCCTGCGCTTGCGTGCACATACGCACATACATACATAAATTGCTGTACTTTACATGCTATCTATATGTTTCTCTTCATGTCCTAATTGCTTTAGTGTTTATTGATCTTATTTGTACTGAATTCCAGAGAGGACGTGTATTATTATTATTATTATTCTTTAAGTTGTTATTATGACATAACACGATCTCATGATCACAACTCATTAATGAGCGACTGGAGAAGTGGCAGACCGTTCCTCTTATTACACCTGACTCAGTGATCGTCTTTATTAGCAGATGTGGTATTATTTACTTCAACACATTTATTAAGAAATGAAATGCATTGTGGTCTGCGGTTTTTGTGTCAAAATTTGCCTTATCTCTAAATGTACTAAGATACATTATTATTAAGATAATAGAATAGAATAGAATTCAACTTTATTGTCATTGCTCATTATAAACAACAAAATGCAGTGTGCATCCATCCAGAAGTACTTTAGCAGAGATATAAATATATACATTACAAAGTGGTAATTTGTTGAGTAGAATATACAAAATGAAAGTACAGACTGTAAACAGATTATAAATATGAAATATACAGCTATGAGCATGTACAGACTTTGAGCAGATATAATAAGCAATATACAAGCTATGAACATGTACAGACTGCGAGCAGATATAAATATGAATTATACAGCTATGAATAATAAATAAACTGGAATTAAATATTCATGTGAATGAGATAAATCATAAGTCCATGTGCATAAACCTTTTTATACATGTAAAATTATAAAAAGAAAAAGAATTGATTCATGTTTCTAAGCATTTAAAGAATTTAGCTCATTATGAACATCCATCCATCCATTATCTTCCGTTTTATCCTCTATTAGGGTCGCGGGGGGGTTCCCCATGCCCATCCAGGGGAGAACGTTTCGGGTGTTGGGCAGATACACCCAGGACAGGATGCCAGTCTATCACTGGACACACACTCACTCACACACACACACTCTATATGGGGCAATTTGGAGAATTCAGTAGACTTGATCCATGTTTTTGGACTGTGGGAGAAAACTGGAGAACCCGGAGGAAACCCATGCGGACACGGTGAGAACATGGAAACTCCACCCAGAAACTCCATTCGAACCGGGAATCCCTAGTGCTTAGAGGAGAACATGCTAACCACTAAGCCACGTGCCGCCACTCATTATAAACGTTTTATATATATTTATATCAATAAAAATACATATTTTGGAGGATGTTCATCAGTAACAGCATCAGCAAACACACAGCTGGAGGAATCTGTGATATCAGGTGACATCATATGAGGTAGTTTCTGTACAGCACCATCTCTCCAGCAGATACCAAACAGATCTAATAGCAGGTGAATTGGCATATTTTGCAACTGTTGTAGTATATATCACCCCAAATATCATAAACCCGACCCCTTTATATAATATATATGTCAGGTGTAATGAGTGGACCAGGTAAAATTTTAAGATTTAAATGATCTATTGTTTAAAATGTTATTTATTAAATTATTAAGACGTTTAACCGTTACCATGCATCATGTTGTCCGGTAAATCATGGTAGTAAAGCTGGCTGGTGGAAAGTGATCTAGTTTTCCATCCATCCATTATCTTCTGTTTTAATAGGGTCGCGGGGGGTTTCCCATGCCATCCAGGGGAGAACGTTTCGGGCGCGGGGCAGATACACCCAGGACAGGACGCCAATCTATCACTGGGCACACACTCTCTCACACACTCTATATGGGGCAATTTAAAGAATTTTTTGACCTTGATGCATGTTTTGGGACTGTGGGAGGAAACCGGAGAACCCAGAGGAAACCCACATGGACATGGGGAGAACATGGAAAATCCACCCAGATTGGGATTCGAACCTGAAATAATGTAAATCATCCATCCATTATCTTCCGCTTTATCCTCTGTTAGGGTCGTGCACATCCAGGGGAGAACGTTTCAGGCGCTGGGCAGATATACCCAGGACAGGGCGCCAATTTATCACTGGGCACACTGAGAACCCGGAGGAAACCCACGCGGACACGGGGAGAACATGGAAACTCCACCCAGATTGGGATTTGAACCGGTAATCCCTAGTGCTGAGAGGAGAACATGCTAACCACTAAGCCACTATTTTGATCTAGGTCAAAATAATAACAAAATATGAGCATTATATATGATATGAATTTTAAATAAGAAAATGCATGTGGATTTTATAGATGGATGAGTGTGTTTACACAGTTGGAAAAAGTAAATAATATGAATAATAATACACATACATGTATTATGACCGTTACAGTATGTACATTGTGCGAGTGCAGAATTAGTGTCCAAATATACCGCTATGATGAGTTAATGTTGCAGCATCACGCTATAAAATGCAGTGTGTACTTCAAATGATGCGATTATGATGAGTTCAATGAGGTCACAGCTTCAGGAAGGAAGCACTTTGTAGGTCTCTGTTGCGGGAACGAAGGCTACTGTAATGTCTACCATATGGTAGGAAACGAAAAAATGTTACTCTCCCTACTTGCTTGCAATAGATTCGCTAAGCTGTTAATGAGAACAGTGCAGTGTTCCCAATCCCCAGTAAGGAAAGTAGCTATTGGCTGTCCTAGAAATCGCTAAATAACGTCATCATCTGATTTGCATAACGATCACTTTGCGTGTATTTGAAGCTGTAGAACGAAGGAATAATGTTGCGATTAAAAATTTTTTAAAAATCACCCATCATGTCAAATCATGTCAAAACTACAAATAAATTCTATTTTCTAGGTTTAAAAAAGAATTTTTTATATTCATCATTTTTATAAATGATTTACTGTCTAGGGCGGCACGGTGGTTTAGTGGTTAGCACGTTCGCCTCTCAGCGCTAGGGATTCCCGGTTCGAATCCTCATCTGGGTGGAGTTTCCATGTTCTCCCTGTGTCCGCGTGGGTTTACTCCGGGTTTTCCGGTTTCCTCCCACAGTCCAAAAACATGGATCAAGTCAATTGAATTCTCCAAATTGCCCCATATAGAGTGTGTGTGTGTGAGTGAGTGTGTGCCCAGCGATGGATTGGCGCCCTGTCCTGGGTCTATCTGCCCAGGGCCCGAGACGTTCTCCCCTGGATGGGCATGGAGAACCCCACCGTGACCCTAATAGAGGATAAAGCGGGAGATAATGAATGAATGAAGGATTTACTGTCTATAGAGTTTAATGGAAGGTTACCAACTTTAGAACGTTAGAACGTGGAGCGCGGTGGTTGTCACAGCGATAAAACAAAGAAAATGTCACTTAGAACGTCAGATCAACTGCGTTCAGACGACACTCAGGTTGAATTACAGAACACTTCTGCAAGTTAGAAGGAGCTGATTTAAGATTTCACAAATACAGGTAACAGAAATGTCTTAACTTTGAAACGTTAGAGGTTTTACTGAGATTTAATGTTGGTGTAAATGAGTTGGCAGTGTTGAGTGAGCTACTTGTAAAATGTGGGGTTGTGAGTTACTCGACAAAAAAAATGAAGCTTCGTTACACCAAAGCTACCGCCCAAAGACATATAGCAAAATATGTTACATGATCATGGAAAAAATACCTTAACTACTCTTAAACTACTTCACATTGTACCAACCTGATGTCAGATCAGTGCAAAATGATCAGTGCAAAATGACAGTCAGATTCGCCGAATAAAACATTTATATACGCAAAGCCAATGGTCTACCACACAAATATTAACCTATATATTCATCCATCCATTATCTTCCGCCTTATTTCTCTACTAGGGTCGTGGGGGGGTTCTCCATGCCCATCCAGGAGAGAATGTTTCGGGCGCTGGGCAGGACTCCAATCTATCGCTGGGCAACCTATATATAATCCAGTGTAAATAACTAAAGCTACTAAAAACACATTAATACTAAACCAGTGGTGGCCAAACTATGGCCCGCGGGCCAGATGCGGCCCATTAGGCTTTTTAATCCAGCCCGCCAAACTTGTCCAAACTATATTATTAAGATATTCTATTATTATTCCTAATTCCTGCTATGCCTGCGTTTCCCCAATGGATGATGCGTCCTATTGGTGAGGTGTTTTATGCTCTGCTTTACCTTTTCGTTTTGCCTTTTAAGCAAAAATGATCGAAACAAAGAAGACCGTGAGTGCCGAAGTGGACAACAAAATTTTACCGAAGTCCAATTAACGTCTGTATGTCTGATAATCTGTCGCATTTTTTTAAAGTCATCATTTTACCACGTAGCCAACTCGCCCAGCCCCTCTGTCAAACGTTAGATCCCATTTTGGCACCCAAGTCAAAAAATTTGCCCACCCCTGTGTTAATCTCACAATAATAAAATGTACATATAAGCTTGGGTGGCACGGTGGCTTAGGGGTTTGTATGTTCTCCTCTCAGCACTAGGGATTCCCGGTTCGAATCCCCATCTGGGTGGAGTGTCCATGTTCTCTCCGTATTTCTCTCCATGTTCTCTCCGGGTTCTCCGGTTTCCTCCCACAGTCCAAAAACATGGATCAAGCCAATTGAGTTCTCCAAATTGCCCCATATAGAGTGTGTATGTGTGCGTGTCTGTGTGAGTGAGTGAGTGCCCAGCGATAGATTGGCGCCCTGTCCTGGGTCTATCTGCTCAGCGCCCGAAACCTGGATGGGCATAGGGAACCCCACCTAGGGATAAAGCGGAAGATAATGGATGAATGAACATAAAAGCTTTAAAAAGATGTTTTGATTAGAGATGGTAGCTAAACTTTCATATGGGTTAGTTCCGCCACTTTTGTATGTTTCCCCCTGCAGGTCAGCATGAGGTACCATTTTTTTATACGATTTGTTGTATGTTTTCACCCATTTTTAACACTTTAATCAAACTGCTGTAGAGTATTATTTTGCACACGTTATAGCCTCCTGTTAGTGTTTAGCATGTTCTCCTCTCAGCGCTAGGGATTCCTGGTTTGATTCCCAATCTGGGTGGAGTTTTCATGTTCTCTCTGTGTCCCCGTGGGATTCGTCCGGGTTCTCTGGTTTCCTCCCACAGTCCAAAAACATGGATCAAGGTGAATTGAGTTCTCTACATGCCCCCTATAGAGTGTGTATGTGTGAGTGAGTGTGTGCTCAGCGATAGATAGGCGCCCTGTCCTGGGTGTATCTGCCCAGCGCCTGAAACGTTCTCCCCTGGATGGGCATATGGATATGAAGATAATGGATGGATGTGGCTTAGTGGTTAGCATGTTCTCCTTCCAGCGCCATGTATTCCCGGTTTGAATCCCAATCTGGTTGAAGTTTCCATGTTCTCCCCGTGTCCTCATGGGTTTCCTCTGGGTTCTCTGGTTTCTTCCCACAGTCCAAAAACATGGATCACGGTCAAATTAAATTCTCCATATAGAGTGTGTCTATCTGTGTGAGTGAGTGTGTGTGATCTGAGTGATCTGCCCAGCGCCTGAAACGTTCTCCCCTGGATGGGCGTGGGGAACCCCCCCCCCACCCCCAGAAGATAATGAAAACATTTACGTAAAAATCCTTTACGGTTCCCTCCCACACACCCCCCCCCACCACCACGACACAGAAGATAATGGATGAATGTTTTAATGTAAAACTTACATTAATACACAAAAGAAACAAACTCATTCATTAAGATAGACACTTGAGTGGCTTTTCAAAGATGATGGCGGCTTGTTTTGGGGGATTCCAGTCTACTTGGCACTTTGTAGGTGCCCTAGCTCTCGTCGTGGTGCGTATTGGAACACAGCCCGCTCTTACACGTCCACAGTGAGTGTGTGTTAATATCAGTCGTGAAGCCTCACAGAGCACCTCTTCACCCGCGGTACGCTTCTTTTCACTTCTCCTTCACTCGAACTTAACTCGAGCGACCTCGATTTAGCCATTTAAAGCCCGAACCATGCAAACAAGCCCGGCGAGCCGCTTTGATCGTGACAACCCGATTCGATCATTTGCTAGAAAGGACAACTATCGAGGCTAACGGCTAAAGCTAACTCAGCGTATCCTGATGCTTCACTAAAATAAACCCCACGGTTTATTATCGATGTAATGTGTGCCGCAAACACGACAAACTATATATATATTTGAAAAAAGAAAGGTCATGGCGTTGTCGGCATTGTGCTGTCTTTCAGAGACAGTTTGTAAGTTAGTCGGCTATCTTTAGCCGGTATTTATTTAGCCTAGCTTTGGGAAATGGTCGCGGCTTGAGATTAAAGCTCCGTTTTTTTTACAGCTTTAAAAAGAGCCTAAAGAATGAAGCATGGTGCTGATTATGAGGATAATAATGTTATTATTTGGAGAGTTAAAGTGTCGAGACGTGAAGTGTTGACGTGCTAACGAGCTAACTCAGAGTCTGGGCCGGTGGACTCGTTTAAATAAGATGTTTTTTTGGAAATTCAACCTCATTTGCCTTCAGCTCACGGTGGTTATTCGTTGGTTTGAGCTTCGTGTGGGGTACGTGGGGGGGTTGGGGTATTGTCGGGGCAGGTTGGGTATAAAGGGGAGGAAATAAACAAAAGGCGATGAGAGGTTCGGGCCTAACGTGGCCCTCATCATGATGTCGCATTTTACATCAGACTCCCGTCTCAGCGCCATCGAATATCCTGTTTACTCAAATCGTCTGGACTTTAAACTGCCGTTGTTTTGCTTTTTAATTATGTTTCAGAAGCTTGATTCACTGTTTAGTCATACTGACAGTCGCGCATATTTGTGCCGTTGTTGTGGCAGCTGTACCTGTGCGGACAGTAGGAGGAGGCCGAGCTTATGGTTTCACATCCTGATTGTGTTATTGTGAGTTATGGTGTTAAGGCCTGAACACCATGCTGGGATTTTTCTTCCATCCGTCCATCCATTATCTTCTGCTTTAGCCTCTAATAGGGTCGAGGGTGGGGGGGGGGGTTGGGTTCACCATGCCCAACGTTTGGGGCGCTGGGCAGATACACCCAGGACAGGGCGAGAATCTCGCTGGACACACTCACTCACACAAACACACTCCTCTATATGGGGCAATTTGGAGAACTCAATTGACCTTGAACCATGTTTATCTCCTACTGTCCGAACCTGTGCGGACAGTAGGAGGAGGCCGAGCTTATGGTTTCACATCCTGATTGTGTTATGGTGTTAAGGCCTGAACACCATGCTGGGATTTTTCATCCATCCATTATCTTCTGCTTTAGCCTCTAATAGGGTCGAGGGTGGGGTGGGGGGGGGGACTGTGTTTTTAGACTGTGGGAACGAACCGGAGAACCCGGAGGAAACCCACGTGGACACAGGAAGAACATGGAAACTCCACCCAGATTGGGATTCGAACTTGGAATCCTAGTGATGAGAGGAGAACATGCCAACCACTAAGCCACCGTGCCGCCCGATTTCTGAACATTCAGTTATTCATTAATTATCTTCTGCTTAATTCTCTACTAGGGTTTTGGGGTGCCCATCCAGGGGAGAACGTTTCGCTGGGCAGATACACCCAGGACAGGACAACAATCTATCACTGGGCACACTCACTCACCCAAACACACTCCTATAAATGGGGCAATTTGGGGACCTCATTTGAGCTTGAGCCATGTTTTTGGACTGTGGGTGGAAACCGGAGAACCCGGAGAAAACCCACACGGACACGGGGAGAACATGGAAACTCCACCCAGATTGGGATTCGAACCGGGAATCCCTAGCGCTGAGAGGAGAACATGCTAACCACTAAGCCACCGTGCCGCCCGTTTTCTGAACATTCAGTTATTCATCCATTATCTTTCACAGGTTCGTGGGGGGATGGGGGGCAATTTGGAAAACTCAATTAACCTTGAGCCATGTTTTTGGACTGTGGGAGCAGACCGGAGAACCTGGAGGAAACATGAAAACTCCACCCAGATTATGATTCGAACCGGGAATCCCTAGTGCTGAGAGGAGAACATGCTAACCACCAAGCCACCGTGCCGCCCTGAGGGCTTTTTCTTAAGCTAATATTAAAATGTCACAATAGTGAGACATAATTTCTCTTACACAGCTACATTAGAAGCAACCCTCTTACTGTGGTGTATTGTCTGATCATCAGTGATGACCTTATATGAGGATTGACACTGAAACTCTTGTGTTGGCTCCAGTGTAAAGAACCTTTTGACTGCAGTTGCTCACAGTTTTGTGATGTTTCGTTTCTAAGACACATTTGTTTTCTCGGGCGACTGTTTGCATGCTTTTTCTCTGCAAAGTTTTCGGTTTAAAATGATTTTTATTCAAGTATTTTATTAGTCATTCCAACAGTTTAAAGTGGTGTACAGTATGCAGTGGAATGAAACAATGGTTCTTCAAGATGCAGCAACCATCCATCCATTATCTTCTGCTTTATCTTCTATTAGGGTCGGGGGGGGGGGGGAGGTTGCCCATGCCCATCCAGGGGAGAATGTTTTGGGCGCTGGGCAGATACACCCAGGACAGGACGCCAATCTATCACTGAATACAATCACTCACACAAACACACTCTATATGGGGCAATTTGGAGTACTCAATCGACCTTGATCCATGTATTTGGACTGTGGGAGGAAACCGGAGAACCCGGAGGACACCCACTTGGAGACGGTGAGAACATGGAAACTCCACCTAGATTGGGATTCGAACCGGGAATCCCTAGCACTGATACACCCAGCACAGGCGCCAATCTATTGCTGGGCACACACACAAACACACTCTGTATGGGGCAATTTGGAGAACTCCATTCACCTTGACCTTGATTCATGTTTTTGGACTGTGGGAGGCAACAGGAGAACCCGAAGGAAACCCACGTGGACACGGGGAGAACATGGAAATTCCACCAAGATTGGGATTCGAACCGGGAATCTCTAGCGCTGAGAGGAGAACATGCTAACCACTAAGCCACCGTGCCGCCCTTTGAGACAACATACAGTTCAATAAACATTTAATTAATGGGAGGGAACAGTGCCAAGGACAAATATACAGGGCAAATTGAGTTGTATACATTTTTTTTTTAACTTAAGATGTTCCTTTCCTTCCCGGTTCAAATCCCTATCTTGGTGGAGTTTCCATGTTCTCTCCGTGTCCGTGTGGGTTTCCTCAGGGTTCTCTGGTTTCCTCCCACAGTCCAAAAACATGGATCAAGTCAATTGAATTCTCCAAATTGCCCTATATAGTGTGTCTGTGTGAGTGAGTGTGTGCCCAGCGATAGATTGGCGCCCTGTCCTGGGTCTATCTGCCCAGCGCCCGAAATGTTCTCCCCAGGATGGGCATGGGGAACCCCACCGTGACCCTAATAGAGGATAAAACGGAAGATAATGGATGAATGTTCCTTTCATGTCAATCACGAAAACCATAAAAAGTGTAATTAACAGTAATTGACAGTACCAGCTTTAGATGATATTATATCTCATCCATCTGTTTCTTTGATGAAGCCGGTGTTGGTCCGGCGCATGTCTCAGGTTCCACTGTCTCATGTGAACTTTAGGCAGCGTCCTAAGGGTCAGTTTCAGGCATTGTTCTAAGTTACCCTTTGCGATTTGCAGCACACACGGGGACATTGTTTACGTTCTACACCTTCTGACCTACAAAAATATTCCGTTTGGAGGCACAGTGTACACAGAATTACTTCTGTAATTTGGTCCCAAACAGTGGAGCCTCTTGTGCTTCTTGATTTGGTCCAATTTGGACTTTTTCCTCGTCCTTTCTCCAGCTGGACGTTTTTGCAGGCTTTTAACATTGACATGCTGTTCCGCTGTCCATAAACTCAGAGACCAGGATCGGTCCTATACATTCATTCATTTATTATCTCCCGCTTTATCCTCTAGTAGGGTCGCGGTGGGGTTCCCCATGCCCATCCAGGGGAGAACGTCTCGGGCGCTGGGCAGATAGACCCAGGACAGGGCGCCAATATATCGCTGGGCACACCCTCACTCACACACACACTCTATATGGGGCAATTTGGAGAACTCAATTGACTTGATCCATGTTTTTGGACTGTGGGAGGAAACCGAAAAACCCGGAGGAAACCCACGCGGACAAGGGGAGAACATGGAAACTCCACCCATATGGGGATTCGAACCGGGAATCCCTAGTGCTGAGAGGCGAACGTGCTAACCACTAAGCCACCATGCCACCATGGTCCTATACAAGTGTTCTAATAATTTTCTGCAAAGGTAGAGTCTGTTGAAATGTCCAGTAAAGATGCTCCAGATCTATAGCGCCACCTGCTAGTGACGTATTAAATATATATCTGGAGGAGGCTGTTATAAATAACTCCTCCTTCCTTTCTGCGTTATCATGATATTTGCTGAGTCCACGGTTATTTAAACTTATCACTAAATCATAGTGGAGACATGTCTGATTCCAATAATTTGCTTTTATTCTACATTTAGTTTGTTTCCTAAACTGTAAATTAATTTATTACTTTAGCAATTAGGAACAGAAAGGCTAGTCCAAGACATAGCCCTGTGGAGGACGCTCTTCTCTTGGCGTTGAGCTTTTCATTCATTCATCTTCCGCTTTTTCCTTTATTAGGGTCGTGGGGGGTTCCCCATGCCCATGCAGGGGAGAACGACTCGGGTGCTGGGCAGATACACCCAGGACAGGACGCCAATCCATCGCTGGGCACACACTCACTCACACACTCTATATGGGGCAATTTGGAGAACTCAATTGACTTGATCCATGTTTTTGGACTGTGCGAGGAAACTGGAGAACCCGGAGAACTAACCACTAAGCCGTTGAGCTTGTATAATTATTTATTCATTCATTCATTATCTCCCGCTTTATCCTCTAGTAGGCTCGCGGTGGGGTTCCCCATGCCCATCCAGGGGAGATCGTTTCAGGCGCTGTGCAGATAGACCCAGGACAGGGTGTCCATCGCTGGGCACACACTCACACACACACACACTATATGGGGCAATTTGGAGAATTCATTTGCCTTGATCCATGTTTTTGGGCTGTGGAAGGAAACCGGAGAACCCGGAGGAAACCCACGTGGACACGGGGAGAACATGGAAACTCCACCCAGATTGGGATTCGAACCGGGAATCCCTTGTGCTGAGAGGAGAACATGCAAACCACTAAGCCACCGTGCCGCCATCTTGTTTAATTAAATAATGTCATTTAAACCTCCTGGTTTTTCGTAGCGGACTTTACTTATTTAATTACAATACTCAGTGAGATACAACTGAATTAGTAAGTGAAGGTCATCGTCGGCACTAAATCTAAGAAGCTATTTTATTCTAAGAAGCACATTTGTTGTGTGCTGTCTGCATAAAGTAACCATTCCAGGTGGATTTATCATGTTTCCTCTGTTTTTTAATCCTTTTTAATACCAGGCTGTTGCCACGGCTTTATGTGGATAGTTAAAAATGAGAGCGAGAAAATGTACGTCTGCTGTGGGAGCTTAGTGGCCCTTGCCCCAGGTTCTTACGTTGCTGAAGGTTCACTATTCCTTTAGTACAAACACCTTCGGGACCTTATTATCTGCAGTTGTTGGTACCATGAAGTAGTTTTGGTGATGTGAACGGGCCTCATAAATACCACCTGAGAGATTAACACCAGTCCTGTTGAGCCGGCATTGTTAACTGTCCTCCGGAACAAAACGTTCTGCATATACCAAGGGGCGCATTAGCTCAGTGGTTAGGGTGTTGGGCTATCAATCTGAAGGTTGTGGGTTCAAATCCCAGGTTCATGAAAGTTACCAATGTGGCTCCTTGAGCAAGACCCTTAACCCTCATTGCTCCAGGGATGTTGTGATTAACCCTGTGCTCACCTTGTAAGTCGCTTTGGATAAAAGCGTCCAATAAATGACCAAATGCATAAATGTAAATGTATATACCAGCTACCACGTTTTTATTTCTGTAAATTAATCACCTCGTCCCCAAACATGTCAGTGCGTGCGTTTGTTTGGTTTTTAGATGTGTTTAAAAGATCCTGATAGGGGGCGGCACGGTGGCTTAGTGGTTAGCATGTTCTCCTCTCAGCGCTAGGGATTCCCGGTTCGAATCCCAATCTGGGTGGAGTTTCCATGTTCTCCCCGTGTCCGCGTGGGTTTCCTCCGGGTTCTCCGGTTTCCTCCCACAGTCCAAAAACATGGATCAAGTCAATTGAGTTCTCCAAATTGCCCCATATAGAGTGTGTGTGTGTGTGAGTGAGTGTGTGCCCAGTGATGGATTGGCGCACTGTCCTGGGTGTATCTGCCCAGCGCCTGAGACGTTCTCCCCTGGATGGGCATGGGGAACCCTACCGCGACCCTAATAGAGGATAAAGTGGAAGATGATGGATGGATGGATGGATCCTGATAGGCAAATTAGACCTAAGCAACCAATCAGAATTGACCGATGAGTCTATATTCATATTGACCTGATGGTGAAAGT
The DNA here is from genome assembly GCA_019802435.1 of Corydoras maculifer. Lineage (NCBI taxonomy): Eukaryota > Metazoa > Chordata > Actinopteri > Siluriformes > Callichthyidae > Corydoras > Corydoras maculifer. The sequence goes on from JAFMOD010000063.1 coordinate 1,821,944, forward strand.
TTATCTTTCTGTTTGATTGGTCCCATGTGTTTGATTTAAAGTGATTGATCGGAGTCAGGCTGGATGTGAGCGGAATCACAATATTGATTATTCTTTACATTCTTTGGCTTTGTCGACTGATCGTGTGTGTGTGTGTGTGTGTGTGTGTGTGTGTGTGTGTGTGTGTTCTGCTTAGACAACCTCCTCCGAGTAGCAGCTTAAATGCTTTGGCTGATAATCACTAACTTGGTGGGTAGAAATCTGACTGCTTTATTATTATTCTGCATGTATGTTATAGGTTATTGGCGGCACGGTGGCTTAGTGGTTAGCATGTTCTCCTCTCAGCACTAGGGATTCCTGGTTCGAATCCCAATCTGGTTGGAGTGTCCATGTTCTCCCCGTGTCAACGTGGGTTTACTCCGGGTTCTCCGGTTTCAGCCCACAGTCCAAGAACATGGATCAAGGTGGATTGAATTCTTCAAATTGCCTCATATAGAGTGTGTGTGTGTGTGTGTGTGTCTGTGTGAGTGTGTGCCCAGTGATAGATTGACGCCCTGTCCTGGGTGTATCTGCCTAGTGCCTGAGACGTTCCCCCCTGGATGGGCATGGGGAACCCCCCCACGACCCTAATGGAGGATAAAGGTGAAGATAATGAATGGGTGGATGTATAGGTTACACTGAATAAACTAAATGTATCTTGAGATGAAGACTATGTGAACCGAGAATACTGGTGGGGACTGAGGAGCTTTAGTTCTGAATCTTGGACCAAGTTTGAGTATTTGTGTCCCTGAACCCTTAATATATCAGTCTGTATAAGGGGGGGGGGGGTTCATGCCCATCCAGGGGATAAAGTTTTGGGAGCTGGGCAGATACTCCCAGGACAGGGCGCCAATCCATCACTGGTGGCACACTCACTCACACACGCACTCTATATGGGGCAATTTGAAGAACTCAATTGACCTTGATCCCTGTTTTTGGACTGTGGGAGGAAACCGGAGAACCCGGAGGAAACCCACGTGGACATGGGGAGAACATGGAAACTCCACCCAGATTGGGATTTGAACCGGGAATCCCTAGTGCTGAGAGGAGAACATGCTAACCACTAATGCCCCGTGCCGCCCTGTTCCTCTGGATACTAGGTATTAATACACATGGAGAACATGCTGAGAGTTCTGATCACTTCATGATGTGATTAACATGTTATGGTTTAGAAATATTTGCCAGGGCCAATTCTATAAGGTTTTTAAAAAGCATTTTCATGATGGTTGAGTTCTCTTATTCTTTAGATGTCTTTAAAATCAGAAACAGACCTTTATCTTAAAAGGACAGGCGTTTCTTTTGTAGATAATACCAGTGGTGTACGTCATGCTTCATTATGTATTCCTGCTCTTTATTGTTTCTCTGTTTATTTGATAAATCCGTGTAATTATAGTGAGGATTAACACGTGCCCATGGTAATGCCGCAATTTCCTTCCCCCAAAACCCAAACTTCATCAGCCAGACGTTGTCTTTAACATTTCTCGTTTGCGAATATAGTCGATCCATAAGCTCCAGCTCTCTTTAATGAGCCGTTATTGACGTTATCGTCACGATCAGAAGCTCCTGGCTTTAGTCTCCAGATCTTTTCAGTATCCTTTGTGAGTTCTCCTTCATCAGCCTGCAGGTGATTGGAAGATTACTAATTTTTTTCTAAGTTAATGTAAGTTAAGTTAATGTTTTCTGCCCTGTGACTGGCGACCTGTCCATGGCGCTTCAGTGTTCGCCTCATGAGTCCTGGGTTAGTCACGTTTCAGGGCATGTTCAGACGTGTAACTCTGTAAATGTAAATGAGGCTTTGAGTTGAATTTTAATAGCAGACCGGTAGAGCTGCAACTACCGATTATATTGATGATCGATTAATCGTTCGATTATTTTTTTCGATTAATCGGATAAAAAAATGTATTACATTTATTATCTATTTAATAGGTCAATAAATGTCGGGTTTTATTTACAGTATGAGTTTAAGGCATCTAAGCAGCCCCAAGAGCAAGCAAACACAGGCATGGCGGTTTAGTGATTAGCACGTTCTCCTCTCAGCACTAAGGATTCCCGGTTCGAATCCCAATCTGGGTGGAGTTTCCATGTTCTCCCTGTGTCCACGTGGGTTTCCTCCTGGTTTTCCTCCCACAGTCCAAAAACATGGATCGAGTCAATTGAGTTCTCCAAATTTCCCCATATAGAGTGTGTCTGTGTGAGTAAGTGTGTGCCCAGCAATAGATTGGAACCCTGTCCTGGGTGTATCTTCCCAGCGCCAGAGACGTTCTCCCCTGGTGGGCAAGGGGAACCCCCCCACCCGCGACCCTAGTAGAGGATAAAGTGGAAGATAATGAATGAATAGCTCTGTTACCTCATTCCCGTCTACATGCAATTCATCCCACCTCACTCCAATAGAGGGCAGTGTCTTCACTTATACTGTCAGAAAATTAAAACGTGACACTTGATCATTAATTAGCAGCATTGTGTACAAGCTGTATGTATTTATAAATCACATTTAAACACTGCTTAAGCTAATTAAACCAAAATCTAAAGTAGCACACGTTCTCCATCACTGTCATTATCCAGAACAACCAAAAACAGCATGAAGCTGCTCTGCTTCTCATAGTGTGAGTGCACCGTTACGCTGATTCACTTCAAAACTAAAGAACCTCGGGATGTTGTAGTGATTCACTCTGCTGTTCAGCTCCTTCATCCT
>JAFMOD010000063.1:1836556-1866877 GCA_019802435.1 Corydoras maculifer
GCCCCATATAGAGTGTTTGTGTGAGTGTGTGCCCAGCTATAGATTGGCATCCTGTCCTGAGTGTATCTGCCCAGCCCCTGAAACGTGGGGGACATGGGGGAAACCCCCCCCCCCCCCGTGACCCTAGTAGAGGATAAAGTGGAAGATAATGGATGGATGAATGTACAGTGGAACGGATGTCACATGATGGGGTTTGAAATTTTTATATTAATGAAAATTTTATTAGGGGGCGGCACGGTGGCTTAGTGTTCAGCATGTTCTCCTCTCAGTGCTAGGGATTTCCTGTTCGAATCCCAATCTGGGGTTTTTCCCTGTGTCTGTGTGGGTTTCCTCCCACAGTCCAAAAACATGGATCAAGTCAATTGAGTTCTCCAAATTGCCCCATATAGAGTGTGTCTGTGTGAGTGACTGTGTCCAGTGATAGATTGGCGTCCTGTCCTTGGTGTGTCTGCCCAGCGCCCAAGACGTTCTCCCCTGGATGGGCATGGGGAACCCCCCCCCGCGACCCTAATAGATGATAAAGTGGAAGATAATAGATGGATGGAAAATTGTATTAGTTCAACTGCATGCAATGTGGTGATTATAGTATTTACCCCAAACACTTTCTTAAACAGAACGGTGGTCTTGGTGTGATTTACTGTGGTGGCTGATGGTTGTGTTATCATTTTATAAATGTTTCAGTTTGGTTTGTAAATGTAGATTTTGAAATGAAGTAAATGTAATCCCTGTTTTCTGTGTTTCTGTAGTGAATGGTAGTGTCTATAAAGGGTATGTCCCTTCAGGAGAGAGGTGCCAATGTCCATCAGGATTAATCAGACTGCAGGGGGGTCACTGCGCCGATCACAGAGGAACACACTCACCACCAGGTCAGTCCTGACACCCCGACTCGGTCCTGTCTCCCCCCGATTCATCACTCACAAGTTCTGGATTCAAAAGAAGCAAGAACTACATTACTGTAACTGAACTGTCACTCCTTTAATTTTAATTCATCCATCCATTATTTGCCGCTTTATCCTCTACTGGGGTCGTGGGGTGGGGGGTTCCCCATGCCCATCCAGGGGAAAACGTTTCAGGCGCTGGGCAGATACACCCAGGACAGGGTGCCAATCTATCACTGGGCACACACTCACTCACACACACACACACTATATGGGGCAATTTTGAGAATTCAATTGACCTTGATCCATGTTTTTGGACTGTGGGAGGAAACCGGAGAACCCGGAGGAATCCCACGTGTACATGGGGAGGATATGGAAACTCCACCCAGATTGGGATTCGACCCGGGAATCCCCAGCGCTGAGAGGAGAACATGCTAAACACTAAGCCACCGTGCTGCCGCTTTGGATAACAGCATCTGCTAAATGTGAATGTGATGTCAGCTCCTTTCAGCCAATCACATTCAGTGATGATGTTATGGTTCCGCAGGTTGCAGTCAGAACAAAGCAAACAGAAGACAAATTCCCCTCCTGAAAATCGAAGATCATATACTAAAACGTCCAAAGCCCCACCCACAGCATCTGCTGGCTCTGCACGTGGCCACGCCCCTCGAAGGTACTCACTGCTAATAACTTTTTTTGGTATGCTGTTTCCTCTGAAGCCCTCTTCAGATCTAATTCTGATGTCTGTCTGTCTGTCTGTCTACAGGAACAGTGTCTCCCTGTCATCAGTAACGTTCCCTGCATCAGACCCCGACTCGGAAGCTGCAGGAAGCTCAGGCCAGCCCGACTCCCGTGACATCATCAGCAACAACCGCACCCTTAAACGTAGCTCCGACTCCTCCCACAACAGCTCATCCCACTCGCCCAGCCCAACCAAACGCCTCAAAGCCTCGCCCCCTGAGACCTCTGAACAGTCAGGCCTCGCAGACCCCGTTACCGACCCCGATCCTGAGCCCCAGGCTCCTCCCACCTCCAGGTCAAAGAAACGCCGGACGGACTCCCAAAATCCATCTGGCAGGACTGCGAACAAAAAGGTTTGCCCCGCCCCTAGCTCCACCTCCAGGCGTAAAAAGGGAGGGGCGACTTTTCCCTCCTCCTCTTCTTCCTCGTCCTCGTCCTCTTCCTCCTCCTCTTTGGTTTTTTCCGGCTCCAGCAGCGAGCAGACCGGCCGCTCATCCAAACCCTCCAAACTGGCGTCCAAATCGGCCGCCTCGGCCAAATCTGCGACCGAATCGGCCTCTTCCTCGTCGGCTTCCTCGTCCTCGTTCACGTCCTCCTCATCCTCTTCGTCGGTGGTAATTGCGGGTGCCAGCGGCTGTGCCCCGCCACCCCAGGGTGCCCGTCTGAAGCAGGGCAAAGATCAGAGCAAGTCGCGGCGCTCGCGTTCGGCTTCCTCGCCCTCGCCCCGGCGGAGTAGCCGCGATAAAGAGCACAGCAAGGCCAACTCTGGTTCCTCTGCCTCCAAGTTCGACTGGACCAGCCGCTTCAGCCCCAGGGTCAACTTACCCAAACCTCGACTCGCCCTGCCAGGCTCCTCCAAACCCGAAACGCCATCCAGCGCCAGCAAACCAGGCCCCAGTGGACTACAGGCCAAACTCGCCAGTAAGTGTCTCCCATGATCCCTTTGTTTTCAGCAGGATGGAGCCGGTGGCAGCGTCAGAATCTAGGTAGCACTAAATGTTTTCATACAGCCAGATACACATAATGCCTACTTTAAAGCTGCAGGTGGCGCTACCTTATTATTGTCTTCCAACTTCCCTTATACCTCACAAGAGTGAGAAGGCAAAAAAAGTCAAATGTTACACACTCAATGTCCATCCATTCATTATCTTCCGCTTTATTCTATATTAGGGTCACGGGGGGGGGGGTTCCCCATGCCCATCCAGGGGAGAACGTTTCGGGTGCTGGGCTGTTACACCCAGGACAGGACGCCAATCTATCGCTGGGCACACACTCACTCACACAGACACACTCTATATGGGGCAATTTGGAGAACTTAATTGACTTGATCCATGGTTTTGGACTGTGGGAGGAAACGGAGAACCCGGAGGAAACCTACACGGACACAGGGAGAACATGGAAACTCCACCCAGTTTGGGAATCAAACCCGGAATCCCTAGTGCTGAGAGGAGAACATGCTAACCACTAAACCACCGTGCCGCCCCTCAATGTCCATTCTTTATTTAATTTTTATAAAACAGGTGGTAGTCCGGTCATCAAATCTGATGGGCTGATCCGCTTGTTGCCAACAACGTTATTGACAACAACACACACCTCTGACCGCTTCACCTTCGTATTTGTGTGACAAGCAATACATTTTTTTCCCAATGTATTTATAAACGGTATTCTATAATTTGGACACTAGATGGCAGTATTTGATTGATTGGAGAAACCATAAACCTATTAATCAGCTGCCCATCCAGGGGAGAACGTTTCAGGCGCTGGGCATATACACCCAGGACAGGGCGCTAATCTTTCACTGGGCACACACTCACTCACACAAACACACTCTATATGGGGCAATTTGGAGAATTCAATTGACCTTGATCCATGTTTTTGGACTGTGGGAGGAAACGGGAGAACCCGGAGGAAAGCCACGCGGACACGGGGAGAACATGGAAACTCCACCCAGATTGGGATTCTAACCGGGAATCTCTAGTGCGGAGAGGAGAACATGCTAACCACTAAGCTACCGTGCCACCCGACAATACTAACATGATCTGTGTAAACAGGTTTCAATATAAAAGCCTAAAGAAAAGGATTAACCCTGATAGATCTCGATGACCTGTCCAATGGAAAAGTAGATCTCGGGCCAGAAAAGTATGGCCACCCCTGAACTAACCATTCTAGAATTACAGTTTCTTTTATTGTTATTAAAAGGCTTTTTATTTTCTTGTTGATTTTATTTAAAACTTTATAGATTTAATATAAACCGTTGAGTATTGGATCGTATTTTAATCGAATCGTATTGTCCGGTATATAATCGAATCGTTGGCTCGATGAATCCATATCGAATCGAATCGTCATGAAGTCTCTGATTTAACCTCCTAATAAAAAGGCACTTGTCTGCTTCTCTGCGGTCACTAGGGGGAGGGGGGGGGGTCTTCTCACCTTTCAGCTCAGCTCAGTGCTAATTATAAGCTAAAAATAAGCTAAAAATACCCACTGCTACAGTAATGTACAGATGGAGAGTGTGACTGCGTAAGTGTTCGAGGTAGGACATCTGTTTATGTATGTATTTAAAGTTTATTTCCACATTTTACCTTCCGCACTGATCACACGAGCTACTGAGCACGAAGTGATGTGTTACAGATGGCATGTGTACAGTTCAGCTGCTGGGTCTGACCCGTTAGGAGTGTTAATCTGTTATGTTCAGTGTGTCATTCCGACACGCGTCAACGTGTGTTGTGTTCAGATCCAGTGTGAAGATCTAAATTTTTCATGGTTACAGATGTACAGCATGTAAGCTATTGTATGTAACCAGCAGTCATGGAACTGTGGGTACTGTAGTGTGTGATGGACTACAGGAGGGAAATGAGCTTGTTTGTGTGTGTGTGTATGTATGTATGTATGTATGTATGTGTGTATATATATATATATATATATATATATATATATATATATATATATATATATACATAATGTATATGTGTGTGTGTGTGTATATATATATGTATATATATATATATATATATATATATATATATATATATATATATATATATATATATATATATATATGACTGTGTGTATAAAGGCGGCACGGTGGCTTAGTGGTTAGCACGTTCTCCTCTCAGCACTAGGGATTCCCGGTTCGAATCCCCATCTGGGTGGAGTTTCCATGTTCTCCCCGTGTCTGCGTGGGTTTCCTCCGGGTTCTCCGGTTTCCTCCCACAGTCCAAAAACATGGAACAAGTTAATTGAATTCTCAAAATTGCCCCTATAGTGTGTGCCTGTGTGAGTGAGTGTGTGCCCAGCGATGGATTGGCGCCCTGTCCTGGGTCTATCTGCCCAGCGCCCGAGACGTTCTCCCCTGGATGGGCATGGGGANGCCCAAAGAGTGCCAAGAAAATATTCCCCACACCATGACACCACCACCACCAGCCTGAACCGTTAATACAAGGCAGGATGGATCCATGCTTTTATGTTGTTGACGCCAAATTCTGACCCTACCATCCGAATGTCGCAGCAGAAATCGAGACTCATCAGACCAGGCAACGTTTTTCCAATCTTCTATTGTCCAATTTCGATGAGCTTGTGCAAATTGTAGCCTCAGTTTCCTGTTCTTAGCTGAAAGGAGTGGCACCCAGTGTGGTCTTCTGCTGCTGTAGCCCATCTGCCTCAAAGTTCAACGTACTGTGCGTTCAGAGATGCTCTTCTGCCTACCTTGGTTGTAACGGGTGACTATTTAAGTCACTGTTGCCTTTCTATCAGCTCGAACCAGTCTGGCCATTCTCCTCTGACCTCTGGCATCAACAAGGCATTTCCGCCCACAGAACTGCCGCTCACTGGATGTTTTTTCTTTTTCGGATTATTCTCTGTAAACCCTAGAGATGGTTGTGCGTGAAAATCCCAGTAGATCAGCAGTTTCTGAAATACTCAGACCAGCCCTTCTGGCACCAACAACCATGCCACGTTCAAAGGCACTCAAATCACCTTTCTTCCCCATACTGATGCTCAGTTTGAACTGCAGGAGATTGTCTTGACCATGTCTACATGCCCAAATGCACTGAGTTGCCGCCATGTGATTGGCTGATTAGAAATTAAGTGTTAACGAGCAGTTGGACAGGTGTACCTAATAAAGTGGCCGGTGAGTGTATATTTCATTCGTTGCCCAGCGATAGATTGGTGTCCTGTCCTGGGTGTATCTACCCAGCGCCCGAAAACATTCTCCCCTGGATGGGCATGATGAACCCCCCTGCAACCCTAATAGAGGATAAAGCGGAAGATAATGAACGAATGAATGAATATTCTACCAGTCTCTTTAACCAGTGTTTATTCTGACCCTACTTTTCTGATTTCTGTGATTCTCTTACGGCGTTTATATGATGAAACCTGTCTCTTGAAACCTGCTTAACGTTACACCGCTCTGCTCACCTTATATCGTCAATCTAGGCTCTATCACATAGACATTTGTGCTTAATTCACTAATTTTATAAAAATGTATTAATTATATCAGTCTCTTTAACCGGTGTTTGTTCCTCTGATGTCACAATTCTTATTTCTGTGCTTCTCTTATGGAGTTTATATGAAGCAAATTGTCACATACTTAACTTTACACCATTCTCTGGTCGTCTTTATCAGAAAGTGAGTGACAGATGTGCTTGTAAATAATTTAGACATTAGTATAAATACTAATGTTTATAACGAACCGCTTTGTGCTGACTTAATGAGTAATCTATACAGTTCTTTAGAAGGGTTCTGTTTGCTGTGAGACGTTTAACACTAAAGTGCTCGACTGTCTTTCTGCAGGCCTGAGGAAGTCGAGTAAGAAGCGTAGTGAGTCTCCCCCTGCAGAGCCCCCCAGCTTTAGAAGGAGCACCAGACAAAAGACCACGGGCTCTTGTGCCAGCACCAGGTAATGTTATTACAGAGCAAATTGTCACGGTGTTGTCCTCTCTGATTGTGTGGACACCATCAGGTACCCCCGATTGGATCCTGTTTGGAACCATGTTCTTGAATTGACTATCCTGTAGAGCTGGGCGATATGACCTTTAAAAGATTTGAACCTGAATTCCCAGTGCTAAGAGGAGAACATGCTAACCACTAAGTCACCGTGTCGCCCACAAGTGAAAGATAATAAATGGAATTGCTATCTACATCCATTACCTTCCTTCATCCTCTACTAGGGTTGTGGGGGGGGGGGGGGGAGAACGTTTCGGGCGCAGGGCAGATACACCCAGGACAGGACGCCAATCTATCACTGGGCACACACTCACTCAAACACACACACACTATATGGGTCAATTTGGAGAACTGAACTGACCTTGATCCATAACCCTGACCTTGATTTTTTTTGGACCGTGAAAGAAAACCGGAGAACCCGGAGGAAACCTACATGGACACGGGGAGAACATGAAAACTCCACCCAGATTGGGATTCAAGCTGGGAATTGCTAGCGTTGAGAGGAGAACATGCTAAACCAAGCCACCGTGTCGCCCCTAGGTGGAAGAAAATAAATGGAATTATTATCTACATCCATCCATCAATTATCTTCCTTTATCCTCTGCTAGAGTTGTGTGTGTGGGGGGGGGGGTTCCCCATGCCCATCCAGGGAGAACGTTTCAGGCGCTGGGCAGATACACCCAGGACAGGACACCAATCTATCACTGGACACACACTCACTCACACAAACACACACTACATGGGGCAATTTCGAGAATTCAATTGACCTTGTTCCATGTTTTTGGACTGTGGGAGGAATCCGGAAAACCCGGAGCAAACGCACATGGACACGGGGAGAACATGGAAACTCCACATAGATGGGGATTCAAACCGGGAATCCCTAGTGCTGAGAGGAGAACATGCTAACCACTAAGCCACCATGCCTCCCTGAGAGAAAATCGATTTTCATAAAAACATTTTGTTCTTTACTTTAAATTCGAATTAATTGATCAAATCGATTTATCGCCCAGCTCTACTGTCCTGCACACACACACACAGTTACTCTTGTTGTTTTAGCGTGGCACATCTTTAAAGTGTTTGTTTGTTGTTGTGTCCCGGTTCCTCCAGTCGGCGAGGTTCAGGTTTAGGGAAGCGTGGTGCAGCTGAAACTCGCCGACAGGACAAAATGGCTGAAAACGACAACAACCAGGATGGAGCCAATTCTTCACGTCCAGAGGAGACACCACAAGGAGCTTCAGGTACCTCCATAAATCATTAGAACCAGAGGTTCTTAACCTGATTTACTATCCATCATCTTGGAGAACGTTTCGGGTGCTGGATAGATACACCCAGGACAGGGGTGGGATATGGGACAATTTGGAGAATTCAATTGATCTTGATCCATGTTTTTAGACTTTCCTGTGGATTTCCTCCGGGTTCTCTGGTTTCCTTCCACAGTCCAAAAACATGGATCATGTCAATTGAATCCTCGAAATTGCCCCATATAGAGTGTGTCTGTGTGAGTGAGTTTGTTTCCAGTGAGAGATTAGCGTCCTGTCCTGAGTGTATTTGCCCAGCACTTGAAACGTTCTTTCCCCCAGCGACCCTAATATAGGATAAAGCGGAAGATAATGGATGGAGGATTTTGCTGAATTAGTGTTGGCATGTTTTAAATGTTTCCACAAACATACCTCACAACCGCTGGACAATGCCAACAATCCCCCCCCGCTGCTCAATCACAGGAACCTAATCTCCTTCTACATGGTTGATCTGAATGAAGCAGTGTCATTTGAATGTATGGCAGAGGGAGGGGGGGTGCTGCATTATATAAGATCCATCCATTCATTATCTTCATCTTTATCTTCTATTAGGGTCGCGGGGGGGTTCCCTAATGCCCATCCAGGGGAGAATGTTTTGGGCGCTGGGCAGATACACCCAGGACAGGACACCAATCTATCACTGGGCTCACACACACATACACTCTATATGGGGCAATTTGGAGAATTCAATTGACCTCTATCCATGTTTTTGGACTGTGGGAGGAAACCGGAGAACCCGGAGGAAACCCATGCAGACACGGAGAGAACATGGAAACTCCACCCAGATCGGGATTCAAACCGTACTAACCACTAAGCCACCGTGCCACCCCCCCTTGTGTTTTTTTATTTATTCCGTACCATCGTGTATCATATCGTACCGAACCAGTTTGTGATAAATCATATTCACCTGTTCTTTCTCTTTTCTTTCCCTCTAGCTTCTAGCTCAGTAGCTGGGGCTGTGGGAATGACGACGTCTGGAGAAAGTGAATCGGACGACTCCGAAATGGGTCGACTGCAAGGTACAGCGCTCGTCTTTATTCCGATATCGGTTTTAAATGTCATTTCACATCGGTCATGTTCGTTAGTGCTGGTTGGTGGCGCTGTCCCATTGATGTACATTTTAATAAAGACGATTCAATGCAAACAGGTTTGTTGTGTGATGAGGTGGAGGAGACGCATCATGTGAAGGTACAGGACTGATGGTTCCGTTGCTTTGAATGAGGTTCTGGTGAATGGAATAATAACTCATGGTGGATGTTTGTGGATGTTGGTGGATGCTGTTGGATGTTGTCTTTACTCAGAGGTTAAATGGTGTCAATATAACGTTATGGTCTGTTGATTGGTACTAGGTTCTGTAGTCTTTTAGGGTTTTAATGGGACTCGTATGTTTTAATCTCTACAGCACTGCTTGAAGCCCGTGGGCTACCTCCCCACCTCTTTGGGCCCCTTGGACCCCGCATGTCCCAACTCTTCCATCGGACTATCGGCACTGGAGCCAGTCAGTTTGTTTCTGTCACTAGCGTGAACATGGTGTGTTTTAAGAGCATGCTGGTCTTAATGCATCATGTGTCCTGCAGGTTCAAAAGCACAGCAGCTGCTGCAGGGTCTGCAGGCGACCGGTGACGAGTCTCAGCAGTTACAGGCAGCCATCGAGATGTGCCAGCTGCTGGTGATGGGCAACGAGGAGACGCTGGGGGGGTTCCCCGTCAAGAGCGTCGTCCCAGCTCTGGTCTGTGCATCACACACACTATCCTTCACACTCGTCTATGTTTATATAGCTATTCATTATTTAAAGATACGGGACACAGTCAAACCTTCATAATATTTATGCTTTAAACTGTCCAGCCACAAACCCCAGGACAGAAAAGATCTCAGATTTAAACTTCGGCTTAATGACCTGCTGCTTTACTTCATTGTTGACGTCTTTGTGTGTAAAAAGATTGCAGTTGATTCTCTATATACATCCATCCATCCATTATCTTCTGCTTTATTCCGAACGTTTCGGGCGCTGGGCAGATACACCCAGGACAGGGCGCCAACCTATCGCTGGGCACACACTCACTCACTCACACACACACACACACTCTATATGGGGCAATTTGGAGAACTCAATTCATTTGACCATGTTTTTGGACTTTGGGAGGAAACCGGAGAACCCGGAGGAAACCCACGCGGACACGGGAAGAACATGGAAACTCCACCCAGATTGGTGTGGTGCTGAGAGGAGAACATGCAAACCACTAAGCCACCGTGCTGCCAAGAACGAAATTATGAGTCACGGACCCCGATTACCCTGTTATTTTAAAGTTATAGTTTAAATTAAAATTTTAAAGGAGAAAATGAGATGAAAAATAAATACAGTATATAGATATGTAAAATATAATAGAATATACAGCTTGAATATATATATAATGTATATTTTATAGAATATACAACTACAAATATAAATATAATATAGAATATATAAATATAAATATATATACACATTTTCCAGATTAAAATGTTTGACTGTAGAGGTCAGTTTTTGTTTTGTTTATTTAATAGCCAATAGAGTCGACCCGCACAGTAAGTATTAGACTGACTTTATTATGTTTTTATTACAATTTATCTTTATTTTATTTACTTTTTATGGGGTAAATGTTCAATTTTTACAGTCCGTTGATGACTGCTGTAGTTTGTGGTTCGAATCCAGTATCATAATACAAGGCAAATGATTTAGGTGTTGATTTATTTGAACCTTAATAGATTTTATGTAAAAACTATGGTATTTATATTGTATAATCGTATCTTAGGGGATTTTGAAGTGTCAAACATAATCGAATCATTGGCTTTAAGAATCTATATCGACTCGAATCATCATGTATGCTTATATGTGTGTGTGTATGTGTATATATGTGTATATATATATATATATATATATATATATATATGTGTGTGTGTGTGTGTGTGTGTGCACCCTTATGGCATGTATTAATAACACTTTGGCTGAGATTGTATATTAAAAGTTGTGTGTTAACAGAGTTATGTTTAGCGACATGTTTTATTTAAGCGACTGTACGTTCTGTGCTTTTTCAAATTTGATGGTGAATTCTTAAGTTGTGGCCGACACACATAGACATCTCATCTGCCAAGCCGTGTTAAGCTTGTACGGTTAAATAATTTTAAAATAAAGCCATAGACACTGTCTTTGAGACAATGGAGCAATACCATCAGACTCAAGGGTTCGATTTACACCAATATACACGTACATGTGCACTTATAGCATGTATTAATAACACTTTGTCGGAGATTGTATATTTAAAGTTGTGTGTATGTGTTTCTACAGATCACACTATTACAGATGGAGCATAACTTCGATATTGTGAGTATGAAAACCACATTTTTCAGACTCTTCTCTTATTATCACAGTCAACATCCATCCATCTATCCATCCGTTATCTTCCGCTTTATCGCGGGGGTTCGCTGGTCACATACTCACTCAGTCAGCAAATTAATATAAAAAGCATAAAGTGTGTTGTGTCCACTCTTATGTTTATTAGCAGAAGTTGGGGCTCGATGAGAGTAGAGCTACAACTAATGAAAAAATTTTTCCCACGTATTTGCATTTAGTCATTTAGCAGACGCTTTTATCCAAAGCGACTTACAAATGAGAACATCACAAGTCAATAGTTATGAAGAAAACCAGCTACACTGTAGAATTATTAAGCAGGTCATTAAGTGTCTGGTTTTATTTACAGTATTGAGGCATCCAATTAACCCAAAGAGCAATTAAACACTAATCTCAATCACACACTGACACAATATGTAGCATAGTGTGTAAAAAAAAAAAACTAAATAATACAAATTTGCGTAGCTGTAATATGTTACCTCATCCCCGTCACTCCCATAGAGGGCAGTGTCTTCACTCATACTGTCAGAAAATTAAAACGTGAAGCTTGATCATTAATTAGCAGCATTGTGTACAAGCTGTATGTATTTATAAATCACATTTAAACACTGCTTAAGCTAATTAAACCAAAATCTAAAGTAGCACACATTCTCCATCACTGTCATTATCCAGAACAACCAAAAACAGCATGAAGCTGCTCTGCTTCTCATAGTGTGAGTGCACCGTTACGCTGATTCACTTCAAAACTAAAGAACCTCGGGATGTTGTAGTGATTCACTCTGCTGTTCAGCTCCTTCATCCTCATCGGTGACTCTAGCATGTTTAGTTTCAGGTGGTGGATCATCACCATGGTGCACCGTGCAGTTCTTTCCATTTTCGCAGGGCTTGCATGTTCCACGTTCTTTATTTGTGTGAAGCGCTCCCGCAGTTTTGATGATTTAAATGGAAGCTTGTTTTCCAGTGTTGGCTGTGTTTCATTTGTACGATTTATCGACTTGTTTCGTAGATTCCGCCTCGTTCTGTTCAACCCACTATTTTTTCCCCAGCGTTGTTTTCAGCGCTGCAGGTGACGTATCGTTTACGGCATTGCGAGTAACACAGAAATCGTGCGACCAAACGAATCGCTAACGAAATTCATTATTGACACTTTTCATAATCGATTTTTATCGATTCGTTTTGGCATCCCTAGTTTATTCTGTGCCGTTCAGTATGTAACTGGCGCGGTCTCTGGTGTCTTATGTTTTTAAAAAGCTCCTCTCTGTGCTGTTGTGAGGGTTGATCTGAGTTGCTGATTCATCAGAAAACCACTGGTTTTATACAGATCTTGAAGATTAACCCATCCTGATGTTTGTGTTTTAGATGAACCACGCCTCTCGTGCCCTCACGTATATGATGGAGGCTTTGCCTCGCTCATCTGCTGTCGTCGTGGATGCAATTCCTGTCTTCCTGGAAAAGGTAAGAGGAATGATCACATGTGCTTCTGCTGTGACCAGATGTGGCTGAAGTACTCAAGTCCTTTACTTAATTAAAAGTACTTAGTAATCTTTTATCCAAAGTGACTTACAAGCACTTGATGGTTGGGGTCGGAACACAGGGTCAGCCACAACATCCCTGGAGCAATGAGGGTTAAGGGTCTTGCTCAAGGACTCACATTGATAACTTCAGTTCAAGTAATTTCGAATTCAAGTAATTTTTTTAAATAGCAATTTTTACCATAGCATATTGTCACAAAGCAGCTTTCCAGAGTTATATCCAGAGCTTCGAACCCCCAGAGAGTAAGTCGAAGCGACAGTGGCAAGAAAAAACTGTTATTTTAAGGAAGAAACCTTGTGAGGACCAGACACAGTGGGGGACTCATCCTCCTTGAGCGGCCGGGCAGCAACTACAGTATCTACACTAATGTACAGATTGTGTGGTGATCATGTGACCTGTATTTAACTATTGTAAAACTATACAAGTCCATTGATGGTGTCCTGCAGGACCGCCAGTCCAATAAAAATCCAGGTTCCATTCAGTAATTGTTGTAGCCACAATGCTTCAGCAGAACCATGGATGAAGAGTTCACGTTATTTATTTATATAGTGCTTTTTACAAAAAAAATAGTAAATTTGTCGCAAACAGCTTTACAGTGTTCTAAGCCTTTAAACCCCCAAAGAGCCGAAGTGACAGAGGCAAGAAAAAACTCCGTTATGTTGTTGTATTAAGGAAGAAACCTTGTGAGGACCAAGGCTCAGTGGGGGACTCATCCTCCTTAAGCGGCCGTGCAGCATCAACAGTGTAGAAGAGCCATGTACAGATTGTGTGGTGATCATGTGACCCGTATTTAACGATTTGAAAAACTATATAAGGCTATATATAAGTTGAGGAGCCTCGTGGGAGAACGACAACACCTCCAGGAAATGAGCAACACCTCAAAGGAAACAAGAAAAGCAATTTAAGATAGAAGATATAAAATAATAAAAGATAATAAATAAGAAAATAAAAGATAGCATTTAAGTAATAACCAGAGTTTGATTGACCGAGTGCGTCATGTGACTCCGGCATCACTGACTAGAGCAGCAGATCTGAAAGAGGCAGATACTGCAGACTACTTAGTTAAGAGGGCTCCCCAGAACAGCATCATTTCAATGCCACAACCCCCTATTAATGATCAGCTGGGTGCAGACAGTGGACCTAGGATTTGAACCCTGAAGTAGATGTAAAAAAAAAAAGTTACTGCACATGTACTTAAGGTACAAAAATAAAAGTATTTATAAATTACTTCTAATTAACATTTTGTATAAACGATGGCTTTCTAGGGTATTTCGTCTACTCTAGCTTGATCGTTTAGTAATTAACACACACTAACAATCAGATTAATCTTAGTTTGTGTCATTTACTTTCTTAGTATGAACTGCATTGAAACCATATGCAGTCGTTTTGGCCACCTAGTGGCCAAACTAAGAACTACATGAGTTGAAAGGTTAATTACAAACAGATCAAGCTGCTGTTGACAAACTACCCTAGAAAGTGGTCTTTTGTACAGTGTTTAATTATCTTTGTTCAAATCAAAGGGTCACATGCACGATCACATGACAACCTGCCATAAACTGCCATAGTTTAATATTCTTCATTTTACAAGAATCCAATACCATGACACATTTGTCTGATTTTTATATTTATTTTTATAGATAAAGAAAATGAGGGCTGTAAATATTATTTGATTTAAATTGATTATACAGCCTGTCATTCGATGCATCGACATGTCCACATGAGTATTAATAGATTGCCGAGTTTTCATTTACCCATTTTTAACTTTTGTGCCGACAGATACCTAAAAAAACCCAAAAAAAACTACCGTATTTTCCGGACTATAAGGCGCACCTAAAAGCCTAAAATTTTCCCAGAAATCGGACATGCGCCTTATACGTGTACTGAGTTCCAAATGCCGTCATTCCGGGAGGATTAAATAAAGAACTCCGTCCGCTGGACATTGGCGTAAACAGGGTGTTTAAAGTAAAGTTGCGGGCGGCGTGGGAGCGATGGATGATAGACGGTGAACACACGTTTACTAAAACTCGGGAGGCAGCTTCGGGCGAGTTACATCACCATCTGTGAATGGGTTGTGGATGCCTGGGCTAAGGTTTCTGCTGTAACCGTTGTCCGAGCCTTCGCAAAAGCCTGCATCATTGCTGAACAGCCGCCTGGAGACGAGACGGACTTGGACATTGATGAGAGGAGAACCCGGAGTGCTCGATAGTGAAATTACGCAGCTTTTTAATTCAGACACAGAAGACGAGGACTTTGATGGATTTGTGGAAGAAGAGTGAAAAATAATGTGTTTTGTCAAGTAGTAGAATAAACTTCAATTATAAATCACCGTTTTGCATCCTTTACTTTTCTTGTAGATCGTATGTTTTAGCAAGTGCCTTATAATACGGTGCCGTACAGAATAAGTACCGTACAGAAGTAGAGTCCGTAAGTGAGACTGCGCCTTATAGTACGGTGCGCCTTAAACGTGGGTCAAATACAGAAATAGACCCCGTAATTCAGACTGCGCCTTATGGTCCGGAAAATACGGTACTTACGAACATAAGTAACGAAGTACATTCAATTTGTTACTTGCCCTTTCTGGGTGCTTTACCTGGAAGTAAGAATGTGTGTGTGTAGCTTCAGGTGATCCAGTTCATTGATGTGGCTGAACAGGCTCTGACGGCTCTGGAGATGCTCTCACGAAGACACAGCAAGGCCATCCTGCAGGCTGTAAGCTCTGATGCACTGCTCTTTTACTGACCGCTCACTCCTCACCTCTGTTCGTTAGTTGAATTAAAAACGAACGTGATTCGCTGAGTAACAGGTTTCCAATCAGAAACTGCCATTTGGCCAAATTACAGAACAGCAGTTTAAAAAATACATCAGGAAAGTGATGTATATCCATACCATTGTCTGGCATACCACAGTTTGAGAACCACTGCTTTGGTTAAATTAAAGAAATCAACTGAAAGCGATATAAAACCAATCACATCATCCATCATCCAGTGAAAGGAAGTGATGTCAGATAATTGTTAAAAGTTGTTTTGGTAAATCGGTGATGCTGATTCTCAAATGAAAATGTGTATTTGATGAGTTAATGAGAGTGTATGGTTCTGTCTCTGCAGGGAGGGTTAGCAGACTGTTTGCTGTATCTGGAGTTCTTCAGTATTAATGCTCAGAGGAATGCATTAGCCATCGCTGCTAACTGCTGTCAGAGCATCACACCTGATGAATTCCACTTTGTAGCAGATTCCCTACCTTTGCTCACTCAAAGACTCACGCACCAGGTACTTAACACACACACACACACACACACACTCACTCAAGATGCACACACGGTTTACTCCATTTATCCATTTAACCCATGCTTCCATATGTATGTATGTGTGTGTGTATGTATGTATGTATATATATATATATATATATATATATATATATATATACATATACATATATCCATCCATCCATTCATCATCCTCCGCTTTATCCTATATTAGGGTCGCGGGGGGTTCCCCATGCCCATCCAGGAGAGAACATTTCGGGTGCTGGGCAGATAGACCCAGGACTGGGTGCCAATCTAACACTGTGCACACACTCACTCACACAGACACACACACATACACACTCTATATGGGGCAATTTGGAGAACTCAATTGACTTGATCCATGTTTTTGGACTGTGGGAGGAAACCGAAGAACCCGGAGGAAACCCACGCAGACACGGGGAGAACTTGGAAACTCCACCCAGATGGGGATTCAAACCGGGAATCCCTAGTGCTGAGAGGAGGACATGCCAACCACTAAGCCACCATGCCGCCTATATATATATATATATTCCTTTTTTTCTTTATTCTTTATACCCATGTTTCTACACATGTTACAAACTTCACTACCTTTTTATACTTGCGGGCAAATGCAACTAAATTTCGTTCTGCGTACACCAAGAGTGTATAACTGAATGACATTTAAAGGTTATCCAAGTCTGATTTTGTACGGTTTCTCCATGTTAACACTGCCGTGATGTTTATTCATTATCCAGTAAAGTGCTGTGTATAAAGTGTATCTGATGAGACTCTGGTTCTTCTGTAGGATAAGAAGTCGGTGGAGAGCACGTGTCTGTGTTTCGCTCGGTTGGTGGATAACTTCCAGCATGAGGAGGTAAACAATAACGTCATCCTGCCAGTTTAAAACGGTCACATATCTCTGTTATATGTTCAATATGTCCTGTTTACACCCCCCCCCCCCCCCCAAATCAGATCAAATAAACCTTCAGTATAATTTATGGCCTGCGTTTTATGACCCGTCAAGGATTCAATATTTTATTGTCATTTGCATCACATGTGGTACATGAAATGAAAATCAAATTGTGAGTAATGGACCCAGGTTTTCCCTAATCAGTTTCTATTAGAAGTAAAAGTAAAAAATATTAGAGAATAAAATATAAAATGGCAGCATTATAAAATGTAATGTATTAAAATCTATTTTTTATATATATACATATATATAAATAATATATATGTATGTGTATTAATGCATATATTTATTTATTTATTATCTGCCGCTTTGTCCTCTATTAGGGTCGCGGTGGGGTTCTCCATACCCATCCAGGGGAGAACGTTTCGGGCGCTGGGCAGATACACCCAGGACAGGGCGCCAATCCATCGCTGGACACACACTCACTCACACGGACACACTCTATATGGGGCAATTTAGAGAATTTAATTGACTTGGTCCATGTTTTTGGACTGTGGGAGGAAACCGAGGAACCCGGAGGAAACCCACGCGGACACGGGGAGAACATGGAAACTCGAACTGGGAATCCCTAGTGCTGAGAGGAGAACATGCTAACCACTAAGCCACCATGCCGCCCTGTGTGCATATATATATATATATATATATATATATATAGATGGGCATGGGGAACCCCACCGCGACCCTAATGAAGGATAAAGCGGGTGATGATGAATGATTTGTTGAACGTTTGTGTCGTTAATGCCGGTCCTTTTCTCTTGCCGCTGTAGAATCTGTTGCAGCAGGTGGCGTCGCGGGATCTACTAACCAACATCCAGCAGCTGCTGGTGGTCACGCCACCCGTGCTGAGCTCCGGCATGTTCATTATGGTGGTGCGCATGTTCTCACTGATGTGCTCCAACTGTCCCTCCCTCGCTGTCCAGCTGATGAGGCAGAGTAAGTCTGCACGAGTGCACAACCAACTCACAATCGTCCTGTGTTTTCATTCCGTCATGAGGTGTGTGTTTGTGTGAGCAGATATAGCGGAGACACTGCGCTTCCTGCTGTGCGGAGCATCTAACGGGAGCTGTCAAGAACAGATTGACCTCATTCCCAGAAGCCCACAGGAACTTTATGAACTGACCTCCCTGATCTGGTACTTTTACTGTACATTCAGTCTCCTCTTCAGAAAGTGAAATGTGCGTCGGGTTTGGAGCCGTGGCTGCTTTAGTCCACTGTTGGGTTGCTGTGTACGGGTCACAGGATCACCGAGACGGGTCGTTTAGAGAGTCGTTTATCTTATATTAGGGTCACGGGGCGGGGTTCCCCATACCCAGTTTCGGGCGCTGGGCAGATACACCCAGGACAGGGCGGCAATCCATCACTGAGCACACACTCACTCACTCAAACACACTCTATATGGGGCAACCTGGAGAATTCAATTGACTTGAGCCAAGTTTTTGGACTGTGGAAGGAAACCGGAGAACCCAGAGAAAACCCACACGGACACGGGGAGAACATTGAAACTCCACCAAGATTGGGATTCGAACCGGGAATCCCAGCGTGCCGCCTGAGAAATAAATAATTTTATGTGGATGACACGGTGATTTAGTGGTTAGCATGTTCTCCTCTCAGAACTAAGGATCCCCGGTTCAAATCCCCATCTGGGTGGAGTTTCCATGTTCTCCCTGTGTCCGCGTGGGTTTCCTCCGGGTTCTCCGGTTTCCTCCCACAGTCCAAAAACATGAATTAAGTCAATTGAATTCTCCAAATTGCCCCATATAGAGTCTGTCTGTGTGAGTGAGTGTGCCCAGCGATAGATTGGCGCCCTGTCCTGGGTCTATCTGCCCAGCGCCCGAAACGTTCTCCCCTGGATGGGCATGGGGAACTCCCCGGCGACCCTAATATAAGATAAAGCAGAAGATAATGGATGGATGAATCGTTCAATTATTTTCCGATTAATCGATGAATCGGATAAAAAAAAAATTTAATTCCATGTCTTTACATTTACATTTAGTCATTTAGCAGATGCTTTTATCCAAAGCGACTTACAAATGAGAACATCACAAGACAGAAGTTATGAAGAAAACCAGCTACACTGTAGAATTATTAAGCACGTATTAAATGTCTGGTTTTATTTACAGTATTGAGGCATCCAATTGACCCAAAGAACAATTAAACACTAATCTCAATCACACACTGACACAATGTAGCATTGTGTGTAAAAAAAAAAAAAAACTAAATAATACAAATTTGCGTAGCTGTAATATGTTACCTCATCCCCATCACTCCCATAGAGGGCAGTGTCTTCACTCATACTGTCAGAAAATTAAAACGTGAAGCTTGATCATTAATTAGCAGCATTGTGTACAAGCTGTATGTATTTATAAATCACATTTAAACACTGCTTAAGCTAATTAAACCAAAATCTAAAGTAGCACACATTCTCCATCACTGTCATTATCCAGAACAACCAAAAACAGCATGAAGCTGCTCTGCTTCTCATAGTGTGAGTGCACCGTTACGCTGATTCACTTCAAAACTAAAGAACCTCGGGATGTTGTAGTGATTCACTCTGCTGTTCAGCTCCTTCATCCTCATCGGTGACTCCAACATGTTTAGTTTCAGGTGGTGGATCATGACCGTGGTGCTCCATGCAGGTCAAATCGTTTTTGCAGAGCTTGCATGTTCCACGTTCTTTATTTGTGTGAAGCGCTCCTGCAGTTTTGATGGTTTAAACAGAAGCTTGTTTTCTGCGTTGGCTGTGTTTCATTTGTACGATTTATCAACTTGTTTTGCCGATTCCGCCTCGTTCTGTTCAACCCGCTATTTGTTTCCAGCGTTGTTTTCAGCGCTGCAGGTGACGTAAGCGGTTAAGACATTGTGCGACCCAACAAATCGCTAACGAAATTCGTTATCGACACTTTTCATAATCGATTTTATCAATTCATTGTTGCAGCCCTAAATCTAATACATAGAGTATTATTAGACATATAAACATGTATTGCTGCACACATGATCCCCCCCTCTCAAACCTGTGTGTTCTTGCTGCAGTGAGCTGATGCCGTGCCTCCCCAGAGAAGGGATCTTTGCAGTGGACGCCATGTTGAAGAAGGGCAGTGCCCACACCACAGAAGCTGCAGTCTGGCAGTGGCGGGATGACAGAGGCCTGTGGCACCCCTACAACCGCATAGACAGTCGCATCATCGAGGTAGTTTGTTAAAACGGGGAGCATTTAGGGCTGTTTTTTGCTCCATCAGGCTTCGTTTGTGCTCCAATATCAGGTTATTACACAGATCCTAGCACAGGGGAACGGTTCTTTACACTCACACCAGAGACTGGGGGCATTTACGAAGTTTAACATAGAGCCAGTTTAGTGGTTAGCACATTCGCCTCTCAGCACTAGGGATTCCTGGTTTGAATCCACATCTGGGTGGAGTCTCCATGTTCTCCCCGTGTCCGTGTGGGTTTCCTCCGGGTTCTCCGGTTTCATCCCACAGTCCAAAAACATGGATCAAGTCAATTGAGTTCTCCAAATTGCCCCATATAGAGTGAGTCTGTGTGAGTGAGTGTGTGCCCAGCGATGGATTGGTGTCCTGTCCTGGGTGTATCTGCCCAACGCTTCAAACGTTCTCCCCTGGATGGGCACGAGAAACCCCCCACGACCCTAGTAGAGGATAAAGCAGAAGATAATGAATGAATGTTCTCCATTTGGGGGTGGCTTAGTGGTTAGCATGTTCTCCTCTCAGCGCTAGGGATCCCCGGTTTCAAATCCCAATCTGGGTGGAGTTTCCATGTTCTCCCTGTGTCCGCATGGGTTTCCTCCGGGTTCTCCGGTTTCATCCCACAGTCCAAAAACATGGATCAAGTCAATCGAGTTCTCCAAATTGCCCCATATAGAGTGTGTCTGTGTGAGTGAGTGTGTGCCCAGCAATGGATTGGTGCCCGAAACGTTCTCCCCTGGATGGGCATGGGGAACCCCCACGCGACTCTAATAGAGGATAAAGCGGAAGATAATGGATGGATGGAACATGGTGCTGATGTAAGTGAATCCAGTGCATCGAAGCATTAGAACTGTTAATGTTAATGTGAGGAAACTGAGGGTGGAAAGCTGTAGTGGCAAAAATCTATTGTCTCCTCCTCCTCTTTCTCTCTCTCTCTCTCTCTCTCTCTTTCTCCATCACACACACTTTCTCTCTCTCTCTCTTACACACACACACTCTACTACTCTCGCCCTCTTTCCCTCTTTTATGTGCTTTCTCTCTCTCTCTTGCTTGCCTTCACTCACTCGTTCCCTCTCTTTCCTGCTCCCTCTTGCACTTTCTTTCTTCCCCACTCTGTGTTCATTTGTGTACATGTGTGTGCATGTTCCCATGCGCATGTACGTGTGTGTATGTGTGTCAGACGGCACATCAGAACGGTGAGGATGAAATCAGTCTCTCTACACTCGGCCGTGTTTACACCATCGACTTCAACTCTATGCAGCAGATTAATGAGGACACAGGGACAGCACGAGGAATCCAGAGGAAACCCAACCCCCTCGTCAACCCCAGCACAGGTACGTACACACACACACACACACACACACACACACACAATGTTCCATTCATACTTGACTTTTTTACTCATACCAGTCAGAAAACAATACAGGTGGAGTCAGTGAATTAGCGAACAAACATTTCCAAACACAGTCCTGAAGCTGTGCTGGAGATTCCTAACGCGACTCCACACCGCAGAACGTACTGTACGATGTGCAGGGTGGGCTGAGGGTCTGTGATGGTTTGTCGTAGGCGGAGTCTTAAGAACTTTCATTCTTTCATTTATTATTCATTCATTATCTTTTGCCTTGTCCTCTATTAGGGTCAGGGGGGGTTCCCCATGCCCATCCAGGGGAGAACGTCTCGGGCGCTGGGCAGATAGACCCAGGACAGGATGCCAATCTATAACTGGACACACACACAGAGACACACTCTATATGGGGCAATTTAGAGAATTCAATTGACTTGATCCATGTTTTTGGACTGTGGGAGGAAACCGGAGAACCCGGAAAAAAACCCACGCGGACACGGAGAGAACATGGAAACTCCACCCAGATGGAGATTCGATCCAGGAATCCCTAGCACTGAGAGGAGAACATGCTAAACCACTAAGCCACCGTGCCGCCCAATTCACTACATATTTTATTTAATTTATTAAAGTACAAATCGGGCGGCACGGTGGCTTAGTGGTTAGCATGTTCTTCTCTCAGCGCTTGGGATTCCCAGTTCGAATCCCCATCTGGGTGGAGTTTCCATGTTCTCCCTGTGTCCGCGTGGGTTTCCTCCGGGTTCTCCAGTTTCCTCCCACAGTCCAAAAACATGAATCGAGTCAATTGAATTCTTCAAATTGCCCCATATAGAGTGTGTCTGTGTGAGTGTGTCCAGTTATAGATTGGTGTCCTGTCCTGGGTGTATCTGCCCAGCGCCCGAAACGTTCTCCCCTGGATGGGCATGGGGAACCCTCCCACGACCCTAATAGAGGATAAAGTGGAAAATAATGGATAGATAGTGTGTTTCTTTGTTTTTTTATTATAGTATGTTTTGTAACTGTTTTATTAAAGCAGCAGGACATTCAAGGTGGTGAATTGTAAATAAATCACGGCAAAGAAACTTAACACTCGTGCCTTGTAACACCTCTTTCCTGTGATTTATTCACTATAACACACACCCTCTAGTACCTTATTGCTTTAAGAAACATATCCTTGACCATTATTTCCCTTATTGATGTTTCAGCTTTTCTGTTCTACATTAGGTCTCACGTTCTCGTATGTCTGTCGTAGGTCATGTGGAGGTGCGTGGTGAGGATGCACGAGCAGAGCTGATGAGGGAGGAGGCAGAGTTGGCACGCTGTTTTATTAAGACACTGTTTGGCGTGCTGTACGAGGTGTACAGTTCTTCAGCCGGTCCGGCAGTCAGACACAAGTGCCTCAGAGCCATACTGCGCATCATCTACTTCTCTGACTCTGAGCTGCTGAAAGACGTGCTGCGCAACCATGCCGTCTCCAGGTGAGTCTCTCCATCTGGCGAGGGGTGCATGTGACACGGCGCCTCTGCCACCATGCCAAAATGCACGCAAAATACAATTATTATTGTGCTTTCAATATTACAAAATTAAAGTACAGATATGGGCGGCACGGTGGTTTAGTGTTTGGCATGTTCTCCTCTCAGCGCTCCCATCTGGGTGGAGTTTCCATGTTCTCCCCGTGTCCACGTGGCTTTCCTCCGGGTTCTCCGGATTCCTCCCACAGTCCAAAAACATGGATCAAGGTCAATTGAGTTCTCCAAATTGCCCCATATAGAGTGTGTATGTGTGAGTGAGTGTGTGCCCAGTAATAGATTGGTGTCCTGTCCTGGGTGTATCTGCCCAGCGCCTGAAACGTTCTCCCCTGGATGGGCATGCGGAACCCCCCCTGACCCTAAAAGAGGATAAAGCGGAAGGTAATGGATGGATGGAAGTCGCTGGAGGGTCTGAAAAGTCGCTAAATATAGCAAAAAAGCTGCTAAGTTGGCAACACTGCAGCCGTGTTTATTATAAAATCTTTCCATCAATTATCTTTTACTTTATCCTATATTAGGGTCGTGGGCGTTCCCCATGCCCATCCAGGGGAGAACATTTCGGCGCTGGGCAGATACACCCAGGACAGGGCGCCAATCTATCACTGGACACATACTTACTCACAGACACACTCTATATGGGGCAATTTGGAGAACTCAATTGACTTGATCCATGTTTTTGGACTGGGAGGAAACCGGAGAACCCGGAGGAAACCCACGCAGACGCGGGGAGAACATGGAAACTCCACCCAGATTGGGATTCGAACCGGGAATACATGGTGCTGAGAGGCGAACATGCTAAACCACTAAGCCACCGTGCTGCCCTAATGTCTTTCCATCTTCGTTAATATCATGTGGGTATTGTTGGTACACACACACACACACACACACACATAAACACCTTTCACTTCGGTTTGCAGATGTCAAAATCACAAGGTCATTTGATTTTCGATGCTTTGTGATCTGGTGATAAAGATCTGTGATGTGTGTGAACTCCACAGACTCCGCCCTCAAGCATCTATCACATCTATAGATGACATTACACTGGGTATTTTTAAGGTCTGTCTTTGAGCTTTGGACTCTGTGTGTGTGTGTGTGTTTGTAGTCACATAGCCTCAATGCTGTCCAGTCAGGACCTGAAGATTGTGGTCGGCTCTCTGCAAATGGCCGAGATTCTCATGCAGAAGCTTCCCGACGTGTTCAGTGTGTACTTCAGGAGAGAAGGTAAAACCATTTAAACATCCAGCAACACATTAAATACTGATTTAGGATCAGTTACTGACGGCTGGAAGAGGTTTACTGTAGGGGTGCAAGCTCTGAATTAATTTTCTTCACTCGGATTTTTCAGCAGGACGGTGATTTGTGGAAAAAACCACCCGGTCGCACAACAATACTTTTATAGAATTTGGAACTCAATACACGCATAAGGCGCACCGGATTATAAGGCGCACGTCCGATTTCTGGGAACATTTTAGGCTTTTAGGTGCTGCGGAAAATACGGTATACTTTGTTATATACTATTTTTAGAAAGTTTAATAGGGTTAAAAATATGAAGGAACTGTTTAAAACGATCCTATTGGCTAAAATACTTATTCATTCATTATCTCCCGCTTATCCTCTATTAGGGTCTTGGGGGGGTTCCCCATGCCCATCCAGGGGAGAACATCTCGGGCGCTGGGCAGATAGACCCAGGACAGGGCGCCAATCCGTAGTGGGCACACACTCACTCCCACACACACTCTATATGGGGCAATTTGGACAATTCAATTGACTTGATCCATGTTTTGGACTGTGGGAGGAAAACAAAGAACCCGGAGGAAACCCACGCAGACACGGGGAGAACATGGAAACTCCACCCAGATGAGGATTCAAACCGGGAATCCCTAGCGCTGAGAGGAGAACATGCTAACCACTAAGCCACCGTGCCGCCGGCTAAATTACTTAGTTTTTTGGAAATTCTTCATATAAAGAAAGTGATTTGACTTTGATACTCAATGCCATAAAATAGCCAATAAGATGCTGATGTGGCACTAAACACACTGTATATAATGTATTAGAAACACAGCATGGCAGTACTGTTTATCTCTCTCTTTCTCTGTGTGTGTGTGTGTGTGTGTGTTCAGGTGTGATGCATCAGGTGAAGAACCTTGCAGAAAGCGAGTCATTCCTTTCCAGTCCCCCAAAGGCATGCAGCAGCGGCATTACTGCAGCAACCACCACAATCACCACGGCAACCGCCCCTGCTGCATCCAGTGTTACTTCAGATCTGGGATCTCCAAGTTTCCATAACAACATGGAGGACTCACTGGACCTCAGCCCACAGGGGTATAAGGATGTTTTTATTCAAGCTGCTCAGTGATGACATCATTTCTATCCCTGGATTATTTAATAAAGTATTGATATCCCACAGCCGGCTTAGTGACGTTCTGAAAAGGAAGCGGCTCCCTCGTCGAGTACCACGTCGGCCCAAATACTCTCCACCCCGAGACGATGACAAAGTGGACAATCAAGGTACCGTGTAATCTGCAGGAATAACGTCATTCATACTTATTACCAAATTTGAATACTGTTAACAATTAAATCTGTCTCTCTGATTCTCATCTTTCATTTCAGCCAAGAGCCCCACCACCACTGCGTCGCCCAAATCGTCCTTCCTAGCCAGTCTGAACCCTAAAACCTGGGGGAAACTGGGAGCTCAGAACAACAGCTCGAACTCTGAACCGCCTCGCACCGCGGGAGTCAGCGGCCTCGCACGTGCTGCCAACAAGGACTCGGTCTCAAATAACAGGTACGTCCGGCGTCCCCATTCCCCCACAGCTGGGTGTACTGCATGGCCTTTTAAAATACATGCGTTTACATTACACTTGATCATTTATCCGACGCTTTCATCCAAAGCCACTTACAAGGTGAGCACAGGGTTAATACAGCATCCCTGGAGCAATGAGGGTTGAGGGTCTTGCTCAAGGATCCACATTGGTAACTTCAGTGGACCTGGGATTTGAACCCACAACCTTCAGATTGAGAACCCTAAACACTGAGCCATCATGTCCCCTTGGCCTTAACCACAGGTCTATGACCCAATTCCCTAACCACTGAGATACTGCTATCAATCAGAAGGTTGTGGGTTCAAATCCCAGGTCCACTGAAGTTACCAATGTGGCTCCTTGAGCAAGACCCTTAACCCTCATTAAGGGAGCCCTTACTTGAAAATTACATGAAAATAAATCAGGTATCATGTTCTGCTTCATTGATTGATTGATTCATTATCTTCCAATTAATAAAACTATTGTTAATGAGGACAAGCAGCACGGTGGTTTAGTGGTTGGCATGTTCTCCTCTCAGCGCTAGATATTCCCGGTTCGAATCCCAATCTGGGTGGAGTTTCCATGTTCTTCCCGTGTCCGCGTGGGTTTCCTCCGGGTTCTCCGGTTTCCTCCCACAGTCCAAAAACATGGATCAAGGTCAATTAAATTCTCCAAATTGCCCCATATAGAGTGTGTCTGTGATTGTGTATCCAGGGATAGATTGGCGTCCTGTCCTGGGTGTATCTACCAGTGCCTGAATGTTCTCCCCTGGATGGGCATTGGGAACCCCCCTGTGACCCTAATAGAGGATAAAAATGAAAATTTGGTCATTTAGCAGAATCTTTTATCCAAAGCGACTTACAAGGTAAGCACAGGGTTAATCACAACATCCCTGGAGCAATGAGGGTTAAGGGGCTTGTTCAAGGAGCCACAATGGACACTTCAGTGGACCTGGGATTTGAACCGCCAACCTTCAGATTGATAACTCAATGCCCTAAACACTGAACTACCAAATGATATACTTTATTTTTTTATCTTTTGTCTTTTCAAAAGATCGTCTACTAGACGATTCTACATTTCAATGAGTTAGTTTCATATAAATGTTACAATGTTTTGGTGAAAGTTCACACACACACACACACACACACACACACGTGATGTCATATTAAAATGTGTGTGTATTACAGGGAGAAAATTAAGGGCTGGATTAAAGAACAAGCCAGTAAGTTCGTGGAGCGGTACTTTAATTCTGAGAAAGTCGATGGCAGCAACCCAGCACTGAACGTCCTGCAGAGACTGTGTACAGCAACAGAGCAGCTCAGCCTTCAGGTACACACACACACACACACACACACACACACACACACACACACACACACACACACTTGAGATGTCACAAGAGAAGCAGGTTATTCTCACCTTTCAACCAGTTGATCTCCTGGATCAAATGTGTTGGTTTGAGGTGTTTGGTTGGTTACCAGCACAGCTCTTACTGTGCTAAGGATTCCCAGTTCGAATCCCAATCTGGATGGAGTTTCCATGTTCTCCCCGTGTCCGCGTGGGTTTCCTCCGGGTTCTCCGGTTCCCTTCCACAGTCCAAAAACATGGATCAAGTCAACTGAATTCTCCAAATTGCCCCATATAGAGTGTTTTTGTGTGAGTGAGTGTGTGCTGTGATAGATTGGCGTCCTGTCCTGGGTGTATCTGCCCAGCGCTCGAGACGTTCTCCCCTGGATGGACATGGGGAACCCCCCCCGCGACCCTAGTAAAGCGGAAGATAATGGATGGAAATGATTGTTATATGGGGGTGTGGTAGCTCAGGGGTTTGGGAGTTGCTCTATCAATCTGAAGGTTGGGGGTTCAAATCTCAGGTCCACTGAAGTGTGGCTCCTTGAGCAAGACCCTTAACCCTCATTGCTCAAGGGATGTTGTGTTCAACCCTGTGCTCACCTTGTAAGTCGCTTTTAATGAAAGCGTCCAATAAATGACCAAATGTAAATGTTTTTAGTGTAGTTGGTTAATAGTGCAGCTCTTACTGATGACAGACTGAACAGATTTAAGGTTCCGAATGGGAAATGTGATCAGAAGAACTTTATCCTTTGACAGTTTGATCTCATTCACTGGGTAACATGAAATAAATCAGGTATCATGTTCTGCTTCATTAATTAATTCATTCATTATCTTTCACTTAATAGGCGTTGGCTTAGTGGTTAGCATGTTCTCCTCTCAGCACTAGGGATTCCCGGTTCGAATCCCAATCTGGGTGAAGTTTCCATGTTCTCCCTGTGTCCGTGTGGGTTTCCTCCCACACTCCTCTCCGGTTTCCTCCCACAGTCCAAAAACATGGATTAAGGTCAATTGAATTGTCCAAATTGCCCCATATCGAGTGTGTTTGTGTGATAGATTGGCGTCCTGTTCTGGGTGTATCTGCCCAACGCACGAAACATTCTCCCCTGGATGGGCATAGGGAACCCCTCCCTGCAACCCCAATAGAGGATAAATAGCAAGATTATGGATGATTGTTAAATGACTCTTCAGCACCAGTTCAGGAGACATTTTTGAACCGGTCCTCTGGTTCCGATCAGTGACATCACAGTACCGTGTCTTTAACCCTGCAGGGCGATGGGGGGGTGGAGTGCCTGGTTGAGATCAGCAGCATCGTGTCCGAGTCGGACGTCTCTTCGTTTGAGATCCAGCACAGCGGGTTGGTGAAGCAGTTGCTGCTCTATCTGACCTCCAACAGTGAGAGAGACACGGTCTGCCGGGACCACCGCATCAAACGCTTCCTGCACGTCTTCTACGGATGCCCCGTGAGTACACCTGGCGCCACCTGTTGGTTGCACAGTCTTCACACTCTCATTTTCTCATTTTCTTTGCTCTGTAACTGAACCCATATCGTTTTGGGTGGGGGGCATTTAGATTCCAGGACAGGAGCCTGTGTTCCGCTTGGAACCGACAGATAACGGACCTTTGCTGGCGCTGGTGCACAAGATGAATAGCTGTCTGAGTCAGATGGAGCAGTTTCCCGTTAAGGTTCACGACTTTCCCAGTGGAAATGGAAACGGCAGCAGGTATGGTTCTTCATCTGGTTCTCCTTTAAGTACTAGAACTGAAAACAGTAATCTAACTGAATAAAGAAGGAACATCTTTAACCAACAACAACAGTCCTTGTAATCCATCCATCCATTATCCTCCGCATTATCCCCTATTGGGGAGGGGGGTTCCCCATGTCCATCCAGGGGAAAACGTTTCGGGCGCTGGGCAGATACACCCCGGACAGGACACCAATCTAACGCTGGACACACTCACTCACACACACATACTTTATATGGGGCAATTTGAAGAACTCAATTGACCTTGAGTTTTTGTTTTTGGACTGTGGGAGAACATGGAAACTCCACCCAGATTGGGATTTGAACCGGGAATCTGTAGCGCTGAGAGGAGAACATAGCAACCACTAAGTCCAGTGCTCGTAATTTGTTGTTATAATGAACTGAGCTGATTGGCAGTCGATGTTCTGATTCATCTCGAGGTTAAACTTAAATTAAGGAACAGTTCAGATCAAAGACAATGTTCCTCTTCTGTTCACTGAGACCCCACAATTCATCTTTCAACAGACGGGGTCCTTCATTACTGTATTTATAACTGTGGTGTGTGTGTGTGTGTGTGTGCGTGCAGAGGGTCCCAGGCACTCAAGTTCTTCAACACACACCAGCTGAAATGCCAGTTGCAGAGGCATCCCGGCTGTGCCAATGTAAAGCAGTGGAAGGGAGGACCTGTTAAAATCGACCCCCTTGCATTGGTACAGGCCATTGAGAGATACCTGGTTGTCAGAGGTAGGGTGTGTGTGTGTGTGTGTGTGTGTGTCTGTGTGTGTGTGTGACTTTATTATTGATCCGTGCATTTGTTTTGTTTAGGATATGGCCGAATCAGAGAGGAGGACGAAGACAGTGATGATGATGGATCAGACGATGAAATTGATGAGTCGTTGGTATGTTCTCCTCCACACACCCTCATTAGTCGGACAAGACATCCTGATCGCAGAACCCGTGTTCTGTTGTGATTTGTGGCTCAGACATCCATCCGTTATCTTCCGCTTTATCCTCTATTAGGGTCGCGTAGGAGGGGGATACTCCCAGGACAGGGTGCCAATCTATCCCTGGGCACACTCACTCACACAGACACACTCTATATGGGGCAATTTGGAGAATTTAATTGACTTGATCCATGTTTTTGGACTGTGGGAGGAAACCGGAGAACCCGGAGGAAACCCACGCGGACACGGGGAGGACATGGAAACTCCACCCAGATTGGGGTTCAAACTGGAATCCCCAGCGTTGAGAGGAGAACATGCTAACCACTAAGCCACCGTGCCACCCGTGGCTCAACATTGTGCTATACCGTTCTGATTAGTGTGATGTGTTCCAATACATCC
>JAFMOD010000063.1:1902157-1921252 GCA_019802435.1 Corydoras maculifer
GACAGGACAGGACAGGACAGGACAGGACAATACAGTACAGGACAGGACAGTACAGTACAGTACAGTACAGTACAGTACAGTACAGGACAGGACAGGACAGGACAGGACAGGACAGGACAGGACAGGACAGGACAGGACAGGACAGGACACGCCACGCCACGCCACGCCACGCCACGACTTTATTTGTCCTGTAATGAGGAAATTCACACTCTCAGCAGCAAGTTACTTTAAAAAAAAGTAAAAAAGTTATTTAGCAATTAAAAACAAGTTTAAAAAAAACTAAAACATTTCAATAGAAATCTAAATACACAAGACAAATTCAAATTTTTAGTTCTGTACATTCCAAAAGATAAAGTGCGAGGTCTGCAGTGATGTTTGTTGTGGTGAAGTGGGAGCTGAGCCAGAAGGTAATCAGTCTACCCTCCTACCCTCACCTACGGTCAGAACTCTGGGTAGTGACCCAAAGAATGAGATCGCGAATACAACGGCCAAAATGAGTGTTCTCCACAGTGGCTTTCCCTCAGAGATGGAGTAAGGAGTTTGGTCATTCAGGAGACCCAAGGACAGTCGCTGCTCCTCCATGTCAAGAGGAGCCAGCTAAAATGGTTCGGGCATCTGGTCCAGAAGCTTCTCAGACACCTCCCTGGTGGGGCATCTCGGGCATGTTTAACCCCAGACATGATGGAGAGATTATGACTCTTGGTTGGCCTGGGGACACCTCAGTGTGCCTCCTGAAGATCTTGACGAGGTAGCTGGAGATAGGGACGTCTGGGCTTCTTTGCTTAGGTTACTGCCACCATGACCCACACACAGATAAAGTGGTGTGTAATGGAAATATAAAATAGTGTGTGTTTCTATATGTGTCTATGTGTCTATATGTGTGTGTGTGTGTGTGTGTGTGTGTGTGTGTGTGTGTGTGTGTGTGTGTGTGTGTGTGTGTGTGTATATGTGTATATGTGTATATGAATTTGTGTGTTTCTATGTGTGTGTCTATGTCTATGTGTGTGTGTGTGTGTGTGTGTGTGTTTGTGTATGTCTGGGTGTATGTGTGTGTGTGTGTGTGTCTGTCTGTGTCTATCTATGTGTTTGTCTATGTGTCTGTGTGTCTGTTTCTATGTGTGTGTCTGTGTGTGTGTGTTTGTGCGTGTGTGTGTGTGTGTGTGTGTCCTTTGTAGCTGTTCTGCACGTTGGCACCCCCTCTGTTCTGGAGGTCACCCTGCGGCTGCTGCTCACAGTAAAGTCCAGTAGCTGTGCTGATCCAGGAAGCAGCTATAACGACCCACAATGCACTGGCAGAGGGAGCTGCATCACACAGCCTTCGTTTGTAAGAGTTTATTAAATTCAATTAAATTCAATCAAGGGTGTTATGGTGGTTTAGTGTTTAGCATGTTCTCCTCTCAGCACTAGGGATTCCTGGTTCGAATCCCCATCTGGGTGGAGTTTCCATGTTCTCCCCGTGTCGGTGTGGGCTTCCTCCGGGTTCTCCGGTTTCCTCCCACAGTCCAAAAACATGGATCAAAGTCAATTGAATTCTCCAAATTGCCCCATATAGAGTGTGTTTGTGTGAGTGAGTGTGTGCCCAGCGATAGATTGGTGTTCTGTCCTGGGTCTATCTGCACAGTGCCTGAAACGTTCTCCCCTGGATGGGCATGGAAAACCCCCCCGCGACCCTAATAGAGGATAAAGCGGGTGATAATGAATGGATGGAAATTAAGGTGGCACGGTGGTTTAGTGGTTAGCATGTTCTCCTCTCAGAGAGTACTTGACAGTGTGTGTGTGTGTGTGTGTGTGTGTGTGTGTGTGTGTGTGTGTGTGTGTGTGTGTGTGTGTGTGTGTGTGGTGCAGAGCATATTTTACTGTCAGTGTGAGGTTGGGTACACGGGAATATTCTGTGAGGAATATGATGCCTGTCACTCCAACCCTTGCGAAAACAACGGAACCTGCAGTGACATCAGAGAGAGACACGAGGGACAGAATTACACCTGTACCTGTCCATCAGGTGAGTCCACACCGGAAAACATGTTGCTCTCGTTACTTTATGATTTTAA
The DNA here is from genome assembly GCA_019802435.1 of Corydoras maculifer. Taxonomy (NCBI): domain Eukaryota; kingdom Metazoa; phylum Chordata; class Actinopteri; order Siluriformes; family Callichthyidae; genus Corydoras; species Corydoras maculifer. The sequence continues at coordinate 1,904,206 of JAFMOD010000063.1, forward strand.
ATGCTGACTGCATATAAACTTTGTGTGTGTGTGTGTGTGTGTGTGTGTGTGTGTGTGTGTAGGGTTTGAAGGCCTACATTGTCAGTCCCCGGTGAATCACTGTGTTTCAGAGCCCTGCAAAAATGGAGCAACCTGTACTTCCACAGCACAGGGCCCACAATGCACCTGTGTAGAAGGTCAGTATAAGGACAGAGTGCAATATATGTCACCACTGTAAAATACTCCCCTGGATGCCCCCCCAACCCGATTAGAGGATTAAGCCGAAAATAATGAATGAATGAAAGTTTAAATAGAACTTGCATGGCACGGTGGCTTGGTGGTTCGCATGTTCTCCTCTCAGTGCTGGGGATCCGGGTTTGAATAGCAATCTGGGTGGAGTTTCCATGTTCTCATGTGTGGGTTTCCTCTGGGTTCTCCGGTCAGGACAGGGTGCCAATCTATCGCTGGGCACACACTCACTCACACAAATACACTCTATATGAGGCAATTTGGATATTCTGCCTTATTTCTCTACTAGGATCGGGGGGGGGGGGTCCCCATGCCCATCCAGGGGAGAACGTTTTGGGCGCTGGGCAGATACAGTCAGGACAGGATGCCAATTTATCACTTGGCACACCCACAGTCACATACACACAATCTATATGGGGCAATTTGGAGAATTCAATTGACCTTGATCCATGTTTTTGGACTGTGGGAGGAAACCGGAGAACCCGGAGGAAACATGGAAACTCCACCCAGATTGGAATTCAAACCAGAAATCCCCAGCGCTGAGAGGAGAACATGCTAACCACTAAGCCACCGTGCCGCCCACTTTAATCATGCAACAAAAAATCCTCTGTTCTTTATTCTTCTTACATTCAAGTCATTTCTTAATAGAGTGTTTTTACAACAGCACGTTGTCACAAAGCAGCTTTACAGATTTAAAAACCTTTAACCGCCCAAAGAGCAAACTGAAGCGACAGTGGCAAGAAAAAACCTCCCTGTTATGTTGTCATATTAAGGAAGGAACCTTGTGAGGACCAAGACTCAGTGGGGGACTCATCCTGCTTGAACAAGCAGGCAGCATCAACAGTGTAGGACACTAATGTACAGATTGTGTGATGATCAGGTGACCCGTATTTAACAATTGAAAACTTTATAAGCCATTGAGGGCGTCCTGCAGGACCGGACCGCCAGTCCAATAAAAATCCAGGTTCCATCCAGTAACCGTCGTAGCCGCAGTGCTTCAGCAGAACCATGGATGAAGAGCTGACCACACCTCCAGGAAGCACATCAGCTTCCAACATTCAGTCTCGTGAGCGCAGTGATTTTAGTTTAAACAGCAGCATTGATTGAAATGCTTATTTAATCATCGGTCCGTAACCTTGGTTTCACGATAGACTTCCACCTTAAACTCTCTGATCTATCACTAATCTTATCTAATCTAATCTGATCTATTACTGATTAACTGTAACCTATCACGAGAACCTTGGGCAGACTGTACAGTTACATTTAGATAAGCAGATTTAAAGGAACCAGTCGGACTATGACAGTGTAGAATCACACGGGGAGTATAAATAGCTCTTCTCCTCCTCAGCCTGGTTTGTTCTCCTGTGCTTCAAACTGTGTCACCCACTTACTATCTGTGCTGTTCTCTGGAGATGCTGCAGCATCAGCACAAATCGTCCCTGTGGCTCACTGTTTTGTATTTTTAGATTCCTACATTCAAACTAATGCCAATAAGAAGAAATATGTAGATAATCTAGGGTGACTTAGTGGTTAGCATGTTCTCCTCTCAGCACTAGGGATTTCCGGTTCGAATCCCCATCTGGGTGGAGTTTCCATGTTCTCCCCGTTTCCGCATGGGTTTCCTCCGGGTTCTCCGGTTTCCTCCCACAGCCCAGAAATATGGATCAAGGTCAATTGAAGTCTCCAGATTGCCCCATAAAGAGTATGTTTGTGAGTGAGTGTGTGCCCAGTGATAGATTGGCGCCCTGTCCTGGGTGTATCTGCCCAGCGCCTGAGACGTTCTCCCCTGGATGGGCATAAGGAACCCCATCGTGACCCTAATATAGGATGAAGCGAAAGATAATGGATGGATGGATGTAGATAATCATTCCATTCATTATCTTTCACTTAAGGTTGGCATGGTTCCCAGTTCTAATCCCCATCTGGGTGGAGTTTCAATATTTTCCTTGAGTCCGTGTGGGTTTCCTCCGGGTTCCCCGGTTTCCTCCCACAGTCCAAAAAAATGGATCAAGTCAATTGAGTTCTCCAAATTGCCCCATGTAGAGTGTGTCTGTGTGCGTTTGTGTGAGTGTGTGCCCAGCGATGGATTGGCGCCCTGTCCTGAGTATATCTGCCTATCGCCCGAAACGTTCACCCTGGATGGGCATGGGGAACCCCACCGCGACCCTAATAAAGGATAAAGCGGAAGATAATGAATGAATCAATGAATAAGTTTACCTTGAATCCATGTTTTCGGACTGTGGGGGGAAACCGGAGAACCCGCCAGAAACCCACAAGGACACAGAAACATGGAAACTCGACCCAGATTGGAACTCAATCCTGAATCCCTGGCAATAAGAAGAGAACATGCTAAGCACTATGCCACTGTGCCACCCTTATAGATAATAATAAAAATAATAATATATAATGAATATGATATAATATGTCTAATAACTGTCTCCCTCTACAGGGTATCATGGGAGTGAATGTGAGTTGAGGGTTGACCTGTGCGCCTCCAGTCCATGCCACAATAACGGAACGTGTTACCTGCAGGCCGGTGGGCGGGGCTTCAGTTGTACCTGCCCACCTGGTTTTACTGGACACACCTGTGCACAGCTGGTGGACTTCTGCTCGCTGAATCCCTGCGCGCACGGGGTGTGTCGCAACATCGGCACCAGCTACAGGTGTCTGTGTGTTCCAGGTGAGAGGTTTAAACCAGGTTTTAAACTATGTTCACAGGTCACAGCTCCCCCCCCCCACTGACCCCGCCTGATTCTCTCTCAGGTTATCATGGGCTGTACTGTGAGGAGGAGTATAATGAGTGTCTCTCTGCGCCCTGTTTGAATTTTGCTACCTGTCGCGATCTGATCAATGCGTACGAGTGTGTGTGCACAACGCAGTACACAGGTGTGTTCACGGTTTATGGTTTCACATCCAAATCTCATTAAGTATACACAGTGTCTATTGTGTGATGGGAGATGAATGATGTGTGTGTGTGTGTGTGTGTGTGTGTGTGTGTGTGTGTGTGTGTGTGTGTGTGTGTGTGTGTGTGTGTGTGTGTGTGTGTGTGTGTGTGCCCCCCCCCCCCCCCCCCCCCCCCCCCCCCCCCCCCCCCCCCCCCCCCCCCCCCCCCCCCCCCCCCCCCCCCCCCCCCCCCCCCCCCCCCCCCCCCCCCCGAAATGTGCAAAATGTTTATTTTATATATATTATTTAACTTTATCTCTCTGTACCCCCCACTCTCTCTCTCTCTCTCTCTCTCTCTCTCTCTCTCTCTCTCACACACACACACACACACACAAATCAAATCCTTTCCCAGGAGACAATTGTGAGGTCAACATTAATGAGTGTGACAGCAACCCATGTCATCATGGTGGCACCTGCATTGACCAATCAAATGGCTTTACCTGTCACTGCCCACCTGGTTGGGTGGGTGGAGCCTGTGAAATCCGTAAGTTTAATTTTATTAATTTATATATATATATATATATATATATATATATATATATATATGTGTGTGTGTGTGTGTGTGTGTGTGTGTGTGTGTGTGTGTGTGTGTGTGTGTGTGTGTGTATATATATATATATATATATATATATATATATATATATATATATATATATATATATATATATATATATACCTACATATATACATGTTTACGTGACTTGGACATGTCCCATTGTCCCTCTTCAGTTTTAGCTTCATGATGGGACCCAAAAAATCCAGAGCAGCAGCCATTCAAAGAAAAAAGTACGAAATCATTAAAAAATACGAGAGTGACATTAAGATCGCTGAAATCAGCGAGGTCCAAGACCTCATCCTATCCCGGCTCGATTACTGTAATGCATTGCTTGCCAGTCTCTTGCACAATCAGACCTTTACAACTCAGGAAACAACCTAAAACACATCTTTTGCACAAACACCTGATATAAATTTTTTTTTTTTTTTAAATTAGGATTGGATAATCATCAGGTTTGATTATTTTAAAGTGTGGCTGTTCCAGAGTTCGCAGCTAACTCCAGGTATTAGGTGCAATAGTTCAGTGGTTTGGGCGTTGGGCTATCAATCTGAAGGTTGGGCGTCCAAATCCCAGGTCCACTGAAGTTACCAATGTGGGTCCTTGAGCAAGACCATTAACCCTCATTGCTCCAGGGATGTTGTGATTAACCCTGTGCTCACCTTTGTATAAAAGCGTCTGCTAAATGACCAAATGTAAATGTAAATGTATTAATTAGGTATTAATTGATTGGCTGGGCTCTCCCTTAGAGATAGGATGAGAAGCTCGGTCATCCGAGAGAGACTCGAAGTGGAGCTGCTACTCCTCCGCATCGAAAGGAGCCAGTTGAGGTGGTTCGGGCATCTGGTAAGGATGCCTTCTGGGCGCCTTCCTAGGGAGGTGTTTCAGGCACGTCCAGATGGAAGGAGACCCTGGGGACGACCCAGGACATGAGGAATTATATCTCTCAGCTGGTCTGGGAATGCCTCGGGGTTCCCCCAGTCGAGCTGGTGGAGGTGGCTGCGGTGAGGGAGGTCTGGGTTGCTCTACTTCGGTTGCTGGCCCCGTGACCCGAACCCCGGATAAATGGAAGATAATGGATGGATGAGGTATTAATTGTGGAGGTAAATGATGTGATTAATTGATTGATTGATGTGTTTATTGTAAGATTTGCAGTGGAAAACGTCGCGGGACTCCCTCCCCAGCGTGCCGCGCCACTCTCTCTACATCATCATCGGTGCTCTGTGTGTAGCGTTCGTCCTCATGCTCATCATCCTCATCGTCGGGATATGCCGCATCAGCCGCATCGAGTACCAGGCCTCGTCCCGGCACGCCTACCAGGAGTTTTATAACTGCCGCAGCATAGACAGTGACTTCAGTTCGGCCATCGCCAACATACGCCATGCACGGTGCGGCCTGTCACATGACCAGCTGATGTAACTGATACAACTGATATAACATTCAGATCTAACATCGGCCTGAAGGAGCCGTCACAATTCATTCATTCATTCATTCATTCAATATCTTCCACTTTATCCTCTACTAGGGTCACGGTGGGATTCCATGCCCATCCAGGGGAGAACGACTCGGGAGCTGGGCAGATAGACCCAGAAAAGGGTGCCAATCTATCACTGGGCATACACTCACTCACACACACACACACACTCTATATGGGGCAATTTGGAGAACTCATTTGACTTGATCCATGTTTTTGGACTGTGAGAGGAAACCGGAGAACCCGGAGGAAACCCATGCGGTCATGGGGAGAACATGGAAACTCCACCCAGATGGGGATTCAAACCTGGAATACCTAGCACTGAGAGGAGAACATGCTAACCACTAAGCCACTGTGCCATTCATTCATTCATTTATTCATTTGGTAATCCCCTGACTCTGGTCAGGGTCACAGCTGGGCTGGAGCCTATCCCGGCACTCATAGTGATAAAGGTGGGAAGGCACCCAGGCCAACACACACACACATCATTTATTTACCTACTGTCTTGTTTTTTACCTACTGTGGATGAACAGACAGGCAGACATAGGGAGGAGAACATGCCAACCCACTACAGACAGGACTCTCATCGGCCTAAAGAGCCATCACAATTCATTCATTTATTCATTCATTCATATGGTAATCCCCTGACCCTGATCAGCACCCAGGCTAACACACACACACACACACACACACACACACATTTTCACACTAAGGGTCATGTTAGTAGCATCCATTTACCCACTGTCCCACTGTGGAAACACAGAGGCAGACATGGGGAGAACATGCCAACTCCCTACAAACACGCCTTTTACTGTACTCCATGCTGTAATAGTCTGGAGTTATGGCTGTGTCCCAAACACCATTCAGCTTAAGTCACTGACTGCGCACTACCTAGTGTACTATAGTAGGCAAAATTGATTCATTAATTACTAATATAGAGATAAAGGTGAGGACACACCCAGGCCACACACATTCACACACACATTCACACACTATCACACTGAGGGTCAGGATAACTGTGGATGGACAGACAGGCAGACATTGGGAGAACATGCTAACTCCCTACAAACACGCCTTTTACTGTACTCCCTGCTGTTATATCTGGAGTTATGGCTGTGTCCCAAACACCATTCCGATTAAGTCACTGACTGCGCACTACCTAGTGTACTATAGTATGGATGTTTTAAACTCGTGTCTTATTCTCCTGATCTCTTACAGTTTTGGGAAGAAACCCCGACCTGCCATGTACGACGCCACGCCCGTCGGCTACGAGGACTTCAGCCCGGATGACAAGCCACTTGTCACACTCATCAAAACCAAAGATCTGTAACACACACTCCCACACACAGCTCGTACTCACCAAGTATTTATTATCTCACTGCGGTTTTATCAGAGTAGACCGATGTTTAAATGAGCTCTATTTATTATTGTTAAGCTTTTAGATTGTATTCAATGTTTATTTGATTAGTAATCAATTACCTTGATTACTTTTGATTGATTAGTAGCTGAATTGAATATTTATGGTACACCATGCTGTTATAATCTGGAGTTATGGCTGTGTCCCCAACACCGTTCGGTTTAAGTCACTGTATACTATACAGTAACAGATGTGTGTATTTGGGACACAGCCTTCTAGTGTAGCACACTAAGCTGTAGGGTGTCTAATGAAGTGCATGGCTAGACTGAGCAGTTTCTATACATTTCCTGTGAACTGATGGTGTGTATTGTGTGTTGTGAACGTGTGCAGCTGTAACTCTACACACCTCTCATACGGATTCGCTTCGTTTCTATTTCCTGCACTGATTTAATGGAGCTGAGTGTTGGCTCTGATGCCCTTTAGACAACCACTGAGGTGACTTGAGTAAAAGTGTCCAGCACTCCAAACCCATGAAAAATAATCCCACACAGATGACCGTAAAAAAATAATAAAAGAATACGACAATGAAATCCATCGATCTATTATCTTCCGCTTTGTCCTCTACTAAGGTCATGGGGGGGGGGGGGAGGCCTCTAGGGGAGAACATTCTGGGCGCTGGGCAGATACACCCAGGACAGGGTGCCAATCTATCACTGGGCACACACTCATTTACACAAACACACTCTATATGGGGCAATTTGTAGAATTCAATTGACCTTGATCCATGTTTTTGGACTGTGGGAGAAATAGGGTGACCAGATTCCAATTCACCAGATGTGGGACAAAGACTATGTTTGTGTGGGACAACAATGCACTGCCAAAAAAAATCTTATATATATATATATATATATTCTGACCTGATTTGCATTGTTTGTGTTGGTGGGCAGTCTAGCTAACGAAATTGCTGGTCACCCTAGGGAGGTAACCGGAGAACGCGGCCACGGGGAGAACATGGAAACTCCACTCAGATTGGGATTCGAATCGGGAATCCCTAGTGCTGAGAGGAGAACATGCCAACCACTAAGCCATCGTGCCATCCGACACTATGAAATGTCATTCATTCATTATCTCCCACTTTATCCTCTATTAGGGTCGCAGTGGGGTGTCCCATGCCCATCCAGGGGAGAACGTTTCGGGCGCTGGGCAGATATACCCAGGACAGAACACCAATCTATCACTGGGAACACTTACTCACACAAACACACACACAAACTATATAGGGCAATTTAGAGCTTACAATTCATCTTGAATTTATGTTTTTGGACTGTGGGTGGAAGGAGAACGGGATAACCACAAGGCCACCGTGCCCACACAGAGGAACGTGTCCTCCACATTTAACCTATCCGTGCAGTAAAACCAACCGGGGACCTTAAGGTCACAAGGCTGGCTCCTTTACAAAAAGTCTCAGATTGCCCAATATATGTGTGTGTGTGTGTGTGTGTGTGTGTGTGTGTGTGTGTGTGGGTGTGAGAGAGAGAGAGAGAGAGAAAAAGAGAAAGAGAGTGAGTGAACGCCTGAAACAAGGCCTGTTCTTTTCTGGATGCCTCAATGCCGCAATCCTAAACGCACGATGGTGAAGTGAGTGCTTTAAAAACATACAAAGAAAAGACGACTTCGTCACCTGATGTTCACTTTGTACCTTTGATTTAATCAGACATGTTTCCTGAGGGCTCTGATTTTGGACCGGTCTGTCTCTCAGAACCACATACAATTAAACCCATAATGCACCATAATGCAGCTTTGGATTGAGTCTGTGTTTAATAACGTTGAAGCTCAGCGTGGAAGCCCAGGGGTTAAGATGCTGGGCTATCAATCAGAAGGTTGGGGGTTCAAATCCCAGGTCCACTGATGTTACCAATGTGGGTCTTTGACTAGGGCCCTTAACCCTCACTTGACATGACATGACCAACAGAGATTGCTGAAACATTGTAACGAGTGCCCTACTGTGTACCCTACTGTGTACCCTACTGAGTGCCCTACTGAGTGCCCTACTGAGTGCCCTACTGAGTGCCCTTGGTAATACCACTGCAACAAAACCGAAAGCAAAAGCGTCTCCCAAATGTAATAAATGGTGGGTGGGGCAGTCTGTGGGTCATGTCAAAAAGTGCGTGACCCACAGACGCCCCCCCCACCATTTGCTTTGGATAAAAGCATCTCCAAAATGTAATAAATGGTGGTGGTGGTGGGGGGGGGGGTCAGAGATTGCTGAAACCTTGTAACGAGTGCCCTACTGTGTACCCTACTGAGCGCCCTTAGTAATACCACTGCAACAAAACCGAAAGTAAAAGCATCTCCTAAATGTAATAAATGGTGGGGGGGGGCAGTCTGTGGGTCATGTCAAAACGTGCATCAGCCCCCCCACTATTTGCTTTGAATAAAAGCGTCTAGCAAATGTAATAATTGGTGTGGGGGGGTCGGGGTCTGTGGGTCATGCACTTGACATGACATGACCCACAGAGATTGCTGAAACCTTGTAACGAGTGCCCTACTGTGTACCCTACTGAGTGCCCTTGGTAATACCACTGCAACAAAACCAGTGGAACAAGGAAACATTTGCGTCACATGTTCATTCAGATCAATATTCTCTTTCATTTTGTCTCTGCTGTAGTGAGTTATGCTCTCTCTCTCTCTCTCTCTTTCTCACTCTCTCACCCTCTCCGGTTGTTTTCTGACCTGCTTGTGCATTAGTTTAATAGCTGTATGATGTCACAGCAGACACTGTGTCTGAATAGGACGTGAGATCAGCTGTAAACACACTTCAGTCTGTAGTTCTGTTTCTGTAACGCTGCGCTGAAGCTCAGTATCGTTATCCAAATGTACCTTAATGAGGAATTAAAGTCCCAGTACATCCACATTTCTGGCGTGGGCTTTTATTTCATGATGATGATTGATCTCATCATTTATTTCAATTATTTCACTGTTAAAAACCCAAAGTCGGCGGCATGGTGGCTTAGTGGTTAGCACATTCGCCTCTCAGCGCTAGGGATTCGAATCCCAATCTAAGTGGAGTTTCCATGTTCTTCCCGTGTCTGCGTGGGTTTCCTCCGGGTTCTCCGGTTTCCTCCCACAGTCCAAAAACATGGATCAAGTCAATTGAATTCTCAAAAATTGCCCTGTACAGAGTGTGTCTGTGTGAGTGAGTGTGTGCCCAGCGAATAGATTGGCGCCCTGTCCTGGGTCTATCTGCCCAGCGCCCGAAACGTTCTCCCCCCCCGCGACCCTAATATAGGATAAAGCAGAAGATAATGAATGAATGAAGGAAAAACCCAAAGTAGACCAAGTCAAGAAATTCATTTTGCTGTCCATCCATCCATCCATCCATTATCTTCCGCTTTATCCTCTTTTTTATTAGGGTCGCGAGGGGGGGGGTCCCCATGCCCATCCATGGGAGAACGTTTCAGGCGCTAGGCAGATACACCCAGAACTGGGCGCCAATCTATCGCTGGGCACACACTCACTCACACACAACACGCACGCATACACACTCTATATGGGGCAATTTGGAGAACTCAATTAACTTGATCAAAGTTTTTGGACTGTAGAAGGAAACCGGAGAACCCGGAGGCAACCGGAACGGACATGGGGAGAACATGGAAACTCCACCCAGATGGGGATTCGAACCGGGAATCCCTATTGCTGCGAGGAGAACATGCTAACCACTAAGCCACCATGCCGCCCCATTTCACTGTCAGTCAGCAAAAAAATCTGGGATTTTTATTCGGTCAGAATGAAGAACGATGTTTTTGGAGGTGAATTTTAAAAAATGCCATGTGAATGATGTGACTCCACCTCTCCTCTCTCTTCATTGGCTCCCTGTAGCTGCTGCATTCAGTACAAGACCCTGATTCTGACCTACAGGACGATCTCTGGATCTGTCCCCCCTTAACTTCACTCTAGATTTCTAAAATCCACTCCAAATCGTTCACTTCACTCTAGTGATGAATGTCTCCTGGTGCTTCAGCATCACCGTGGTGAGGTTGATTTAATTGATTTAATTTAATTTCAAATTAAATTTAGCAAAAACAGAGATTCTCATTATCCCAGCTAAACCCTCAGTCCATCATGACCCGATCTTCCAAATTGACGGCTCCACAATCTCCCAAACTGATTCGGTCCGTAACCTTGGTTTCACAATTGACTCCCACCTTAAACTCTCTGATCATGTTAACAAAACCGGCCGTTCCTACAGATTCCTTCTTTACAACATCAGGAAGATCAGACCCTTCTTTACTGAACATGCTACCCAACTGCTAGTTCAAGTCCTCGTCCTATCCCGGCTTGGTTACTGTAATGTGTTTCTTGCCGGTCTCTCAGCTTCCACAATCAGACCTCTACAACTGATTCAAAACTCTGCAGCCCGATTTGTATTCAACCAGCCCATTGGTTGGGATCTGGGTTTTAGCGGCAGCTTGGTGGCTAGTATAGGATTAAGTGAAAGATAAAGAATTCATTCATTCATTATCTTCCGCTTATCCTCTATTAGGGTCGCGGTGGGGTTCCCCATGCCCATCCAGGGGAGAACGTCTCGGGCGCTGGGCAGATAGACCCAGGACAGGGCGCCAATCCATCGCTGGGCACACACTCACTCACACATACACACTCTAAATTGGGCAATTTTGAGAATTCAATTAACTTGATCCATGTTTTTGGACTGTGGGAGGAAACCGGAGAACCCGGAGGAAACCCCCCCCCCCCCCCCCCCCCCCCCCCCCCCCCCCCCCCCCCCCCCCCCCCCCCCCCCCCCCCCCCCCCCCCCCCCCCCCCCCCCCCCCCCCCCCCCCCCAACCCAGATGGGGATTCGAACCGGGAATCCCCAGCGCTGAGAGGCGAATTTGCTAACCACTAAGCCACCGTGCCGCCTAGATAAAGAATTAATAAAAAAATGTTTTTCATTTCTGCCCAGCGATGGATTGGCGCCCGAAGCGTTCTTTGCCCATCTGGGTGGAGTTTCCAATGTTCTCCCCGTGTTGCGTGGGTTCCTCATGGTTCTCCAACAGTCCAAAAACATGGATCAAGTCAATTAAGTTCTCCAAGTTGCCCCATATAGAGTGTGTGTCTATGTGTGTGTGAGTGAGTTTGTGTCCAGTGATGGATTGGCGCCCTGTCCTGGGTGTATCTGCCCAGCGCCCGAAACGTTCTCCCCTGGATGGGCATGGGGAACCCCCCCAGTGACCCTAATAGAGGACAAAGCGGAAGATAATGGATGGATGGGCATTGCAGGGCATCACGGCCGCCCTCTGCTGGAGAAAGGAAGTACAGCTTGTTGCTGCAGGAGGAAGGGCTGTATGTTTTGTGTGGGCGGAGCTTATTTTTCTCTCGCACCGCTGGAATTCAACTGCGTGTTTCTCAGCGATTTACTGAAACAAGAAAGAAGGGAAAGAAGAACCAAAGGGGAACCAAAGGGGAACCTAAGGGGAACGCTTCTCCAGGCAGATGTGATTAGAACCGAGCCGGCCTTCCGTTAATCCGCTAGAATGTGGCAGCCAGCGACTGAGAGACTGCAGGTAATTCCGTTTTAATCTACATACCACTCGCACCCAGATTAGAATCAGATGTTCTCTGTAGATCTCAGATTCTCTGAATCGGACTGAATCGCGTCGAAAAAGAAGAATCGCGCCGTTTGGCCTTAAAGCAGATGTTCTGTAAGTGCGCATTCACACCGAGGGATCAGGATCCGGTCCACGATCCGGTCCAAGATCAGGTTCCGGTCCAAGATCAGGTCCAGTATCATGTTCCGGTCCAGGATTCGGTGCAAGATCAGGTCCAGTATCAGGTTCCGGTCCAGGATCCGGTCCAAGATCAGGTCTAGAATCAGGTTCCGGTCCAGTATCAGGTTCCGGTCCAGGATTCACTCCAAGATCAGGTCCAGTATCAGGTTCCGGTCCAGGATCGGGTTCCGGTCCAGGATCAAGTCCAAGATCAGGTCTAGTATCAGGTTCCGGTCCAGGATCCGGTCCAAGATCAGGTCCAGTATCAGGTTCCGGTCCAGGATCAAGATCAGGTCCAGTAACAGTTTCCAGTCCAGGATCAGTATCCGGTCCAATTTCAGGTCCAGGCTCTGGATTGGTTTAGGATCAGGTCCAGGATCCGAATTGGGATCAGGTTCAGAATCGGGATCGGGTCCAGGATCAGAATCCGGTCCAGGATCAGGATAGAGATCAGGTTCAGAATCCGTATTTGGTCCAGTATTAGGTTCCAGTCCACCATTCGGTTCAGGATCTGGTCCAGTAACAGGTTCTGGTCCAGGATCAAGATCAGGTCCAGGATCATGATCAGAATCCTGTCCAGGATCAGGTCCAGTATCAGGTTCCGGTCCAGAATCCGATTTAGGATCTGGTCCAGTAACAGGTTCCGGTCCAGGATCAGTATCCGGTACAGGATCGGGATCCGGTCCAGGATCAGAATCTGGTCCAGGATCAGTATTCGGTCCAGGATCTGGATCGGGTCCTGCAGTAAGGGTCCTGTAGGAAGGGTCCCTGCCGTAAGGAATACAGTGGTTAGGGTCCCGAGGTAAGGGTGCTGTAGTAGGAGTCCTATATTAAGGGTCCTGCAGTAGGGGTCCTGTGGTAAGGGATACTGTGGTGAGGGTCCTGAGGTAAGGGTGCTGTAGTAGGAGTCCTTCATTACGGGTCCTGCAGTAGGGGTCCTGCAGTAGGGGTCCTGCGGTAAGGGATACTGTGGTGAGGGTCCTGAGGTAAGGGTGCTGTAGTAGGAGTCCTTCATTACGGGTCCTGCAGTAGGGGTCCTGCGGTAAGGGATACTGTGGTGAGGGTCCTGAGGTAAGGGTGCTGTAGTAGGAGTCCTTCATTAAGGGTCCTGTGGTGAGGGTCCTATTGAAAGGGTCCCTGCAGTAAGGGATACTGTGGTGAGGGTCCTGAGGTAAGGGTGCTGTAGTAGAAGTCCTTCATTAAGGGTCCTGCAGTATGAGTCCTGTTGTAAGGGTCCAAAGGTAGGTGTCCTGCAGAACCCTGTGAGGGTCCTGTATATAACTTTACTAGTTATATAGACAGACGTTTCAACAGCTGTCCTGCACCCCGAGAACTGCACATCAAACGTTCTAAGTTTAGTGAGAACTCCAGCTGCTGCATTCCTATCTAGTTGTTAAAGCAGTGATTTGTTAGAACATCTGGCTGGTGAGTTGGACTGATCTGAACCTGTCATCAGAAGGTTGTGAGGGACGATGGTGGTGCTGAATGTCCAGATGTGTGTGCACATGATGCTACTGATGCAAACCTGTTGTGTTTTTGGTCAAATTCATAGCATTTGTATCAGAAAGTTTATAAAGTACACACGTGTGTGTGTGTGTGTGTGTGTGTGTGTGTGTGTGTGTGTGTATGTGTATATATTCATTCATTCATTCATTATCTTCCGCTTTATCCTCTATTAGGGTCGTGGGGAGGGTTCCCCATGCCCATCCAGGGGAGAACGTTTCGGGCGCTGGGCAGATAGACCCAGGACAGGGCGCCAATCCATCGCTGGGCACACACTCACTCACACAGACACACTCTAAATGGGGCAATTTTGAGGATTCAATTAACTTGATCCATGTTTTTCGACTGTGGGAGGAAACCGGAGAACCCGGAGGAAACCCACGCAGACACGGGGAGAACATGGAAACTCCACCCAGATGGGGATTCGAACCGGGAATCCCTAGTGCTGAGAGGCGAACGTGCTAACCACTAAGCCACCGTGCCGCGGCTATGTGTATATATATATAATGTCTGTGAGTATACATGTGGTTTTGTGTGTACATTTGTGTGTGAGGGTGTGTGTGTTTGTGTGTTTATATGTCTGTGTGTATATGGGTGTGATTGTGTGGGTACATTCATGCCTGAGTGTGTGTGTGTGTGTGTATATATATATGTGTTTTTGTGTGTGTATATTGTGCGTGAGTGTATGTGTGTGTATGTCTGTGTGTATACGTGTGGTTTTGTTTGTGTACATTTGTGCATGCGTGTGTGTGTATATGTCTGTATACAAGTGTGATTGTGTGTGTACATTTGTGCGTGAGGGTGTGTGTGTGTGTGTGTGTACGTCTGTGTGTATACGTGTGGTTTTGTGTGTGTACATTTGTGCTTGAGTGTGTGTGTGTGTGTGTACATCTGTGTGTATGTGGGAGGAAACCAGAGAACCCGGAAGAAACCCACGCAGACACGGGGAGAACATGGAAACTCCACCCAGATGGGGATTCGAACCGGGAATCCCTAGTGCTGAGAGGAGAACATGCCAACCACTAAGCCACCGTGCCACCCCTATATATAAATATGATATATTTATTTATTTATTATCAGGTCTTGCACTTTAATTGTTTCATTGCAGTCATTCCATAAACGTTTAAAATTATCCTGCTACATGGCACAATGTCCTTTCTCTTGGAATTTTGCATGTTCTCCTGGTGCTTGTGTGGCTCTCTTTCTTTCCACAGTTAAAAAATGTACAGGTTGGTAAATTGGTCAGGTGTGGATGTGTGTGATGCGCTCGCTTGTGTCCGTTCCGACGGACGGTCAGGTGACCTGCTGATTCCCTCAGTAAAGAAACTAGTTTTAATTTGAGAACCGAGTTCCGGTTGCAATGAGAACGAACGCAGGTCCATTTTCAGATGCTGTCTCTTTAATGCACTCCAGATGTGCGCGCGTGCGTGCATACACACACACACACACACTCACACACACACATGTACACATATACACACACAGAGTGAGAGAAAAGTTAGACTCATCCATTATCTTCCACTTTATCCTCTATTAGGGTTGCGCCGGGGTTCCCCATGCCCCTCCAGGGGAGAACGTTTCGGGCGCTGGGCAGATACACCCAGGACAGGATACCAATCTATCACTGGGCACACACTCACTCACTTACACACACAGTCTGTATAGGGCAATTTGGAGACTTCAATTGACCTTGATCCATGTTTTTGGACTGTGGGAGGAAACCAGAGAACCCGGAGGAAACCCATGCAGACACGCGGAGAACATGGAAACTCCACCCAGATTGGGGTTCGAACCGGGAAACATTTGTGTGTGGGGGGGTGGGGGGTGGGAAGGAAACCCACGCGGACACGGGGAGAACATGGAAACTCCACCCAACTCCACCGGGAATCCCTAGTACTGAGAGGAGAACATGCTAACCACTAATCCACCGTGCCCTATTTTAAATGAATTTACTTACAAAAACTGAATATTTTTATATTTACAGTGTTTAATTTATATTTACAGTGTTTGTTTGAAAATTTTTAAGCACAACACACACACACACACACACACACTTTGAAATGACCCAGTGTGTTCCTCACAGGTATGAACCTTTTGAATCAAATTCTTTTCTTTGAAGTACTTGCTTTTGTCTGTGAGCACGTTACCATGGAAACCAGGTTTGCTTTTCAGCCAGCTGCTCACCTTCAGTAACGTTTGTGTTGATGTCGGTTTCTTTCACATTTCAGCTTTTGCTTTTATAACATCAGCTGAGTTTCAGTCTGATACTCATCAGCTTCAGCTGTCATTCAGAAGAGTGTGCGGGATCGTGTGCACATGTGTGTGTCTGTGTGTACATGCGTGTGTGTGTGTGTGTGTGTGTGTGTGTGTTTGTAAGTTGGCATTTGTGCGTACGTTGGCATGTATGTGTATACATGTGTGTTTGTGTGTACACATATGTATGTTTGTGTGTGTGTACAGTTGTGTGTATGTGTGTTTCTATACATTTGTGTTTGCGTGTGCACATTTGTGTATGTGTGTATATGTATATGTTTTGTGTGTACCTTCGTGTGTGTGTGTGTGTGTGTAGACGTGTGTGTTTGCATGTACACATTTGTGCTTGTGTGTGTGTGTGTGTGTGTGTGTGTGTGTTTGTGTGTGTACGTGTACGTTTCTGTGTGTGTATGTTTGTGGGTGTGTTTGTGTTTTTATATGTGTCTGTGTGTGTATGTTTGTCTGTGTGTTTTTGTGTTTTTATATGTTTATGTTTGTGTGTGTGTGTGTGTGCTTGCCACATTGTGGAATGTCCTAAATCAAACTCAAACTAACACATGGGTTTCTTTTCTGCAGACAGAGATGAATAAAAAGCCTCTGAACATTAAAGCTGGGACTCATTACGTTAAACAGGATGTTGAACTGAAACGCAACCAGCAAAATGACACACAGTAACACACAGAACAAAAAGTAACGCAGAGTGACACACAGAACAAAAAGTAACGCAGAGTGACACACAGAACACAGAGTAACACAAAGTAATGCAGAGTTACACAGAACACAGAGTAACACAGTAACACACAAAACAAAAAGTAACGCAGAGTGACACACAGAACACAGAGTAACACAGAGTAACACAGAACACAGAGTAACACAGTAACGCAGAGTAACACAGAACACAGAGTAACACAGAGTAACACAGAACACAGAGTAACACAGTAACACACAAAACAAAAAGTAACGCAGAG
>JAFMOD010000063.1:1921656-1936805 GCA_019802435.1 Corydoras maculifer
CACACAGTAACGCAGAGTAACACAGAACACAGAGTAACACAGTAACGCAGAGTAGCACAAAGTAATGCAGAGTAACACACAGAACACAGAGTAACACAGTAACACACAGAACATAGAGTAACACACAGAACACAGAGTAACACGTAGAACACAGAGTAACGCAGAGTAACACACAGTAACACACAGTAACGCAGAGTAACACACAGTAATCCACAGTAACACAGAGTAGCACACAGTAAAGCAGAAAAACATACAGTAACGCAGAGTGACACACAGTAACGCAGAGTAACACAAAGTAACACACAGTAACACACACAGAACACAGAGTAACACAAAATAACACAGAGTAACGATGTCCAGCAACTTCAGAACATCAACCAAGTTCTTGATGTTTCATTTGAATGAAAGAATGAGCGACAGACAGACAGACAGTCTGCATACTGTCAGACCTCTATTCTGTTCTCTGATGATCAGGACCATGGAGAGACCATGATGGATGATTCTCAGTAGTGCCGTGACTCTGACATGGTGTGGTGGTGGTGTGGGATAGTCTCTGTGTTTTGGGGAATAAGGAATCAGAAGTTCATCCATCTATTATCTTCCGCTTTATCCTCTTTGAGGGTCGGGGGGGGGGGGTTCCCCATGCCCGTCCAGGGGAAAACTTTTCGGTCGCTGGGCAGATACACCCAGGACAGGACACAAATCTTTTTGAATCCCAATCTGGGTGGAGTTTCAATTAGCCAAGCAGATCTCCATCCATCCATCTATCCATTATCTTCCGCTTTATCCCCCACTAGGGTCGCGCGGGGGGGGGGGGGGGAGAACGTCTTGGCCGTTGGGCAGATCCACCCAGAACAGGACGCCAATCTATCAGTGGACACACATTCACTCACACGAACACACTCTATATGGGGCAATTTGGAGAACTCAATTGACTTGATCCATGTTTTTGGACTGTGGGAGGAACCCACGTGGACACGGGGAGAACATGGAAACTCCACCCAGATTGGGATTCGAACCGGGAATCCCTAGTGCTGAGAGGAGAACATGCTAACCACTAAGCCACCGTGCCGCCCCCAAACAGATCTAACGACCGAAAGTACCCTTAACCCTGTGAGTGGGAGTTTAAAGGGTTAATCTGGTTGTTGGTTGTTCAGTCGCTGGAGGTTTTGTCTTTAAAGTGTTTGAACAATCAGAACTGTGAATGCTGAATTTAATAAAAGAGTTTAACAGAGTGGCACCAAAGAGGGGGGAAGGGAGTGTGTGTGTGTGTGTGTGTGTGTGTGTGGAGAGAGAGTTTTGTTCTGTGATTTCACTTTGCAACAGGAAACTGTGAAATAAAAACACATTTTTGGATGAATGGAGGAACCTCAGCTCTCTGTGTTCTGTCTCTATAGTTCCTGTGAGTATCATTAGAACAGGAGAGAACATTCTAATCCTCTTCTGTTTAGCTACAGACCCGAAACTGATCTCATTTTTCGGAAAATCATATGAAATCTGAAAAAATTGTCTTATTATTATTATTTGTCTGTGTGGTGGTGGCACGGTGGCTTAGTGGTTAGCACGTTCGCCTCTCAGTGCTAGGGATTCCCGGTTCGAATCCCCATCTGGGTGGAGTTTCCATGTTCTCCCCGTGTCTGCGTGGGTTTCCTCCGGGTTCTCCGGTTTCCTCCCACAGTCCAAAAACATGGATCAAGTCAATTGAATTCTCCAAATTGCCCCCTATAGAGTGTGTCAGTGTGAGTGAGTGTGTGCCCAGCGATGGATTGGCGCCCTGTCCTGAGTCTATCTGCCCAGCGCCCGAAACGTTCTCCCCTGGATGGGCATGGGGAACCCCCCACGACCCTAATAAAGGATAAAGTGAAAGATAATGGATGGATGAATGAATTCAATCCCTGGGTGGCATGGTGTTTTTGTGGTTAGCATGTTCTTCTCTCAGCGCTGGGAATTCAGGTTGAATCCCAATCTGGGTGGAGTTTCCATGTTCTCTACGTGGATTCAAGGTAAATAGAATGCTCTACATTGCCCCATATAGTGTGTGTGTCTGTGTAAGTGAGTGTGCAGTGATAGATTTGTAACCTGTCCTGGGTGTATCTGCCCAGCACCCGAAACGTTTTCCCCTGGATGGGCATGGGGAACCCCCCCGCGACCCTAGTGGAGGATTAAGCAGAACGTAATGGATGGATGTTTCTAAACAACACTTGTTTTGTCTCTCAGCATTTTCAGAACATGTTAAAGTCCAAGCTGAATGTTCTGACTCTGCGGAAGGACTCGCTGCCGAGCGTCATCTTTCACGAACCCGAGGCCATCGAACTCTGTTCTACTACAGTCAGCGCCAAACAGCGCCCCCACACCGGCTACAAGGTACACACACGCTCCACACACCGACCCACCCCTTACACAGTCCATGAGTTAAAGTTCCACAGCCGCTGGAGAACATTTTAAGGATCCGTCCTCATCCCTTACATGTGTATGTTTTGTAGGTGACCTATTTGGGTAAAGTGACCATTCCCGGTTCTCAGTTCCTCTCGGGTTGCACGGAGTCGGCCGTCGTCTCGTTGTGGGAGGCCAGACGCACGTCGGTTGCCGTGGACGCCGTGATCGAGATCCGGCCCTTCCAGGTGAGGCTGCGGCAGGTCGGCGGGCAGCCCGACGACAGCACGCCAGTAGAGACCTTCCAGGTGGCACGGATAGCGTACTGCACGGCGGACCACGAGGTAAGCCCCAAGGTGTTCGCCTTCATTTACCGCCAGATCAACGAGGACCTGACCTTCCAGATGGACTGCCATGTGTTCGAATGCGAGAACAAACCTACGGCCAAGATGCTGGCACACTCCATGATGGACGCCTTCAACAGGGCCTTTCAGAGTATGCGCACCGAAGGACGCATCCACCAATCGCCACCACTCCCCGACAACTCCTGCGGCAACCCCGATGATGGCTGACCGCGCAGGTCCGGGGTCGAGGTCGCTGTGGACGAGAGAACGGGGCGGTCTGGAGGTGGTGGCCCCACCCCACTTTCAGTCTTCGGTGAAATTTTTAAGTAAAAGTTGAATATAAAATGTTTATCACATGTGTTATACGTGTTATTGTTCTAGAATGTTGCATTAGGATGTTCCAGAACGGGGATTCAGTAGACCCCTATGGTCCTAATGCGCTCTAGGATGCCGTTGTAGGATTTCGCAGTTAAACTGTATGTGGGGTGTCGAACAGAAGAACATGGATTCACAGTGACTCTATGGTCAAGAACATCATCTAATGATTCCTTTAGAACGCAGACGACGACCCATCAGGACCTTCACAGCAAGCGGAATGTTCTGGACTGTTGTATAAGAACATTGGGAGGAACTCTGCTTCTGTGATGTGGTTCTCAAACTTTAGAAGGAGTGTTCTAAAGATTTGGTTCCATGTGAACATTGTATCGTGCTTTCAGTTAAAGTTCAGTTCCAGTAAGAACCATGTTGGAAATGTTTTAAAGGACCTTTTGGTACTCGACTAGTCTTACTTTAGAACATGATCCGTGGAGGAACCGTGTGATTGTACAGATCTGATTAAGGACATTCATTCATTCATCCATTATCTTCCTCTTTATCCAGTACTAGAGTCGGGGGGGGGGGGTTCCCCATGCCCATCCATGGGAGAACATCTCAGCTGGGCAGATACACCAAGGACATGGTGCCAATCCATCACTCGGCACACTCACTCACTCACACACACACTCTATATGGGGCAATTTGGAGAATTCAATTGACCTTGATCCATGTTTTTGGACTGTGGGAGGAAAGCAGAGAACCCAGAGAAAACCCACATGGACACGGGGAGAACCTGGAAACTCCACCCAGATTGGGATTCGAACCTGGATCCCCAGCTCTGAGGAGCCACCTCACACACAGGAGCCTGAGTAAGAACAAATCATTGTAATATCCCCGTTCTTGAGTGTAACAGTGGAATATCCAGGTTCCCGGGTTCCGATTCCGTGATCCGATCCCTTTAGAGGGTTACGAGCGCAACATTTGGTTCTTGGAAACGTTCAGCACGATTCAGCATTTATTTAGTGGATGCTAAGGCTGTTGTGTTTAAGTACCACACACGTTCTTGCACAAACACACTCTCCATGCGTTCTTTATGTTTGAGACGGAGCTTTAAACGATCCATGTTCTACTAAAAAAGCTAAAGAACAGAGTTTCCCACTGTGAATAAGCTAGTACATACATCCATCAGATTATTGAGAGGTCAGTTCTAGCGTTCTAGACAGAGCTGTTGTTATTAAAGGAGTGAGAGGTCAGTGTATGATGTCATCAGCCCCGGAACCCTGGCTGGCTTCTGAAATGTTCTCATTTAAATGTCGATGTGTTTTTTATACTCTGATCAGCAACAACATTAAAACCACATCCTGGTTTCTATTCCCACTGTCTTATCCATCAGCTCCGCCCACCACACATGACATTTACATTACAATAACAATGACATTTACATTACATAACATTTAAATTATAATAACAATTACATTTACATTACGTAACATTTAAATTACAATAACAAATACATTTAGATTACATAGCTAAAATTACAATAACAATTACATTTACATTTACATTACATAACTTTCAAATTACAATAACAATTACATTTACATTACATAACTTTTACACAAAATTACATTTGCATCACATAACATTTAAATTGCAATTACATTACATACAATTTAAAAGTACAGTACAATTACATTTACATTACATTCAATTTACATTACAATTACATTAACATAAAATTATATAGCATTTACCTAACATTTAAATTACATTACAATTACATTTACATTGCATAACGTTAAAGTACAATCACATTTACATTACGTATAGATTAAATTACATTACATAACATTTAAATTACAATCACATTATATAATCGCATTACTTAAAATTACAATTACATTTACATTACATAACATTTAAATTGAATTACATTACATAACATTCAAATTACAATAACAATTCCATTTACATTACATAACATTTAAATTATAACCACATTACATTTACATTACAATTACATATATATTACATAACTTAAAATCACAATTACAATCACATTACATAACTTTTAAGTTACATTACATAACATTTGAATTACAATCGCATTACAATTACATTTACATTACATACCTTAAAATTACATTACATTGCATAACGTTTTAGTTACATTGCCTTACATTTACATTACATAACATTCCAGTTGCAGCTACATTACATTTACATCACATAACATTACAATTACATTACATAACCATTACATTACATTTATACTAAATTTGCATTCCAATTACATATATTATGTTTACATTTACAGTTACATTACATTTATATAACATTATGTTTACATTACAGTTACATTTATATTAAATTATGTTTACATTACATAACATTTACATTAGTTACTTTACATTTATTTTGAATTATGTT
Source organism: Corydoras maculifer (assembly GCA_019802435.1). Lineage (NCBI taxonomy): Eukaryota > Metazoa > Chordata > Actinopteri > Siluriformes > Callichthyidae > Corydoras > Corydoras maculifer. The sequence continues at coordinate 1,927,119 of JAFMOD010000063.1, forward strand.
TACATGACATTTACATTATATTACATTATATTTATATTACATTATATTAATATAACATTTACATTATATTTGGTCATTTAGCAAACACTTTTATTCAAAGCGACTTACAAAGTGAGCACAGGGTTAATCACATCATCCCTGGAGCAATGAGGGTTAAGGGTCTTGCTCAAGGACCCACATTGGTAACTTCAGTGGACCTGGGATTTGAACCCACAACCTACAGAACCACTGAGCTTCCACACCTATCCATCCAAATGGACTTTGTAGTTCTACAATAGTAGTTCTAGACTGTTGTCCCACACACGTTCTCCTGATGCTCAGTGGTGGTGTATTAGTGTGTGTTGCGTTGGTACCCAAGTGAATCAAACACAGTTTTTAATTAAAATCGTTTTATTGTTCTGAAGGTAAAATACAACAAACATATCAACCGTATACGTACATAAGGTATAAAATCATTAATAATAAGAAGAAGAAAAAAAGGAAAAAATAATAATGATAATAAAAAATTAATAAATAAATAAGTTAAAAATAAGTAAATGCCGATAATTGGATAAATAAAATGTGAAGTAAATTAAATAGATTTTTGAGTGTAAAGGAAAGGTTATGCAAATTAAATATATCTTTGTGGGAAGGGTAGGTGGTAAGACTTCTAGAGCCCTCTACAGGAAACTGGGGCAGGGATTCGAAAAAAGCAATAAGGGGTGACCTGCACCTGCCAAAATTATTTGGAGAACGTTTCGGGTGCCGGGCAGATACACCCAGGACAGGATGCCAATCTATCACTAGACACACACTCACTCACACAGACACACTCTATATGGGGCAATTTGGAGCATTTAATTGCCCTTGATCCAGGTTTTTGGACTGTGGGAGGAAACCGGAGAACCCAGAGGAAACCCACGCGGACACGGGGAGAACATGGAAACGCCACCCAGATTGGGATTCGAACCTGAATTCCCAGCGCTGAGAGGAGAACATGCTAACCACTAAGCCACCGTGCCGCCCACAAGATTTGCATCCATCCATCCATTATCTTCCACTTTATCCTCTATTAGGGTCGCAGTGGGGTTCACCATGCCCATCTAGGGGAGAACGTTTCGGGCGCTGGGCAGATACACCCAGGACACGACGCCAGTCTATCTCTGGGCACACACTCACTCTATATGGGGCAATTTGGAGAATTCAATTGACCTTGATCCATGTTTTTTTGGACTGTGGGAGGAAACCCACGCTGACACGAGGAGAACATGGAAACTCCACCCAGATTGGGATTCGAACCGGGAATCCCTAGCACTGAGAGGAGAACATGCTAACCACTAAATCATATCACCCACAAGATTTCCAACCAAGTTAAAAATTTTCATCTTAATAGCAAGGCAAAAGTTGTGGTGTAATGGCATTTCCGGCGAGTTCCACTAGGTGGCGTCTAGAAACCCTGTAGACCCAATTTTTAATCCGCTAATGAAAGACCTGATAATCAGAACGACGTCATTCCCTACATCCACCATTAATGAGTGTGATGGAGGGAGTGGCCTCACTGCTGTGTCTGATCCACTTGTACCAGCACCACGTACCAAGTGCCTCTCACTGAAGAACCCAATATGGTTGAAGACACACACACACACACACACACACACACACACACACACACACACACACACAGGACCTCTAAATGCTGCGTAAAGCTAACATGTAGAACTGGGTGTCGAAACGAGGAGGTGGCTTTATGGCTGTAACTCATTTATGTGTTTGGTGTGTTCCAGGTTTCAGAGTTTGTTTATACGTGAATATATAAAAATACCCACATAGTACTCTGGTTCTGTCCTCACGTGTATGGTGCGGTTCTTTAAGATTAATCGGAACGCCGTGCAGTTCGATGGGAGAATGCGAGCGTGCCTTTATTCTGTGATCGTACTTCCTGTTGTGATGAGCTGAACCGTCCGGTGTTTTTATAACGGATACGTTTCTTCAAATATAAAGCTATAAACTCTTTATAAAGGCGAGATCCTCTTCAGTCTGATCCTTCTACAGGTCCATCCATCCATTATCTTCTGCTTTATCCTCTATTAGGGTCGAGGAGGGGTTCCTCATGCCCATCTAGGGGAGAACGTTTCGGGCGCTGGGCAGATACACCCAGGACAGGACGCCAATCCATCGTTGGATACACACTCACGTTGGATGGGGCAATTTGGAGAACTCAGTTGACCTTGATCCATGTTTTTGGACTGTGGGAGGAATCCAGAGAACCCGGAGGAAACCCACGCGGACACGGGGAGAACATGGAAACTCCACCCAGATTGGGATTCGAACCGGGAATCCCTAGTGCTGAGAGGAGAACATGCTAACCACTAAGCCACCGTGCCGCCCAGAGGTTATTTTGTGATTTCGCTTTGGAGCTTTTTTAAAAAAAATTTTTTAAGGGAACAATACACACACCAGGGATACAGATACATAAACCAACACAACATCTACAAAATGATGAGGATATAGATAACATCCACCCATCCATTATTTTCCACTTTATACTCTACTTGAGTCGCAGGGGGGTTCCTCGTGCCCATCCAGGGAGAACGTTTTAGACGCTGGGCAGATACACCCAGGACAGGACACCAATCTATCACTGGACACACTTACAATCACACTCTATATGGAGCAACCTGGAGAATTCAATTGACCTTGATCCATGTTTTTGCAATTTAGGAGGAAACCGGAGAACCCGGAGGAAAGCCACCGTCTTCTACAGGTCAGAATGTAAAAATGGGCCAAGCCCAGTGTTTCCTGGTTTTTACATTTAATCATTTTATCCAAAGGGACTGACAAAGATCTCAACTTGATTGTTGGGGTCAGAGAACAAGGAGCAATGAGGGTTAAGGGTCTTGCTCAAGGAGCCACATTGGTAACTTCAGTGGACCTGGGATTTGAACCTTCAGCCCTCAGATTGATAGCCCAACACCCTAAACACTGAAGCAAGGCCCTGGTTCCAACATGAAGAACAGTGAACATTGATGAAACCAGTGAAGCAACCTAATAGTGGAACCTTTTATTTTCTTTACAAGTTTTGGCAGGAAAATTTACAGAAACAAATTAAGATACAGGAGATGAACTATATGGACAACAGTATTGAAACATCCATCCATTATCTTCTGTTTTATCCTTTACAAGGTTTGCGGGGGGGTTCCCCATGCCCATCCAGGGGAGAACGTTTCAGGCGCTGGGCAGATACACCCAGGACAGGACACCAATCTATCTCTGGGCACACACTCACTCACACACACACACTCTATATGGGGCAAGTTGGAGAATTCAATTGACCTTGATCCATGTTTTGGACTGTGGGAGGAAACCGGAGAACCCGGAGGAAACCCATGCAGACACGGGGAGAACATGGAAACTTGATGGTGAGGGTCAGAACACAGGTTTGGCTCAAGAACTCACATCGGTAACTCCATTGGACCTGGGATTTGAACCCACAAGCTTCAGATTGATAGCCCAGCACCCTAAACACTGAGCTACCGCGCCCTACGCCCCCTGTTTGTCACATGCACAGTAATACACTCTACAACGTGCAGTGAAATGCGTGAAACGCCATTCTGCTCACAAAAAAGTTTAAAAACTTAATTTACATAAATATCCAAAGTGTAAGCACAAATTTTTACGATTGAATCATTCATCCATTATCTTCCACTTTATCCTATATTAGGGTCGTGGGGGGGTTCCCCATGCCCATCCAGGGGAGAATGTTTCGGGCGTTGGGCAGATATACCCAGAACAGGACGCCAATCTATCACTGGGCACACTCACTCACATAGACACACTCTATATGGGGCAATTTGGGGAATTCAATTGATATTGAGACATGTTTTTAGACTGAACCCACGCGGACACAGGGAGAACATGGAAACTCCACCCAGATTGGGATTCAAACCGAGAATAAATAGCGCTGAGAGGAGAACATGCTAACCACTAAACCACCGTGCCGCCCTTTATAGATTACATAAATAGCTAAATAGTAACCAAAATGGAAATAGATTTAGGCTGTCGTGTGCACATATACACATGATAGATCAAACACATACATAAATGCACATGTACATATATTCACACATTAAACTTATGGACATGAATAGCAATAGTATGTTATTACAGGGGGCGGCACGGTGGCTTAGTGGTTGGCATGTTCTCCTCTCAGCGCTAGGGATTCCCGGTTCGAATCCCAATCTGGGTGGAGTTTCCATGTTCTCCCCGTGTCCACGTAGGTTTCCTCCGGGTTCCCACAATCTAAAAACATCCATCCATTCATTATCTTCCGCTTTATCCTCTATTAAGGTCGTTGGGGGGGGCGGGTGTGTTCCCTATGCCCATCCAGGGGAGAACGTCTCAGGCGCTGGGCAGATACACCCAGGACAAGGTGCCAATCTATCACTGGGCACATACTCACACAGACACACTCTATATGGGGCAATTTGGAGAATTCAATTGACCTTGATCCATGTTTTTGGACTGTGGGAGGAAACTGGAGAACCCAGAGAAAACGCATGCTGACACGGGGAGAACATGGAAACTCCACCCAGATGGGGATTCGAACCAGGAATCCCTAGTGCTGAGAGGAGAACATGCTAACCACTAAACCAGCGTGCTGCCCCATTACATCCACCCGTCCGTTATCTTCTGCTTTATCCTCTATTAGGGTCGCAGGGGTGTTCCCCATGTCCATCCAGGGAGAATGTTTTGGGTGCTGGGCAGATGCACCCAGGACAGAGCACCAATCTATCACTGGGCACACACACACACACACAGACACACTCTATATGGGGCAATTTGAAGAACTCAATTGACCTTGATCCATGTTTTTGGACTGTGGGAGGAAACCGTAGAACCCGGAGGAAACCCACACGGACACAGGGAGGACATGGAAACTCCACTCAGATTGGGATTGGACTCGGGAATCCCTAGTGCTGAGAGGAGAACATGCTAACCACTAAATTTTACTATGTGTAAAATTATTACTGTAAAAACACAATAAAAGTGTATTTATTTATTTCTATTAATATGGTTTTATTCCCGGGTCGAATCCCAATCTGGGTGGAGTTTCCATGTTCTCGTGTCCATGTGGGCTTCCTCCGGGTTCCTCCCACAGTCCAAAAACATGGATCAAGGTCAATTGAATTCTCCAAATTGCCCCATATAGAGTGTGTGTGTATGAGTGAGTGAGTGTGTGCCCAGCGATAGATTGGTGTCCTGTCCTGGGTGTATCTGCCCAGCGGCCAGGACGTTCTCCCCTGGATGGGCATGGGGAACCCCCCCACGACCCTAATAGAGGATAAAGTGGAAGATAATGGATGGATATAAAAACATGGATCCTCTGCACTGGATTATGCTGTAGAAATTGTAGACACACTCGCACCTTCATTAGTTCTCCTGCTTTTCTTTTATCTTCTAACTGAACTGATTAATAAACAGTTGGAATTTGTCTGTGCAGGTTGTGTGTGGAGCCGACTGGATATGAATTTTTCATTTTGCAGTCTGCACTCTGCCTTTGAGCTGCACATCACCTTAAAATGTGTCCAAACTTTACTGCACTTTCTGTCAATCATTTCCTTCAGCTATCCCGCTATTTATTTCTCTATTTATTACGTAAACTGTGTGTGTGTGTGTGTGTGTGTGTGTGTGTACAGCTACTGCAGCAAACTCACACACATCATCCCCAACTTCACCTCCCTCACCCCCCACTGAAAAACTGCCACTGTGTACTGGCAGCACTGTACACACACATCTGTCACCAGGAGAGGGAGCTAGAGCGACCAAATCAGCCAACACACACACACACACACACACACACACACACACGCTTCCACCTTTATTTAAATATATTTATATATATATATTACACTATGGGTGGCTTAGTGGTTAGCATGTTCTCCTCTCAGCGCTAGGAATTCCTGGTTCGAATCCCAATCTGGGTGGAGTTTCCATGTTCTCTCCTTGTCCGCGTGGGTTTCCTCCGGGTTCTCCGGTTTCCTCCCACAGTCCAAAAACATGGATCAAGGTCAATTGAATTCTCCAAATTGCCCCATATAGAGTGTGTGTGTGAGTGCCCAGCGATGGATTGGCGTCCTGTCCTGGGTGTATCTGTCCAGCACCCCAAACGTTCTCACCTGGATGGACATGGGGAACCCCCCCCCCCCTGTGACCCCAATAGAGGATTAAGTGTAGATGATGGATGAATGTATATTATTACATTTTTGTAATTGTATTCTTGTTTTTGTTTTCTTTCGCACCCCGGGTTTGGACAAAACAATTGTAACGTTTGTCTCTGCCCACATCGACCAAGAGAGGGAGGAGGAGCAGGAGAGACATGAGGAGCAGGAGAGAGGAGGAGCAGGAGAAAGGAGGAGCAGAAGAGGGAGGAGGAGCAGGAGAGAGGAGGAGCAGGAGAGGGAGGAGGAGAGAGAGGAGAAGGAGCAGGAGAGGGAGGAGGAGCAGAATAGGGAGGAGAAGGAGCAGGAGAGGAAGGGGGAGGAGCAGGAGAGGGATGAAGTCGCAGGAGAGGAAGGAGGAGGAGCAGGCGAGAGAGAAGGAGCAGGAGAGGGAGGAGGAGGAACAGAAAAAAGGCTCCCTATCAAGAACCGACCTCAGTTTCCTTAAGGTTCTGCTGAATTATTAAAGGTTTATTAAATTATTAAATTAAACTGTTGTGCTAGAATATGACACCGGGTGGCGCTAGTAGCTCAGTAAGACAGTGGTGAGGAGCAGTGAGACCTGCTCCTGCTTCCTCTCCTGCTCCTGTTCCCTGTCATGCCACTGTTTCCTCTCCTGCTTCTGCTCTTGCTCCTCCTCCTCTCTCCTGCTCTTCATCTGTCTCATGCTCTTCCTCCCTCTCCTCATCCCTCTCCTGCTCCTTCTCCTCTCTTCTGCTCCTCATCCCTCTCATGCACTTAATTTCTCCTGCTTCTCCCTCTCCTGCTCTTCCTCTCTCCTGCTCCTTCTCTCCCTCCTGCTCCTTCATCCCTCTCCTGTTCCTCCTTCTCCCTCTCCTGCTCCTTCTCTCTCGCCTGCTCCTCCTCCTTCTCCTGCGACTTTATCCCTCTCCTGCTCCTCCTCCTCCCTCTCCTGCTTCTTCTCCTCCCTATTCTGCTCCTCCTCCCTCTCCTGCACCTTCTCCTCTCTCTCCTGCTCCTTCTTTCTATGTTCCTCCTCCCTCTCCTGCTCCTCCTCTCTCCTGCTCCTCCTCTCTCCGGCTCCTCATGTCTCTCCTGCTCCTCCTCCCTCTCTTGGTCTTCCTCTCTCTCCTGCTCCTTGTCCCTCTCCTTTTTCCTCTTCTGCTCCTCCCTTTCTTTCTAACTCTCCTGTTCCTCCTCTTTCTCCTGTTCTTCCTCTCTCTCCTGCTCCACCTCCCTCTCCTCCCTCTTCTGCTCCGCACCCATCTCCTTTTCCCCCTTCTGCTCCTCCCTTTCCTCCTCCCTCTCCTGCTCCTCCTCCCTCTCCTGCTCCTTCTTCTTTCCTCCTCTCTCTCCTGCTTCTGCTTCCTCTGTTGCTCCCTTTCCTGCTCTTGTCCTGCTCCCTCTCCTTTTCCTGCTCCCTCTCTTGCTCCTCCTCCCTCACCTGCTCCTGCACCCTCTTATGCTTATCTTCTGAATGTTTCGTTCATAAATAAAATTTCAACCTGATAAATTGACACTTGAAATATTAAAATCTATCAGTTTAGCAGAAGATCAGAGGCTCATTTCATAGACATCTGCTGTCTAACTGCAGCTCTGAAGACACACACACACACACACACACACACACACACACACACACACACACACACACATACACACAAGGTCAACTCCTTTCATGCTCAGACCGTGTTAATTATGTAGTTCAATTCCCGCAGGGCTGTGTAACAAGGTCATAGGGACATGCACCAGTGTGTGAGTGTGTGTGTGTGCGTGTGTGTGTGTGTGGGTGTGTGTGTGTGTGCGTGTGCGTGTCTTCTTGATTAAGGCCTTGATAGTGTAAATGCATGGCAGCTCTGCATCAGAGATACTCCACCAGATTCATTCATTCATTCATTATCTCCTGCTTTATCCTCTATTAGGGTCGCGGTGGGGTTCCCCATGCCCATCCAGGGGAGAACGTCTCGGGCGCTGGGCAGATATACCCAGGACAGGGCGCCAATTCATCGCTGGGCACACCCTCACTCACACAGACACACTCTATATGGGGCAATTTTGGAGAATTCAATTGACTTGATCCATGTTTTTGGACTGTGGGAGGAAACCGGAGAACCCGGAGGAAACCAATGCGGACACGGGGAGAACATGGAAACTCCACCCAGATAGGGATTCGAACCGGGAATCCCTAGTGCTGAGAGGAGAACGTGCTAACCACTAAGCCACCGTGCCGCCCACTCCACCAGATTAATCTTCTAAAATGTTATCCAGGTTCTTAATGAGGCGTCATGACCTGATGAAGGGGCAGCATGAGAACAGCCCAGGCCCCTGCAGCATGCAGTGGGGAACTGCAATTCATTCAAACCCTCTGTCCAGGATCTAGGAACAGATTCCGAAAAATTAAAGTTTTTGTTCTGTTTGCAAAATACAATTAATGTAAATTAAAAATGCTTATATTTGATTATAAAACAGGTAGGTCCAGTCCTTAAATCTGATTGGCTGAGCCATTTGTCCAGCCGAGAGCTTCACATTTGTATCTATGCATTATATACTGTACAAGATTTTCCTGATGTTTTTTTATAAACTGCGTTCTGTAATTTGGCCACTAGATGGTAGCATTTGATTGTTAGAAAAAACAGAAATCCGTTACTCAGCGATCAATGTTCACTTTAAAAATCAGACTAGATCACGTCGCAGAAGACCAAACTATTAATAATTTTGCTTTAAATAAACACATTTATTAATCAAACCTTGTTTTTTTAATTATGTTGTGATTTTAACTTTTTTATGTATATAATGTAATAAACCTGAGGAAAATTCATCAGAACAGACATCATATCACATCATCTATTATTGATTGATATAGTGTCAAACCAGGGTGGCACAGTGGCTTAGTGGTTAGCATGTTCTCTTCTTAGCGCTAGGGATCCCCAGTTCGAATCCCAATATGGGTGGAGTTTCCACGTTCTCCCCGTGTCCGCGTGGGTTTCCTTCGGATTTTCCAGTCCAAAAACATGGATCAAGGTCAATTGAGTTCTCCAAATTGCCCCATATAGAATGTTTGTGTGTCCAAAAACATGGATCAAGGTTAATTGAGTTCTCCGAATTGCCCCATATAGAGTGTGTCTGTGTGAGTGAGTGTGTGCCCAGCGATAGATTGGCGCCCGAAACATTCTCCCCTGGATACGCATGGGTAACCCCCCACGACCTCAATAGAGGTTAAAGCGGAAGAAAATGGATGGCTGGATATATATATATATACATATATATATATATATATATATATATATATATATATATATATATATATACACTACAGGTCTGTGTTCCGCTCTACTAGTCACTACTAGATGGCTGGATATATATATATACACACACACACACACACACATATAAACATTAATACACACTACAGGTCTGTGTTCCGCTCTACTAGTCATTTCTGTTAAAGGATAAAGTCTACAACATACAATGTTAACATTACAGTAGACTTAACCTTCTGAACACATTAGCATCCAGATCATTATATATA
>JAFMOD010000063.1:1940544-1958643 GCA_019802435.1 Corydoras maculifer
ATTTAGCAGACGTATGTATGTATGTACATACAAGCACACACACATATAATGTATATGTATGCTTGTATCTATATGTATGTGTGTGTGTGTGCGTGCGTGCGTGTATAAGTGTGTGTGCATGTGTGCTGAACTAATGCATTAGTGTTTCCCTCGAGTGACTTAGCTGCTTAGCACCTTCTCTCAAGAGGGATTACACTCACACACACACACACACACACGTGCAAACAACCAGAACCTTGACACAACTTGATGAGATTACAAACACACACGCTTTTTTATTTCTGCTGCTGTTGGAGTGGAAACCTTTGGAGTTACAGAGAGAGCAGAACAAATGAACTGCTTCACTGAAGGACTGAGCTGTGGGTGAGTGACATCGCTGAGTATCTCGTGTGTGTGTGTGTGTGTGTGTGTGTGTGTGTTCATGGCTATACCTCTTTGTACTAGAAAGGTAAATCATGTTGTGGAAGGTTGCAATGATCTCACTGTGGATCTAATCTGTGGAGGGTGGAACTTTTAATCCAGCTCAGAAGATGTTGAGGACATTAGTCTCAAAACATGAAGCTTCACATCCTCCACAGAGAACCTGTAGCACCAGCCGTTCCACAGAAATACATGGTGTTGCAAGAACAACTCTGTTAGAACCTTAGTGAGTAAAGTTCAGACACCAATAACCTAAATTATGTGGACACCTGTCTATTAAATCACATTCCAAATAATATGAGCCACATGACCCTTCATCCTCTATGCAGTCAGAAAACCCTTCACCCTTCATAACTTTAATTCCACATTAACTTTGTGTGTGTATGCAACAGTACATGTACCAGAACAGTTGCGGGGTCTTATAGTAGATATGGGTTAAAATCCCGTGATTTATTCACAATAATACAGCCCTCTCGTACCTTTCATTCATTCATTATCTCCCGCTTTATCCTCTATTAGGGTCGCGGTGGGGTTCCCCATGCCCATCCAGGGGAGAATGTTTCGGGCGCTGGGCAGATACACCCAGGACAGGGCGCCAATCCATTGCTGGGCACACACTCACACACTCTATATGGGGCAATTTGGAGAATTCAATTGACCTGATCCATGTTTTTGGACTGTGGAAGGAAACCGGAGAACCCGGAGGAAGCCCACGCAGACACGGGGAGAACATGGAAACTCCACCCAGATGGGGATTCGAACCGGGAATCACTAGTGCTGAGAGGCGAACGTGCTAATCACTAAGCCACTGTGCCGCCCTCTCGTATCTTATTGCTTTATTATAAAATGGGGAGTTCCGGTCCATAAATCTGATTGGCTGAGCCGTTTAGTCTATTATCTTCCGCTTTATCCTATATTAGGGTCACGGGGGGGTTCCCCATGCCCATTCAGGGGAGAACGTTTCGGCCGCTGGGCAGATTTACCCAGGATAGGGCGCCTATCTATTGCTGGGCACACACTCACTCACACAGACACACACACATACTGTAAACAGTCTATATGGGGCAATTTGGAGAACTCAATTGACTTGATCCATGTTTTTGGACTGTGGGAGGAAACCGGAGAACCCGGAGGAAACCCACGTGGACACGGGGAGAACATGAAAACTCCACCCAGATGGGGCTTCGAACCGGGAATCCCTAGCGCTGAGAGGAGAACATGCTAACCACTAACCGCTACCATGTTCTTCCCGTGTCTGCATGGGTTTCCTTCGGTTTCCTCCCACAGTCTAAAAACATGGATCAAGTCAATTGAATTCTCAAAAAAATTGCCCCATATAGAGTGTGTCTGTGTAAGTGAGTGTGTGCCCAGCGATGGATTGGCGCCCTGTCCTGGGTCTATCTGCCCAGCGCCCGAGACGTTCTCCCCTGGATGGGCATGGGGAACCTCTCCGCGACCCTAATAGAGGATAAAGCGTGAGATAATGAATGAACGAATTGTAGGCCGTATATGATCCACGGGCCTTGAGTTTGACACCTATGATTTAGACCCAAAGTTTGGTAAGAAAAAGGTTTTATCAGCTCCTCTTCCATCTCAGCGCAGTGCAAATGTCTCGACCTCCTGAACGTGTCCTGCAGGACATAATTACCTGATAATGATACACTGTTTTACATGCAAACAGCTGTGACCATTAATCCCACTCATCCCTAATAAACCAAAAACATGGCAAATGTTCAGGGTCGACGTTGGTCCTGATGCTGACAGCACAGTAGCTTTCAGAGTCAGTTCTGCGGGCAGAACCATGGGGGCGCTTTCAGGAGCGCATTTAAGGAACGCAGAACTGACTCTGAAAGCTACTGTGCTGTCAGCATCAGGACCAACGTCGACCCTGAACATGTGCCATGTTTTTGGTTTATTAGGGATGAGTGGGATTAATGGTCACAGCTGTTTGCATGTAAAACAGTGTATCATTATCAGGTAATTATGTCCTGCAGGACACGTTCAGGAGGTCGAGACATTCGCACTGCGCTTTCAGGAACGCATTTAAGGAACGATTGTAAAAATATATAAATAAATAAACCTGAACTTGAGGTTTTGGATTATACACAGAGTTAAAATAAAGACTCTACATTTGTATGTTCAGACTTTTGTGATTATAAATCGAGTTTCGTCACAGAACACTGTATATGAAAGAGAGTGTAATGTGATGATTAATATGAAAATGATTCTTTAATGTTATAATTGAATCCTAATGACTTTCTAAATGACTCTGAATATGCAGGCGCTTTTTTTCTCCTGCAGCGTCGCATCACCGGTTTGATCAACACCCACACAAACCAAAACTCATCCTACTGTGAAATAATAAAACCTGCTGCAAGCAGCTGCAGTCACTGACACACACTGACACACACACACACACACAAATAAATTACAGAATGCTGTTCATAAACTAAAATTGGAAAATAATGTATATCAATCCGTCCACTTTATCCTCTACTAGGGTTGTGCGGGGGGGGGTTCCCCATGCCCATCCAGGGGAGAACGTTTCGGGCGCTGGGCAGATACACCCAGGACAGGACGCCAATCTATCACTGGGCACACACTCACTCACACATACACACTCTTTCATTCATTCATTATCTCACGCTTTATCCTCTATTAGGGTCGCGGTGGGGTTCCCCATGCCCATCCAGGGGAGAACGTCTCGGGCGCTGGGCAGATAGACCCAGGACAGGGCGCCAATCCATCGCTGGGCACACACTCAATCACACAGACCCACTCTATATGGGGCAATTTTGAGAATTCAATTAACTTAATCCATGTTTTTGGACTGTGGGAGGAAACCGGAGACCCCGGAGGAAACCCACGGAGACACGGGGAGAACATGGAAACTCCACCCAGATGGGGATTCGAACCGGGAATCCCTAGTGCTGAGAGGCAAACGTGCTAACCACTAAGCCACCGTGCCGCCCATACACACTCTATATGGGGCAATTTGGAGAATTCATTTGACCTTGATCCATGTTTTCATTTCAATCATTATATATATATATATACTATATAAAATATTTTAGTACTAGTTTTTTTTATAGCATCAGTTTAAAGATTCCATCTCTAATGCAGTTGAGAATAAAAAAAGCACAGCAGATTCTGTTCCCACGTTCTTCTTTTCAAAATCCTCATCACGTCTCTGTTCACTTTGTATGTTTAACATCAAACCCTCATCACATTTCAGTTTCTTCTGCTCCATTAAAGATCAAACACACAACAAACTCCCGTTTCCTCTGGACTCCAGAGATCTGACAAAGGAATCTCTCACACACAGATCGGCCACCGAGAAATCATTCCTGCTCACAATGCTATTCACCGAGACCTGGATCCACATAGCACATAGAACACATTGTAAAGCATAACTAGCTGCGGTAACCTGGATAGGTTATGTATGCTTTATAACTTCAAAGGAAGTCAGGTCATCCAAAAAGTTCAAACAATATTAATGTGCACTTAATAATAAAATGTATGTATTTCTCACAAATATAAACATTTTGAAACTTATGACAAAAATGTATTTATTAAGGCGACACAGGGCTTAGCGGCCCGGTGGCTTAGTGGTTTAGCATGTCCTCCTGTCAGCGCTAGGGATTCCCGGTTCGAATCCCAATCTGGGTGGAGTTTCCATGTTCTCCCCGTGTCCACGTGGGTTTCCTCCGGTTTCTCCAGTTGTCTCCCACAGTCCAAAAACATGATCAAGTCAATTGCATTCTCCAAAACTGCCCCATAAAGTTTGTGTGTGTGTGAGTGAGTGTGTGCTCAGTGATAGATTGGCATCCTGTCCTGGGTGTATCTGCCCAGTGCCCAAAACATTCTTCCCTGGATGGGCATGGGGAACCCGCCCCCCACCCCCAACCCCAATATAGGAAAAAGCGGAAGATAATGGATGGATGGACACAGGGCTTAGTATTTAGTTCCCATGTTCTCCCCGTGTCCGCATGGCTTACCTCCGGGTTCTCCGGTTTCCTCCCATAGTCCAACAACAGGAATTCAAGGTAAACTGTAAAATGCCCCATATAGAGTATTTGTGTGTGTGTCAAGTGTGCCCTCAGTGATAGATTGGTGCCCTGTCATGGGTGTATCTGCCCAGTGCCCAAAATGTTCTCCTCTGGGTGGGCATGGGAACGGGGAACACCACCGCCCTCAATAATAACATAATGTTCCAAACAGATTCAGTCTCAGGAGATAATCAGAGTATGAATTACTGTAACACTGATGTCTGTGTTTTGTGGGTTCTTATGTGTAATCAGTGTTTCTGGCACATGAATTTAGTGTTGATTTCATGTTGATGTATGTGACAGACATGGTTTTTGGACATATGGAACAAATCGTGTCCCGTATTGGTTTAATATGGGATGCAAAATTTATTCATTCATTATCTTCCGCTTTATCCTCTATTAGGGTCGCGGTGGGGTTTCCCATGCCCATCCAGGGGAGAACGTTTTGGGCGCTGGGCAGATACACCCAGGACAGGGCGCCAATCTATCGCTGGGCACACACTCACTCACACAGACACGCACACATACACACTCTATATGGGGCAATTTGGAGAATTCAATTGACTTGATCCATGTTTTTGGACTGTGGGAGGAAAGCGGAGAACCCGGAGGAAACCCACGCAGACACGGGGAGAACATGGAAACTCCACCCAGATGGGGATTCGAACCGGGAATTCCTAGCGCTGAGAGGAGAACGTGCTAACCACTAAGCCACCGTGCCACCCGGAATGCAAAATTTATTTGCCAAATATGGGACGATTATGAATTTTCCCGGACCGGTGGCAACCCTAGGTACCCTGGACTTTATTATTATTGGATGGGAATGTTGACACCAGTTAGTTCTCCCAGCTCACAGATCCTGGGTTTGATTTCTCTCAATGTCTAGTTTGCATGTTCTTCTCATGTGTGGGGTTCCTTCAGGAGCTCGATTCTGTGAGTGAGTAACTGAATCACGACGGTACCGGCGGTGCTGCCCCGTGGGGTCTGATGAAGTGTGTAAGATTAGTCTGATTGTTTTTGGAGGTGGGGTGCTCATGGACACAAGCTCCGTTAAAAATGAAAAGAGCGGGGGAGATTTAAAGATCTAAATCAGATTTGGAAAGTTCTCATGGACATCACGTCTGTACAGTCCGGAACCTTAATCCGATTCCCAATTCCAATAAAACACTCAGACTTTTCGAACGGAAACTCGCTCGGGACCAAATCTGATAAGTCTGTTCAGGTGCAGGTCAGATCAGGACTGAGGAGAACAGAATTACAGCATCTGCAGAACCAACTGAGGGGCTGGTTCTTATGGGTTCAACATCAATCGGCGCATAATTGACTACACCAATAATTAAATGAGTCTCGGCTCCTCTGGGTTTTAACACTTTGGTCCAATGAGCAGAGCTTGGGTTGTTTAACAGCACATGAAATCAGAATAACAGGTTTCCTTCCATCCATTATCTTTCACTTTATCCTCTATTAGGGTCGCGGGGGGGTTCCCCATGTCCATCCAGGGGAGAACGTTTCGGGCGCTGGGCAGATAGACCCAGGATAGGGCGTCAATCCATCACTGGACACACACTCACTCACACAAACACACTCTATATGGGGCAATTTGGAGAATTCAATGGACCTCGATCCATGTTTTTGGACTCTGGGAGTAAACCGTAGAACCCGGAGGAAACCCACGTGGACACGTGGAGAACATAAAAACTCCACCCAGATTGGGATTCGAACCAGGAATCCCTAGTGCTGAGAGGAGAACATGCCAACCACGAAGCCAGGACAGGACGCCAATCTATTGCTGGGCACACACTCACTCACACAGACACACACACATACTGTACACACTCGATATGGGGCAATTTAGAGAATTCAATTGACTTGATCCATGTTTTTGGACTGTGGTAGGAAATTGGAGAACCCTGAGAAAACCCACACGGACACAAGGAGAACATGGGAACTCTTTAGGGATTCGAACCGGGGAGGAGAACATGCTAACCACCAAGAATTCTCCTTCAACCCTACATGAATTAACTCCGTTATTATTGGAGATGCAGAGAAGCGTCGGGTTTGGACTTCATGGAGGTTAAACGTGTCTCCGTTGATGTTTTCAGAATGCACTCTGAGGCTGCGTGTGGAAGGGGGTTCCCCATGCCCATCCAGGGAAGAACGTTTTAGGCGCTGGGCAGATACACCCAGGACAGGGTGCCAATCTATTACTGGGCACACACTCACTCACACACACTCCATATGGGGCAATTTGGAGAACTCAATTGACATTGAATCCATGTTTTTGGATTGTGGGTGGAAACCGGAGAACCCGGAGGAAACCCACGCGGACACGGGGAGAACATGGAAACTCCACGCAGATTGGGATTCGAACCGGGAATCCCTAGTGCTGAGAGAACGTACCAATCACCAAGTCTGCCGCTGTTAATTGATATAGTTTAATTAAATCAAGGTGGCACGGTTGCTTAGATGGTTAGCATGTTCTCCTCTCAGCACGCGGGATTCCCGGTTCGAATCCCCATCAGGGTGGAGATTCCATGTTCTCCCCGTGTCCTCGTGGGTTTTCTCCGGGTTCCTCCCACAGTCCAAAAACATGGTTCAAGGTCAAGTGAACTCTCCAAATTGCCCCATATAGAGCGATGGATTGGCACCCTGTCCTGGGTGTATCTGCCCAGCTCCCAAAACATTCTCCCCTGGATGGACATGGGGAACCCCTCTGCGACCCTAATATAGGATAAAGCGGAAGATAATGGATGGATGGATTATTGGAGATGCAGAGAAGCGTCGGGTTTGGACTTTATGGAGGTCAAACGTGTTCCTGCTGATGTTTTCAGGATGCACTCAGAGGCTGCGTGTGCTGCAGACATGCACTTGCTTTCATGTCTGTCTTGAGGGCTGATAGAACATCACAGCACCATCTTCAACTCTCAGCACTCTGTGTGTGTGTGTGTGTGTGTGTGTGTGTGTGTGTGCACGCGTTGAAAAAAGTCAAAGAAGATGTTAGTGATTTTTGCCTAACGCTTTTACATACATATCCCACAGTGCTTTGCTGATGAGTGACTCATATGTCAGACAGCAGGCGTTTCACTACATTATCTCTGCAGGAGGGTCGAGTGGGCTGCTGCAGCCCAGTCTCCTGATTGGTTAATCGCAGGCATGATTAAAATCCATCTTGGACCTGTTATTTAATTGATATAGCTTAATTAAAGCAACGTCTTTCTGAGACGCTTCCGTCGTTTTGTATTAGAAGAGCTTCTTCGCTTTTTGCTGCCGTTGCCGAGTTGCCCCCCCTACCCCCCCACCTCCCCAGCCTGGTGTAGCCTTCTGCAGTTGTAGCTCGAACACCTTAAGGTTTAATGTGTGGTTCAAGTTCATCCATCCATCATCTTCCGCTTTATCCTCTATTAGGGTGGTGGGGGGAAGGGGGGGTCCCCATGCCCATACGGGGGAGAATGTTTCGGGCGTTGGGAAGATACACCCAGGACAGGGCGCCAATCTATCACAGACACACTCTATATGGGGCAATATAGAGCATTAAATTTACCTTGAATCCATGCTTTTGGACTGTGGGAGAAAACCGGAGAACCCTGAGGAAACCCAAAGGGACACGGGGAGAACATGGAAACTTCACCCAGATTGGGATTCAAACCTGGAATCCCTAGTGCTGAGAGGAGAACATGCTAACCACTAAGCCCCCATGCTGCTGTTACTTAATTGATATAATTTAATTAAACCGACTTCTTTCTAAGACATTTTGGTGTCCGAGCCATATTGGATTAGATGAGCCTCTCCACTTTTTACTGGTGTAGTGTTGCTGAGCTGAACCCATGTCCCCCTGCAGCCCCGGCTTTCTGCTTTCGGATGAAACACGTTCCCTATGTCCATCCAGAGAACGTTTCGGGTGCTGGGCAGATACACCCAGGATAGGGCGCCAATCTATTGCTGGGCAAACACTCAAACACAATTTGGAGTAGTAGAGTGTAGACACTTTCGTCCTCCCACACAAATAGGCAGGTCCCCAGAACTCCGGCGGCAGGTGCCTTTCGCGCCTCCATGTTTTTTTTCCACAATGAGCAACGCACCAGGGTCTTCCACTCCAAGCACAGCCGCTGGAACCTCCACTTGCACCAATCAGCACCAATCCTGGGTTTCAGCACCAAAACGTAACAAGGTGGGGAAAGGATTGAGGACGAACGAGGACCGGAGTCTTCCACTCCGAGCACAGCCGTTGGAACCTCCACTTGCCCCGCCCATCATGCTTCACTCTCACACAAAGCTGAAAGCCTGGGTCGGGGCGTGGAGAACATGCTCGCAGACGTTCTCTGTCACATGCGTCCTCATCTGTCCCGGGTTTCGGCACCGAAACGTAACGAGGGGTGGGCATGAACGAGGACCGGAAACCCGATTTCTCCCACCTGGAGCGGAACGTCTCCATGTTGTCCATGTGATGTCACAGCTTAAAAGGCTGCACATGTCATCAGAGAGCCGGATCACGTGCACTAATCAATCTGCTTGATTGACACGCCGGCGCCTCCCCTCAGCACCACCATGCTACTACAACCAACTACTTCCACAGTGTCACATCTATCAGGATGATATTAGTTCTTTACTCTGATGGTTTAGATGAAGCTACAGCGGCGGTGTCCATGGTAATGTTCATTTTAATCACAGATTCATTTCACACTTAATACATCGTGTGCTTGACGAATAACTGTGACTGGGATGATGGGGAAATATATTCCTTTACTGTCTTCTCGCATCCTTCTGTATAAAAGATGATCAACATTATGAGCACATTATAACCACTGAAACACACATCACACACACACTTAGGAAGCTGCTGGTTTGGTGGACCTCTGTCTCCGTCTCCGTCTCCCTGTGCTGAGGGTAAGAGAGAGTGACGTGGGGATATCAGAGAACAGTTAATGTAGCGGAGAACATCATTAGGAGGATATTCTGTGTGGTTCTACGTATGTCACAGCTAATGGTATATAATCTGCAGATATATAAATAGTTCAAAGAGATTGGATTTAATCATCTCTACACCTCCTCGCTCTCTCTCGCTCTCACACACACACACACACACCCCAAAAAAAAAACACAGACCAGTTTGTTTTCATACATTTATCTATTATCTTCCACTTCATCCTCTACTAGGGTCGCGGGGGAGTGGTGGGGGGGGGGTTCCCCATGCCCATCCAGGGGAGAATGTTTCGGGCGCTGGGCAGATACACCCAGGACAGGGCGCTAATCTATCGCTGGGCACACACACTCACTTACACACACACGCAGACAAGGAGGAGTTTAGAGCATTCAATTGACCTTAAATCCATGTTTTTGGACTGTGGACACACTCATGGACACACACTTACACAGAGACACACAAACATACACTACATAGGGGCAATTTAGAGCATTCAGTTTACCTTGAGGGCGGCACAGTGGCTTAGTGGTTAGCATGTTCTCCACTTAGTGCTGGGGATCCAGGTTTGAATCCCAGTCGAAGTGGAGTTTCCATGTTCTCCCCGTGTCCACGTGGGTAAATTTAATTTTCTAAATTGCTCCATATAGTGTGTGTGTCTGTGTGAGTGAGTGTGTGCCCAGTGATAGATTGGTGTCCTGTCCTGGGTGTATCTGCCCAGTGCCTGAAACGTCCTCCCCTGGATGGACATGGGAAACCCCCCGCGACCCTAACAGAGGATAAAGCAAAAGATAATGAATGAATGATTTTGACTTAGTGGTTAGCATGTTCTCCTCTCAGCACTGGGGATTCAGGTTCAAATCCCAATCTGGGTGAAGTTTCCATGTTCTCCCCGTGTCCGTGTGGGCTTCCTTCGGTTTCCACCAGCAGTCCAAAAACATGGAGTCAAGGCAAATTGAATGCTTGAAATTGCCCCATATAGAGTGTGTTTCTGAGAGTGAGTGTCCAGCAATAGATTGGCGCCCTGTCCTGGGTGTATCTGCCCAGTGCCCAGCATTCTCCCTTGTTTGGTCATGGGGGACCCCTCCCCACACGCACCTAGTAGAGGATAAAGCAGAAGATAATGAATGAATGAAATAATGTATTCCCATGTCTATTAAGGGGAGAATGTTTTGGGCGCTGGGCAGATACACCCAGGACAGGATGCCAATCTATCACTGGGCACACACAAACAGACAAACACAACCACACTCTATATGGGGCAATTAAGAGCATTCATCTTGGAAGAACCGTGATGCACATGGACACAGGAAATGCACGTGGACACAGGGAGAACATGGAAGCTCCATCCAGATTGGGATTCCCTGAATCAACCGCCATGAAAGGAGAACGTGTTAACCACTAAGCCAGCTACTGTATATGGGGCCTTGTTGTCATTCATTTTATAAGGATTTATTCAAACCTTCTTAATAAAAGTTGAGATTTGGGGTGAGGATGAGAAACGAGGTGAATGAGCAAACCCTTAAATTGGTCCTTATTCTTTTTTTGTCGGGGGGGGGGGGGGGGGGGGGGGGGGGGGGGGGGGGGGGGGGGGGGGGGGGGGGGGGGGGGGGGGGGGGGGGGGGGGGGGGGGGGGGGGGGGGGGGGGGGATATATATATATATATATATATATATATATATATATATATATATATATGTTTACAATTTACCATTATATAGTGTCAAGTGTGTGTAGTAGTATCAAAACTAAAAGTGAAAATAAAGTGTCCAAATAATATAATAATAAAGTGTTAAATGTTTTATGATAACACTGTGTTTTTGTTTCAGGAGGAAGAGCATAACCTGTGAATGTGTGTAGAAGAATGCGAATGTCAAAATGTTCACTCATTTGTTTACAGCGATGAAAAACTTCATTGAAAGGTAAATTAATATTTATATTATATTATAATATAAGTATATACTCTCACATTCAGATGAAGATCATATATAATTTTAGTAGGTTGTGTATTCATTACTTTATTATATTTCACTTAATCCTCCAAAAGAGTCATGGAGAGGGGGGGTTCCCATGTCCATCCAGGGGAGAATGTTCCAGGCGCTGGGCAGATACACCCAGGACAGGGCACCATTCTATCACTGAGCACACTCACTCACACAGACACCTTATATGGGGCAATTTCAAAGCATTAAATTTGTCTTGAATCCATGTTTTTGGACTGTGGGAGGAAACCCACACGGACACGGGGAGAACATGGAAACTCCACCCAGATTGGATTTGAACCCCAGTGCTGAGAGAAGTGGATGAGTGGGTGGGCATGGGAACGGGAACAGGACCCCTCCCCGACCGTAGTGAAGGATTAAACAGAAGATAATAAATGATTAATATTACTAAGTGGTTAGCATGTTCTCTTCTCAGTGCTGGTGGTCCAGGTTCGAATCCTAATCTGGGTGGAGTTTCCATGTTTTCCCAGCGTCCGCGTGGGTTTTCTCTGGTTTCCTCCTACAGTCCAAAAACATGGATTCAATGTAAATTGATTTCTCCAAATTGCCCCATATAGAGTGTGTCTGTGTGAGTGAGTGTGTGCCCAGCGATAGATTGGCACCCTGTCCTGGATGTATCTGCCCAGCGCCCGAAACTTTCTCCTTTTTACTGCAATGCCGATGCACGACAACAAAAGCCAATCAATCCATAATCTTCCGCTTTATCCTCCACTAGGGTCGCGGGGGGTCCAGGGGAAAACATCTCGGCGCTGGGCAGATACACCCAGGACAGGGTGCCAATCTATCGCTGGGCACACACTCACTCACACAGACACACTCTATTAGGGGCAATTTGGAGAATTCAATTGACTTGATCCATGTTTTTAGACTGTGGGAGGAAACTGGAGAACCCTAAGGAAACCCACACAGATACAGGGAGATATAGAATTCAAGGAGTAGACTTTGTCATTTACATAATATGTCGTACATGGTAACGAAATTGTTTCACGGACCAAGTTTTGACCCTAAGCATTAAAGGTATTAATTCCAATTCCACCCATCCATCCATCATCTTCCGCTTCATCCTCTACTAGGGTCCCCCATGTCCATCCAGGGGAGAGCGTTTCAGAGATACACCCAGGACAGGGCGCCAATCTATCACTGGACACACACTCACACACACACTCTATATGGGGCAATTTAGAGAATTCAACTGACTTGATCCATGTTTGTGGACTGTGGGAGGAAACTGGAGAACCCGGAGGAAACCCACATGGACAGGAGGAGATATAGAATTCAAGGATTTAACAGACCCAGTTCTGACCCTAAGAATTAAAGGTATTAAATCCAATTCCATCCATTATCTTCCGCTTTATCCTCTACTAGGGTCGCGGTGGGGTTCCTCATTCCCATCCAGGGGAGAATGTCTCTGGCGCTGGGCAGATACACCCAGGACAGGGCACTAATCTATCGCTGGACACACACTCTCTCACACACATACACTCTATATGGGGCAATTTGGAGAATTCAACTGACTTGATCCATGTTTTTGGACTGTGGGAGGAAACCAGAGAACCTGAAGGAAACCCACACGGACACGGGGAGAACATGGAAACCCAGATTGGGATTCGAAGCAGGAATCCTCAGCGCTGAAAGGAAAACATGCCAACCACTAAGCCACCCACAACAAAAGTCTTAAATCCGAAGATTGAACATCACCACGTTCGCTGCCACAGACAGACGCGGGGGGTGAGGTTCGAATCCAGTAAATAAGCGCGTCACGCTCGGCGTCGTGAGTCGTGGAGTTGTGTTCAGTCGACGCTCGGCGCTCGTGCTGTGCGCAGCGTCATCACCTGAGTTCTGCTCCAGCCCGGTTTCGGGGGGAGGAGGGGAGGGGGGGGGTTCAGGTGGACTCCGCGGGAAGAGCGCAGAGAGGGAGGAAGGCGGCTGGCTGGCTGTCACGATTTCGGGTCCTTCTCCGCTGTCGGGGCAGCATGGCGGGAGCGCAGCGCCTTTTGCATGCACTGTGGTAAGCGCGCGTCCGCGGTGTGTCGTCGGGCGAACGGGAGCGCGCACGGCTAGGGGGCTTCTTCCCGGCGTGGAAATCCCTGCGCGCTGTCCGTGGAGCTGGTTTGCGCGCGGCGTGGGCGCGACGTTAGCATTGTTTGAGCTTGTTTTGAACGTTAGATGGTGCGTGACTCTTATAAGACGTTGTCGCTGCTGCGCGTTGGGGGCACTGATGATCAAAAGATCAGACGATCGGACCAACGCACACACGCAGTTGCAGGTTGACAGACGCGGTTACGTAAACCGCCGCGAAAGAATGTAGGTCAAATCGAACGAAGGAAATATCAGCGTGCGCGCACGCGCGGCACAAACACAATGTATAAATAGCACAAATACTGTGTTTTGTATATTTAAATTTAATAAAATAGTTTTTGGTAATCTAGAGGAAGGTTCATCCATTCGTTCCTTTGAGCCGTTTTTAACCACGGCGCGTTCTGGAGCGCGTATGGAAAGCCATCAGGGACAAACGCGCCAGGATCAAAGAGTGGCGACAGTGCAGGAATTCCATCCATCCGTTATCTTCCGCTTTATCTTCTATTATGGTCGCGGGGAAGGGGGGGGGGTTCTCATGCCTATCCAGGGGAGAACGTTTCGGGCGCTGGGCGGATAGATAAACCCAGTACAGGGCACCAATCTATCGCTGAGCACACACTCACTCACAGAAAAACACTCTATATGGGGCAATTTTTGGAGAATTCAATTGATCTTAATCCTTGTTTTTGGAGGAAACCGGACACGTGGACACGGGGAGAACATGGAAACTCCACCCAGACTGGGATTCGATCCGGGGATCCCTAGTGCTGAGAGGAGAACATGTTAAACACTAAGCCACCGTGCCACCTTAGTGTTGGAATTATTCTATAGAATTAATGGAATTTGAATTGGGCAGCACGGTGGTTTAGTGGTTTGCATGTTAGTGGTTTTGCCGGTTGGAATCCCAACCTGGGTGGAGTTTCCATGTTCTCCCCGTGTCCGCGTGGGTTTCCTCCGGGTTCTCCGGTTTCCGCCCACAGTCCAAAAACATAGATTAAGGTCATTCTCCAAATTTCCCCATATAGAGTGTGTTAGTGTGAGTCTGTGTGAGTGAGTGTGTGCCCAGAGATAGATTGGCACACGTTCTCTCCCGGATGGGCATGGGGAACCACCCCGCGACCCTAATAGAGGATAAAGCGAAAGATGATGGATGGATGGATAGAATTGGAATTAATACCTTTAATGCTTAGGGTCAAAACTGGGTCCGTGAAACAATCTCGTTTCCATGTACAACATCTTATGTAAATGACAATAAAGTCTACTTGAATCCTTGAATTATCGATTCTTCAAGCCAACAATTCAATTCTTTTCGATACGTTTCTCAGAATCTCACCATTAAACATGATTCAATACTCACTTCAAATTTTTTTTTACATTAAATCTATGTAATGTCAAATAAATCAACAAGAAAATACATTATCTTCTGCTTTATCCTCTACTAGGGTAGCGGGGGAGTTCCCTATGCCCATAAGGGGAGAATGTTTCGAGCGCTGGGCAGATAACCCAGGACAGGGTACCAATCTATCACTGGGCACACACTCAATCACGCAGACACACTCTATATGGGGCAATTTGGAGAATTCAATTAAACTTGATCCATGTTTTTGGACTGTGGGAGGAAACCGGAGAACCCGGAGGAAACCCATGCAGACACGGCGAGAACATGGAATCTCCACCCAGATTGGGTCGGGCGCTGGGCAGATACACCCAGGCCAAGGTGCCTATTGCTAGGCACTCACTCACATAGACACACACAATCAAACACTATATGGGGCAATTTAGAGCAATGAATTTACCTCCATTAAATAATTGATATTTTTGGACTGTGGGAGGAAACCGGAGAACCCATCGCCCTACACCTTCTCCCCTGGATGTCCCAAAATTAGATAAATTTGATAATAACTGCATCTTATTCTGCTTTTTAATTCTTGACACGCTGATTATTACTAATCGTGATACTTTGTCTGTTATTCGTTATTCTTAATCTGTATATTTAGATTAGATAAGATTCAACTTTATTGTCATTGTGCAGAGTACAAGTACAGGGTCAGTGAAATGTAGTTAGCATCTAACTAGAAGTGCAATATATACATTATTTACATAAAGTGCATTAATAACAGTGACTGGTGCATGGTGCACTGGTGCATATTTAACACTATAATTAGCCATAATTAGCCAGGGATTAATAAACGAGTCTGCTTCTGATGTTCTTTAATGTACATTCGCATGAGCAATATGGTCTGGAGAAAAGAATTCAGAAATCATTTCTGAATTAAAGGCTATTTATTTGATAAGATTTGAAGGGTTTCAGTTTGAAGTGGAAAGAGCAGGTGGAGAGGGAGGTCATCATCAGATTAGTGTGTGTTGCGCTCCGCAGGCGGAGCAATCCGAGTGTGTGTGCATGTATATTGATGGTGAAGGTGTGTGTGTGTGTGGGGGGGGGGTGTCCTGGAAACTTCATGGTATCAGATATGATTCTGATATGATGATCAGATATGATTCTGTTTCAGCTGAAATGCAAATAAGCACAGGTCACATGATCAGTCACAAGGTGGTGTAAACAACACAGCCGAACTGCAGGAAGCACTCAGATCGTTTTTAATAATTGGGATAAAGGACCCGCCCTCCTCTTCATTATTGATATCTGTCACACTCTCTCTCTCTCTCTCTCTCTCTCTCTCTCTCTCTCATGTTCCCCACAGCAATTTCCAGTCTTCTGCATTGTTTGAGGATGTTCTAGATAAAGAGGGTTTTGAAGCTGAAACTGGCTCCAGTTCGTCCGTATTAACATATAAAAAGGTAAAGGAGTGTGTGTGTGTGTGTGTGTGTGTGTGTGTGTGTCTTTCCAGGTGTTACACTACCATATACACTTGCAGGCTTATAAACCCTCAAGAGTTCACAAGTGAATAATTAATAAGACGTTTACACTAGGGCTGCAACAACAAATCGATAAAAATCGATTATAAAAAGTGTCGATAACGAATTTCATTAGCGATTCGTTGGGTCGCACGATTTCCACATTACTCGCAATGACGTAACCGCTAACGTCACCTGCAGCGCTTCAACAACCCTGGAAACAAATAGCGGGTAAATCGTACAAATGAAACACAGCCAACGCAGTAAACAAGCTTCCGCTTAAATCATCTAAACTGCGGGAGCGCTTCACACAAATAAAGCACGTGAAACATGCAAGCTCTGCAAAAATGATTCGACCTGCACCATGGTGATGATCCACCACCTAAAACTAAACATGCTGGAGTCACCGATGAGGATGAAGGAGCTGAACAGCAGAGTGAATCACTACAACATCCCGAGGTTCTTTAGTTTTGAAGTGAATCACCGTAACGGTGCACTCACACTATGAGAAGCAGAGCAGCTTCATGCTGTTTTTGGTTGTTCTGGATAATGACAGTGATGGAGAACGTGTGCTACTTTAGATTTTGGTTTAATAAGCTTAAGCAGTGTTTAAATGTGATTTATAAATACATACAGCTTGTACACAATGCTGCTAATTAACGATCAAGTGTCACGTTTTAATTTTCTGACAGTATGAGTGAAGACACTGCCCTCTATGGGAGTGATGGGGATAAGGTAACATATTACAGCTACACAAATTTGTGTAATTTAGTATTTTTTTCACACTATGCTACATATTGTGTCAGTGTGTGTGAGATTTGTGTTTAATTGCTCTTTGGGTTAATTGAATGCCTTAAACTCATACTGTAAATAAAACCAGACATTTATTGACCTGCTTATTCAAGACATGGGATTTTTAAAAAATGTATCCGATTAATCGAAAAAATTATCGACCAAGTAATCGATTATCAGACTAATCGTTAGGTGTAGCCCTAGTTTACACCACAGCAAGAACATCCTTCTTCTGATCTCCAGACAGGAGAGAACCTGTTTTAAAGTCAGTGAACATAGCATTACATTTACGTTCCAGTTACGTTCCATTTGGTCATTTAGCCAGCGCTTTTATCCAAAACAACTTACAAATATCTTGGTTGGGGTCAGAACACATTACAGCACAGTGTTACACTATTAAATATAGAATTAAAGAACGTTTGTATGTGGGTGTGTGTGTGGATTTGTGTGGTTGTGTGTGTGTTGTAGGTTCTGTGCAGAAACAGTCTGTTGAACTCGATTGATTACTGGCTGAAGAATGACAAGACACTCTGCAAAATTGGTTTCCTGGAAGATGAAGACAGTGGGGGTTGTACTGTGAGTCCCACACACACCCACACACACACACACACAGTCCCTAGAAATGGTTGGGAACGTCTATGTGGGGAGAGATCTCATTAAATCAGCAACATCAGTGGTTTCTGGTTGTTTTTGTTTGATTCTTTTCTGTTGGTTTCTGGTTGTTTTTGTTTTGTTTGATTCTTTTCTGTTGGTTTCTGGTTGTTTTTGTTTTTGTTTGGTTCTTTTCTGTTGGTTTCTGGTTGTTTTTGTTCGGTTTTGTTCTGTTTGGTTTCTGGTTGTTTTTGTTTGATTCTTTTCTGTTGGTTTCTGGTTGTTTTTGTTTGGTTCTTTTCTGTTGGTTTCTGGTTGTTTTTGTTTTGTTTGGTTCTTTTCTGTTGGTTTCTGGTTGTTTTTGTTTTGTTTGGTTCTTTTCTGTTGGTTT
>JAFMOD010000063.1:1976717-2034126 GCA_019802435.1 Corydoras maculifer
CCATCCAGGGGAGAACGTCTCGGGCGCTGGGCAGACAGACCCAGGACAGGGCGCCAATCCATCGCTGGGCACACACTCACTCACACACACACACTCTAAATTGGGCAATTTTTGAGAATTCAATTAACTTGATCCATGTTTTTGGACTGTGGGAGGAAACCGGAGAACCCGGAGGAAACCCACGCAGACACGGGGAGAACATGGAAACTCCACCCAGATGAGGATTCGAACCGGGAATCCCCAGCGCTGAGAGGCGAATGTGCTAACCACTAAGCCACCGTGCCGCCCTCATTTACACAATAAGGTTTATTATCTTACGGGGGGTTCCCCATGCCCATCCAGGGGAGAACGCCAATCTATCACTGGGCACACACTCACTCACACACACTCTATATGGGGTAATTTGGAGAACTCAATTGACTTGGTCCATGTTTTTGGACTGTGGGAGGAAACCGGAGAACCCAAAGGAAACCCACGCGGACACAGGGAGAACATGGAATCTCCACCCAGATTGGGATTCAAACCTGGATCCTGAGTGCTGAGAGGAGAACATGCTAAACACTAAGCCACCGTGCCGCCCTTACATTGTTATATTCATTCCTTTATTATCACCCGCTTTTATCCTTTATAAGGTTCGCGGTGGGGTTCCCCATGCCCATCCAGGGGAGAACGTCTCGGATGCTGGGCAGATAGACCCAGGACAGGGCGCCAATCCATCGCTGGGCACACACTCACACACACACACTCTATATGGGACAATTTGGAGAACTCAATCGACTTAATCCATGTTTTTGGACTGTGGGAGGAAACCGGAGAACCCGGAGGAAACCCAGGACACGGGGAGGACATGGAAACTCCACCCAGATTGGGATTCGAACCTGGATCCTTAACGCTGAGAGGAGAACATGCTAACTAAGCCACTGTGCTGCCCTTACATTGTTATATTACTTTATATAAATCATTATGTGGGCGGCACAGTGGCTTAGTGGTTAGCACATTCGCCTCTGTATAAATATATGTACTTAATATGAAGAAATATCAGTCTAAAATAATTACTTTGCTACTTTATAAGTAAATATAAAGATTTAAATGTAAGAGCAAATATAAAAATATAAATTATTAAATACGTTTATAATGAATAAAAATATAAAGACGGGACGGTTGCTTGGTAATTAGCATGTTCTCCTCTCAGCACTAGGGATTCCCGGTTCGAATCACCATCTGGGTGGAGTTTCCATGTTCTCCCCGTGTCTGCGTGGGTTTCCTGCGGGTTCACTGGTTTTCTCCCACAGTCCAAAAACATGGATCAAGTCAATTGAATTCTCCAAATTGCCCCATATAGAGTGTGTCTGTGTGAGTGAGTGTGTTCCCAGTGATGGATTGGCGCCCTGTCCTGGGTCTATCTGCCCAGCGCCGAGACGTTCTCCCCTGGATGGGCATAAGGAACCCCACCGCGATCCTAATAGAGGATAAGCGGGAGATAATGAATGAATGAATAAATTATTATGAACGTGTAATTTGAGCAGATCACATGCACATGTTTTTACATTTTAAGATACTGGATTTTTAATAAGAACAGCACTAACTTTTCGGGGTTTGTATGTATTGTGCATGTCCTGGTTAGTCTTATTTGCTGTAAATCATCCACAGGGATAAGACGGTGGGCCTGCCGGCTTCAGGTGAGGAGGTGGAGGGAGGCTCTCTTAGCAGCAGCAGTGAGGAGAGTGGATCAGGATGGGCTCACATTCCTCCTGATGACGAAGCTCAAGAGGAGAACACCAGTAGCTTCATTCAGCTCAGTGAGGGGTTAGTTCACCTCTATTTCTCTATCGTGATTGGCCGGTTGATCGAACAGGGCATGTTAGTAGAGCACTACGGATCACTCCACAGGTTACGTCTCATTTAAATGTAAACTCATTTAAACTTCTTATAAAGGTGGGCGGGTCAATATAAATGACTGGCGTACTGTTACCATAACTCCATCCATCCATTATCTTCCGCTTTATCCTCTACTAGGGTCGCTGGGGAGGGGGGCGGGGGTTTCCATGACCATCCAGGGGAGAACGTCTCGGCGGCTGGGCAGATACACCCAGGACAGGATGCTAATCTATCACTGGGCACACACTCACACACACACACACTCTATATGGGGCAATTAGGAGAATTCAACTGACTTGATTCATGTTTTTGGACTGTGGGAGGAAACCGGAGAACCCAGAGGAAATCCACACGGACACGGGGAGAACATGGAAACTCCACCCAGGTGGGGATTTGAACCGGGAATCCCTAGCGCTGAGAGGAGAACATGCTAAACACTAGGCATTCATGCCGCCCTGTAGTCATAACTATGCCAAATTACTATTATTGTTATTAGTAGTATTATTAAGGACGGCACGGTGGCTTAGTGGTTAGCATGTTCTCCTCTCAGCACTAGGGAGTCCCGGTTCGAATCCCAATCTGGGTGGAGTTTCCATGTTCTCCCGGTGTCAGCGTGGGTTTCCTCCGGGTTCTCTGGTTTCCTCCCACAGTCCAAAAACATGGATCAAGTCAATTTAATGCTCTAAATTGGCCCATATAGAGTGTGTCTGTGTGAGTGAGTGTGTCCAGCGATAGATTGGCGCCCTGTCCTGGGTGTTTCTGTCCAGCGCCCGAAACGTTCTCTCTAATATAGGATAAAGTGGAAGAAAATGGATGGATGGATGGACACGGGGAGAACATGGAAACTCCACCCAGATGGGGATTTGACCCGGGACTCCGTAGTGCTGAGAGGAGAACATTCTAACCACTAAGCCACTGTGCCGCCTCTGGCTTTATTTATAAAGGTTTATTTATACGAAACCTTTTACAACTGTTCACTGTCTTAAAGCAGCTTTACGATGTTCTTAATCTGAACCCCCAACAAAGTACAACGTAAAACCACAGTGGCAAAAAAACTACAAACTTTGAGTAGAAACCTTGTGAGGACCGAGACTCATGTCCATCTGTTCATTGTCTTTAATCAGATCACGGTTCTATTGCCTTTGTCTCTGATTTCCAGGAATGGGAACAGCTGGGCGTCCAGTCTGGGGGTGGCTGATCTGGAGAGTGTAACAGAAAGCACCGTCTCCACAGGGTACAGAATTCACACCTTCATCCCCATTTTACATTTAGTTTGAATTTCTGTAAATTGAATATTAATAAAAAATAAAACATTATTTTAACGATGTTATGATGTCATTTAGAACATTTAAAAGAAGTTATCTATTGAAGGGTTATGTTGAAATTAACGTCTTAATTCCTTCTTTGTGTCGTGTGTGTGTGTGCGTGTATGCGTGCGTGGTTGTGTGTATGTGTGTGCGTGCGTGTATGTGTGTGTGTGTGTATGTGCTCGTGCATGTGTGTGTTTGTGTGTGTGTGTGTGCTCGTGTATGCATGCATGCTTTTGTGTGTGCGTGTGTATGCGTGCATGTTCGTGCGTATGGGTGTGTGCGTATGTATGCGTGTGTGTGTCTGTGTGTGTGCGTGCACATGTGTATGTGTGTGTGCATGTGTGTGTGCGTGCATGTGTGTATGTGCGTGCGTGCTCGTGCGTGTGTGTATGCTTGTGCATCCGTGTGTGTGTGCATGTTTGTGTGCTTGTGCATGCGTGTTTGTGTGTGTTTGTTTGTGTGTTTGTGTGTGTTTGTGTGTGTGTGTGTGTGTGTGCAGTGAAGATGGAGTAAAAACAGCCTTGGCCTCTCAGGAACAAATAGATGGTTAGTCATATTCAGTTTTATTCTACACACACACACACACATGCATGCATACACGAGCACACACACACACACACAAACACATACACATTCACATCGGTGCTGCACTGTGGGTTCAGGGTTCCCATGGGTGCAACTTTTTTTGTTCATTTGTATGTTCTCCCCATCTGGGTGGAGTTTGCATGTTCTCCCCGTGTCCGCGTGGGTTTCCTCCGGGTTTTCCGGTTTCCTCCCACAGTCCAAAAACATGGATCAAGTCAATTGAATTCTCCAAAATTGCCCCATATAGAGTGTTTTAGAGTGAGTGAGTGTGTCCAACGATGGATTGGCGCCCTGTCCTGGGTGTATCTGCCCAGCGCCCGAAACGTTCTCCCCTGGCGACCCTAGTAGAGGAAAAAGCGGAAGATGATTGGATGGATGAATGTATGTTCTCCACTTGTTTGTGTGAGTTCTCCCACAGATCAAAACCTTTATAGTTACAGGCAGAAGGTTCTAAGTGTGATGCAGCAAATCAGTGCATTGTTATGGAATGTGATGTTTCCACCTCTCACCAAGTACTTACCGGGGTTCCTCTGGGCTCAGTACTTGGTCCCTTCTTCTTTTCATTGTACATTTTCTCGCCGGGGTGGCAGGGTGGTTTAGAGGTTAGCATGTTCTCCTCTCAGCACTTTGAGTGGAGTTTCCATGTTCTCTCCATATCTGCATGGGTTTCCTAACACAGTCCAAAAGCATGAATTCAAGGTAAATTGAATGCTCTAAATTGCCCCATATAGCGTGTCTATGTGCCCAGCGATAGATTGGCGCCCTGTCCTGGGTGTATCTACTTAGTTTATGTAAATTCTATGTACTAAGAGATTAAGTAGACCTTTGCAAACACAGCTCTCTCTCCCTCTCTCTCTCTCTCTCGCTCACTCACTCTCTCTCTCTCTCTCCCTCTCAGAGGTAACATCCGGTTTGGCTACAGAAGGGAGCAGCTGTCACCAAGAGCTTCAGGTGATAAACATTGACCTGGATTTAGTCGGCGTGGACGGAGAGATACAGGCAGCACTGCAGTGGATCGCAGGCACCGAACTCGGGCTTCCTTCACTGAACTACAGAACCACAGATCTGCACATGCACAAGGTACCGATATTCAGCACGGGTTACATAACAGTCAGAGAACAAGAACCATCCATCCATTATCTTCCACTTTATCCTCTATTAGGGTCGCGGGGGGGTTCCCCATGTCCATCCAGGGGAGAACGTTTTGGGCGCTGGGCAGATACACCCAGGACAGGACACCAATCTATCACTGGATACACACTCACACACAAACACACTCTATATGGGGCAATTTGGAGAACTCAATTGACTTGATCCATGTTTTTGGACTGTGGGAGGAAACCGGAGAACCCGGAGGAAACCCACGCGGACACGGGGAGAACAAGGAAACTCTACCCAGATGGTGATTCGAACCGGGAATCCCTAGTGCTGAGAGGAGAACATGCTAATTACTAAGCCACCGTCCCGCCTTTATATTTTTATTCATTATAAACGTATTTAATAATTTATATTTTTATATTTGCTCTTACATTTAAATCTTTATATTTACTTATAAAGTAGCAGAGTAATTATTTTAGACTGATATTTCTTCATATTAAGTACATATATTTATACATTTTGTGTGTGTGTGTGTGTGTGTGTGTGTGTGTAGTTTCAGAAGGTGGTACAGTTAGCGGCTCAGAGGTCGTGGTGTGTTGGGGAACTCTTTGCTCTGGTTTTGCGCTTCTGTCAGAACAACACAGCAGACCAATCACTCGGTCTGTTTGACTGGCTCCTGACAGTGCAGTACTAATTAACACACACACACACGCACACACACGCACACACACACACACACACACACACACACACACACACACACACACACACACACATACACACACAGTACATCAACACAGTGTTCAGCCCAAATCACTACAATCTAAACCACCGGTGATTCTAACCTGCTCCTGGATTTCCATCGTCTGATTGGTTAAGCCATGATGATGCTCAGTACGTTATGATGTCATCATCCACCAGGTACTCCTGAACTACTGCATCAGCACCATTTGTTCAGTAACATGAAAAGGTTTGTGATTTAAAAAGGGTCAAATGTTGTAATGGAGGAGGTTCCGCAGAGAAACATCAGACTGTAGAGTGGGTTTTGTTTTGTGTTATGATGTCGTGTCAGACGTGCGTATTTTAAAAACCTTGCTTAATGCCCACTGCAGTGGTCAGTGGAGCTGACGGACACCATTTCTTGATGGTGCTGTAGAGGCATCACACTGACAACGGGTTAAGAGCATGTTCTATTTAAAAGCGTGGTTATGGCGGAGAGGGGTGGCATGCTGGCTTAGTGGTTAGCATGTTCTCCTCTCAGCGATAGAGATTCCCAGTTCAAATCCCCATCTGGGTGGAGTTTCCATATTCTCCCCGTGTCTGCGTGGGTTTCCTCCGGGTTCTCCGGTTTCCACCCAAAGTCCAAAAACATGTATCAAGTCAATTGAATTCTCCAAATTGCCCCATATAGAGTGTGTTTGTGTGAGTGAGTGTGTGCCCAGCGATAGATTGGCACCCTGAAGCCATATAAGGGCTTATATGGCTTCTAAACATTCTCAAGGTTAATTGAATTCTTCAAATTGCCCCATAAAGAGTGTATCTGTGTGAGTGAGTGTGTGTCCAGTGATAGATCGGTGTCCTGTCCTGGGTTTATCTGCCCAGCGCCCGAAACATTCTTCTCTGGATGGGCATGGGGAACCCCCCCACGACCCTAATAGAGGATAAAGCGGAAATTAATGGATGGATGAAAGTCTACTGGACACAGTGGGAAATACTGCAGTGGCTTAAAGCATCCCGCTTTGGTCAGTGGAGCTGACGGACATAATTTCTTGCTGGTGCTGTGGGGGCATAACAATTTAATTCATCCATCCATTATCTTCCGCTTTATCCTCTACTAGGGTCGTGGGTGGGTCCCCATACCCATCCAGGGAAGAATGTTTCGTGCTTCTGGGCGGATACTCCCAGGACAGGACGCTAATCCATCGCTGGGTACACATTCACTTACTCACACAAACACACTCTATATGGGGCAATTTGGAGAATTCAATTGACTTGATCCATGTTTTTGGACTGTGGGAGGAAACCGGAGAACCCGGAGGAAACCCACGCGGACACAGGGAGAACATGAAAACTCCACCCAGATTGGGATTCGAACCGGGACCTAGCACTGAGAGGAGAACATGCTAACCACAAAACCACTTTGCCGCCCATCACAATTTAATGATGATCTCTTTTTAAAAGCGTGGTTACGGTGGAGTAACTGTAAGGGAACAATGGAAGAAAAGCAATAGAACACTCAGTGTGTTATCAACAATGATGTCACATCCTTTCATCCATCCATTATCTTCCGCTTTTATCCTCTATTAGGGTCGTGGGCGGCGGGGTTTCCCATGCCCATCCAGGGGGAGAACGTCTCGGGCGCTGGGCAGATACACCCAGGACAGGGCGCCAATCTATCACTGGGCACACACTCACTCACACAGACACACTCTATATGGGGCAATTTGGAGAATTCAATTGACTTGCTCCATGTTTTTGGACTGTGGGAGGAAACTGGAGAACCCGGAGGAAACCCACACGGACACGGGGAGAACATGGAAACTCCCCCCAGATGGGGATTTGAACCGGAAATCCCTAGCGCTGGAGGCGACCGGCTAACCACTAAGCCACTGTACCACGATGTCACATCTTATTTTGTAATAAGACATGTTGTAATGGAGGAGACCGGGACGGTGACCGGAGACAGGAGTTCCCACCAATGAACCAATGAGCTTTAGTCAGATACGCCAACCTGACCACATTAGACGGATCGGGATGTTCTTATGTAAATGGTCAGTACGTTATGATGTCATCATCTAACAGGTACTTCGCCATTGTCACCATTAGTTCAGTAACATGAACGGGTTTGTGATTCTGTATTTCCGGCTCCTGATCGCTCTCTCTCCCCCCGCGCCATGCCACGGTCCCAATTTTAAAGGCCGCAAACTTCATTATCCGGAACCGCGACAGGTGCATGAATTAACCATAATCAAAACCGTGATCCGCCGCGAGGAAAAAGGGAGAGAGTCCGATGTTCTCCTTCCTCTTTGCACTCCGCGCCAACCAAGTTTGCCCCCCGGCTTCTGGTGTCCGCTGTTTGGTGTGTAGCCAGTGCGTCATTAAGGTCCTCCAGCGTTTCCACTGATGCCCACGCCAAGCCATGCACTGTTCCCCATTTTAAAGACCGCACACTTTATTAGGCATCACTGCGACAGGTGCATGAATTAGCCATAATCAAGGCCCATTTCCGCCGGTGCCACGGGGCTCCTGCCACAATGCCCCACCAGCAGATTCTGGATCCCGTATCTAGAGTATTAGGGCTGAGATGTCTATGTGCATGATCTGCCACAATTCCCCTTTGCGCCCACACTGTGCCAACCCCGTCTGCCCCCGGGCTTCTAGCATCCGCTGTTCGGCGTGAAGCCAGCACGTCATCAAGGTCACCTATGTACCTCTCGTCCTCCAGATTTCCCTCCGATGGCCACGCACTAATGAACGATGTCAGGAACCACCGCTTACCATTTCCTCAGCTTCTGCATTCTGTGAAAGCCGAAAGAAGTAGAACATGTGGTAGCTCAGTGGTTAGGTTGTTGGGCTACCAAAGGCTGAGGGTCCTATGTTTACTAAAGTTACCATTGTGGGCCCCTGAGCAAGACCCTAACCCTCATTGCTTCAGGGGGGCCGTCCCTGTGTTCTGAACCCAGCCATTAATTGGGAGACTTGTAGGTCATTATGAAATTGTGAGTTCCCAAAGCTTGTCCTCCAGCTTTCCCTCCGATGGCTACGCCTCCCGGCGTCTTCGCTCTAACAAACGATGGCTACTAAAGGCTAAGAGTCCCATGTTTACTTAAGTTACCATTTTGGGCCCTTGAGCAAGACCCTTATTAACCCTCATTGCTTTAGGGGGGCTGTCCTTGTGTTCTGACCCTAACCATCAATTGGGAGGCTTGTAGGTCATTATTAAATTGTGAGTTCCCACTTCTTGTCCTCCAGCTTTCCCTCCGATGGCCATGCCTCCCGGCGTCTTCGCTCTAACAAACGATGGCTACCGAAGGCTGAGGGTCCCATGTTCACTGAAGTTACCATTGTGGGCCCCTGAGCAAGACCCTAACCCTCATTGCTTCAGGGGGGCCGTCTCTGTGTTCTGACCCCAGCCATTAATTGGGAGGCTTGTAGGTCATTATTAAATTGTGAGTTCCCACTTCTTGTCCTCCAGTTTTTCCTCCGATGGCTACGCCTCCCGGCGTCTTCGCTCTAACAAACGATGGCTACCGAAGGCTAAGGGGCCCATGTTCACTGAAGTTACCATTGTGGGCCCCTGAGCAAGACCCTAACCCTCATTGCTTCAGGGGGGCCGTCTCTGTGTTCTGACCCCAGCCATCAATTGGGAGGCTTGTAGGTCATTATTAAATTGTGAGTTCCCACTTCTTGTCCTCTAGCTTTCCCTTCGATGGCTACGCCTCCCGGCGTCTTCGCACTAACGAATGATGACTACCGAAGGCTGAGGGTCCCATGTTTACTGAAGTTACCATTTTGGGCCCTTGAGCAAGACCCTTATTAACCCTCAGCGTTTCAGGGGGGCTGTCCTTGTGTTCTGACCCCAAACATCAATTGGGAGGCTTGTAGGTCATTATTAAATTGTGAGTTCCCACTTCTTGTCCTCCAGCTTTCCCTTCGATGGCTACGCCTCCCGGCATCTTCGCTCTAACGAATGATGGCTACCGAAGGCTGAGCATCCCATGTTTACTGAAGTTACCTTTTTGGACCCCTGAGCAAGGGCCTTAACCCTCATTGCTTCAAGGGGGCTGTCCCTGTGTTCTGACCCCAGCCATTAATTGGGAGGCTTGTAGGTCATTATTAAATTGTGAGTTCCCACCAACGAACTATCTTAAGTCAGATACGCAAAAATGACTATATTAGAGACGGACCGGGATGTTCTCCTTCCTCTTTGCCCGAGGCTCCAACCCCATCTGCCCCGGGGCTTCTGGCATCCACCGTTTGGAGTGCAGCCAGTGTGTCATTAAGGTCACGACGATCCTCTCGTCCTCTGGCCTTTCCTCTGATGCCCACGCCTCCCGGTGTTCCCAGCTCCACTTGCTGATCCCACTCAGCTTCTGCATTCTGTGAAAGTCGAAAGAAATGGAACAGGTATGTGGTAGCTCAGAGGTCAGGTTGTTGGGCTACCAAACAATGTTTCCCCTTCGTTGTCCACGCAACAGTGGCAGGTCTCAGCACCCGTCAGCTTCGTTCTTACGCGTGATGTCTGGGACCTCCACTTGCCCTTCCCACTCAACTTTCCATCCATTATCTTCTGCTTTATCCTCTACTAGGGTCGCGGTGAGGTTCCCCATGCCCTCCAGGGGAGAATGTTTCGGGTGCTGGGCAGATACACCCAGGAAAGGGAGCCAA
Organism: Corydoras maculifer; assembly: GCA_019802435.1. Taxonomy (NCBI): domain Eukaryota; kingdom Metazoa; phylum Chordata; class Actinopteri; order Siluriformes; family Callichthyidae; genus Corydoras; species Corydoras maculifer. The sequence goes on from JAFMOD010000063.1 coordinate 1,986,977, forward strand.
TCTATCACATGGCACACTCACTCACAAAAACACACTCTATATGGGGCAATTTGGAGACTACACTTGACCTTGATCCATGTTTTTGGACTGTGGGAGGAAACCGGAGAACCCACGCGGACACTGGGAGAATATGGAAACTCCACCCAGATTGGGAATCGAACCAGGAATCCCTAGCACTGAGAGGAGAACATGCTAACCACTATGCCACCGTGCCGTCCGCTACTCAACTTTGTTTTCTGTAAAAGCTTTGACTGATGGCTTTTAGTCGTTCCATCAGAACCTGCACACGGTTCTAACCCTGTCAGCCCACAGGCTTCTGGCATCAGCTCCCCAGCGTGTAACCATTTCCCCTCAGATGCCCACCCAAGAGCGGTAGGTCCCGGCACCCCCGCAGCATCCTTGCTAATCGTCGCCCCGATAAGCCACGCTCCCGGCGTCCCACACGTCTCCGCGCCGACACTCGATGTCTGGAACCTCCACTTGCCCTTCCCACTCCCCTTCTGAACGTGCCTGCAAACCCATCGAAGACGTTTTTGGACCTTGTGCGTCCTCATTCTTCCCAGGTTTCGTCACCAAATGTAACGTAGTGGGTTACATTTGATTGGACATCGACGCTCTTGCGTGGACATCGAAGGGGAAGCTGGACGTTGAGAGGTTCGTCAAGACCTTGATGTAGTGGCTACACGTTGGAGACCTAATGCCAGAAGCCTGCGGGCCGACAGGTTTGGAACCATCTAAGACATCCATCATGGACATCTAAGGCACCCAAAACAGTCTGGATACAAGGATCCAGAATCTGAGGCAGTGTGGCACTTGGAGAGGCAGCAGACCCGTCAACAATGGACCTTGATTATGGTTCATTCATGCACCTGTCACGGCCTTGTTATGAAGTGTGCGCCCTAGAAATCGGGAGAGAGAGACCAACCCTCAACTCAGCACGGCTACCGAGGGAACGACTAGAAAAGCCCAGTGTTCTTTGACGGGAACTTCTGTCTGGGGTCCTTATTATTACCCCCATTACATTTTGTGGGCCCAGTCTTCACAACCAACGGGCTTTATTCAGCAATCCAACATGAAGAACACTGGGCTTTTCCAGTCGTTCCCTCGGTAGCCATGCCAAGCCCTCCATCAGTCCATCCCAGGTCGGTCTCTCTCCCTGAAGCAAGCGCTGTTCCTGATTTTAAAGGGCGCCCAGTTCTTTATCATAACACTGCTCTTCGAAATGAAAATATGGAACTAATTAAATGGTCTCTCAACGTTATTGTTACTGTCTTCTCGACGAGAAGTCGTGGTTCGGGGGAATCAGCTTGCCGTCTGGATACACGATGGACGCCTGGGGGAATTGGCGGATCGTGTGTCTGGCCCTCCTGTCCGTGGAAGATGTGGAAGATGTCTACCTATTCGGATTTACGATCCTGAGCTTTCTGCTGATTGGATAATGCATGGCCCTGGTGTATTGCAAAAAAGAGTTGGGTCGGTTGTCAATAGCCCCAGGAAACTGCCCAACATGATTGATGTGCTGGGCAGAGCGATAGGGAATCGATCTTGGAGAGGCTATCGGCTCCGCGACCCTAATATGGGATAAAGCGGAAGATAATGGATGGATGGATGTAAGAAATAAGACATAAGCCAGCATTTGCTAGAAAGAGCGTCATTGGTACGGAGACTGCGACCAACGTATAAAAAGTACGCTAACGTATGTTAACAGTTTCTTGTTAGGAGCATCCAAGACCTCCAAATTAAAAATATATATGTGTGTTTGGATTCAGGGCAGCAGGGTGGTTTAGTGGTTAGCACGTTTGCCTCTCAGCACTAGGGATTCCTGGTTCGAATCCCCATCTGGGTGGAGTTTCCATGTTCTCCCCGTGTCCTCGTGGGTTTCCTCCGGGTTCTCCGGTTTCCTCCCACAGTCCAAAAACATGGATCAAGTCAATTGAATTCTCAAAATTGCCCCATATAGAGTGTGTCTGTGTGAGTGAGTGTGTGCCCAGTGATAGATTGGCGCCCTGTCCTGGGTCTATCCGAGACGTTCTCCCCTGGATGGGCATGGGGAACCCCACCGCAACCCTAAATAGAGGATTTTGCGGGAGAATGAATGAATGAAGTCAATTGAATTCTCCAAATTTCCCCATATAGTGTGTGTGTCTGTGTGAGTGTGTATCCAGTGATAGATTGGCGTCGTGTCCTGGGTGTATCTGCCCAGCGCCCAAAACATTCTCCCCTGGATGGGCATGGGGAACCCCTCCTGCGACCCTAATAGAGGATAAAGCAGAAGATAATGGATGGATGGATGTGTGTATTCAGCGATTTAATTCTCTTTGCACATTTCTACACACACAGGAAACTGAAAGGAAAGGTTTGCGCGGCGTCTTTTTCCGAGAACCAGAGAACCGGTGGGGTACTGTAGTGAGCGGTAGGTCTGTAGTGGAGGCATGTACAGTGCGCTGTGTACATGACGTATTTTGGTGTAAATAGTGTAGATCTCCATGAAACACACTCTGTAAATGTAGAACCTGCTGTGTGCGTTCTGTAAGCAGTACTGTGTTAGTTCCTGAACGCTGAACGTTAGTTCCGGGAACCCGTGACTGTAATTCAGTTGATTCTCCTTCAATAAAAACCTGTATGTGATTTAACACTGAGTTTATTGAATAAGATGTTAATGACGTTTTAATAACTGTTACACTCATCCAACACGTCTGCACGTCAACCATACACTATGTCGCCAAAAGTATTTGCTCACGAGTTCAAGTCATTTATTTATAGAGTGCTTTCTACAATAGCACATTGTCACAAAGCAGCTTTACAGTGTTTTAAGCCTTTAAACCACCAAAGAGCAAGCTGAAGCGACAGTGGCAAGAAAAAACTCCCTGTAATGTTGTTATTTTAAGAAGGAAACCTTGTGAGGACCAAGGATCAGTGGGGGACTCCTCCTCATTAAGAGGCCGGGCAGTAGGAACTATCTAAATGATCAGAATCAGATGTTCCAATCACTTTCATGGTCACAGGACTCCATTATCTTCCGCTTCATCCTCTTTTAGGGTTATTATCCTCATGCCCATCCAGAGGAGAACATCTCGGGCGCTGGGCAGATACACGCAGGACAGGGCGCCAATCGTTGACTGGGCACACACTCACTCACACAGACACACTCTATATAGGGCAATTTGAACTGTGGGACTGTTTGGAAAATTCAATTGACTTGATCCATGGTTTAGGACTGTGGGAGCAAACCGGAGAACCCAGAGGAAACCCACACAGACACGGGAAGAACATGGAAACTCCACATAGATTGGGATTCAAACCGGGAAACGCTAGCGCTGAGAGGAGAACATGCTAAACCACTAAGCCACCGTGTCGCCCCTATGTGGAAGATAATGAATGGAATTATTATCTACATCCTACCATCAATTATCTTCCTTTATCCTCTATTAGAGTCGTGGGGGGAGGGTTCCCCATGCCCATTCAGGGGAGAACATTTCAGGTGCTGGGCAGATACACCCAGGACAGGACACCAATCTATCACTGGACACACATTCACTCACACAAACACACTCTATATGGGGCAATTTGCAGAGTTCAATTGACTTTGATCCATGTTTTTGGCCTGTGGGAGGAAACCGGAGAACCTGGAGGAAACCCACGCGGACACAGGGAGAACATGGAAACTCAATTCAGATTGGGATTCGAACCGGGAATCCCTAGCGATGAGAGGAGAACATGCTAACCACCAAGTCACCGTGCCGCCCGTTATATGCAGACTGTTAACATTTGTGAGAGAACGGGTCGCTCTCAGGAGCTCAGTGAATTCCAGTGTGGAACTGTAATCGGATTGCGAAATTTCCTCGTTCCTAAAGGTTCCACACTCAACTGTCAGCTGGGTTATAAGAACATGGAAGAGTTTAGGAAGGACCGCAACTCGGCCACCAAGTGGTGGGCCACGTTAAATAACAGAGTGAAGAGGGTGCCAAATTTGTCGATTACTACAGAACTCCAAACCTCATGTGGCCTTCAGATTAACTCGAGAACATGAGCTTCAGGGAATAGGTTTCCATGATCGAGCAGCTGCATCTAAGCCATACATCACCAGGATGCCACCACTGGACTCTAGAACAGTGCAGACGCGTTCTCTGGAATAAAGAATCGGGCATCTCCATTTGAAAATCTGATGGACCAGTCTGGGTTTAGCAGTTGCCAGGAGAACGGTTCTTGTCTAACTGCTTTGTGCCAAGTGTCAAGTTTGGTGGAGGAGGGGTTATGGTGTGGGGTTGTTTTTCAGGAGCTGGTCTGGAAGCTGTTCTAGCTGCAAAGGGTGGACTGACGTCATATAGAACCCGATGGATTAGAATTGGGACGACATGGTGGCTAGGGATTCTTGGTTCGAATCCCCATCTGGGTGGCGTTTCCATGTTCTCCCCGTGTCCACGTGGGTTTCCTCCGGGTGCTCCGGTTTCCTCCCAAAGTCCAAAAACATGGATCAAGTCAATTTTGTTTTCCAAATTGCCCCATATAGAGTGTGTGTGTGTGAGTGAGTGTGTGTCCAGAGATAGATTGGCGCCCTGTTCTGGGTGTATCTGCCCAACGCCCGAAACGTTCTCCCCTGGATGGGCTTGAGGAACGCCCCCCCCCCACCACCACCCTAATATAGGATAATATAGGAATGGGATGTCATTTCAGCTCATATGTGAGTCGAGGCAGGTGAGCCAATACTTTTGGCAATATTGTGTATATTAATAATTTCATTCTCTACCCGCTCCATCACCCCAAGGTTCCATCACCCCATGTGCTCCATCACCCCCAGGTTCCATCACCCCACGTGCTCCATCACCCCAAGGTTCCATCACCCCCAGGTTTCATCACCCCATGTGCTCCATCACCTCAAGGTTCCATCACCCCACCTGCTCCATCACTGTAACTTCATCATTTCGGGTCTGAGCACCAAATCCGACATGTGTTATCCTTACTGCCTAAAACACACACACACACACACACACCAAGCACTAAATTATTGAGTGTTCATGTTGAAAATACAACTCCTGGTTGGTGGGTTGGTTGGTGAGTTGACTGGTTAGTTGGTAGGTTGAATGGTGATTTAATTGATTTGTGGGACTGGTAATTGTTTAGATGGTGGGTGGGTTGGTTGGTTAGTGGGTTAGTTGATGGTTTGTTGGATCAGTTAATTGGTCAGTGGTTGGGTGGGTCATTTAATTGGTTGGTTAGTTTGTGGGTTAATTTTTGGGTTGGTTGGTTAGTGGCTTAGTTGGTTGTTGGGTCATTTAATTGGTCGGTGGGTGGTTGATTGGTCGGTGAGTTGTTTAGTTTGTAAGTTGCTTGGTTGGTGGGTTAGTTGTTTGGTTGGTTGGATGTTTATTTGTGGGTTGCTTGGTCGGTTAGTTGTTTGGTTGGTCGTTGTTTTTCTTGGTGGGTGCGTCAGTTAGTTGTTTGGTCGGTTATTGTTTTTTTATTGGGTTGGTTGCTCGGTTAGTTGGTTGGTTGATTAATTAGTTGGTTGGTAGTATTAGACATAAGCAGCCTTACTGTCAGTGTGAATGTAACTGTTACCTGTAATGATGGTGTCTCCTTCATAGTTAAAAGAACACGAGAAGATTTCTTCCGTGTGACCCTGAAGAACCTGCACACATCATCATCATCATCATCATTTTTATTATTAGGTTTAAGAACACTACTTTATTTATTTATTAAATGCCTTTGATATCGGTCTGTCTGATTATTTATTTGATTCCAGCTTTCAGGAGGCAGTTCAACCTGCCGAGAGGTTCTCCTCAGAGCCGAGAACCACACTGACATCGTTTACTGTAAATCTGGATCATTCCACTGATTCCTCTGAATCTCCTAATAACTAGGGCTGCACCTATGATTCATTTTCTTTTAATGAATCTAAAAAGTGGTTGGCATGTTCTCTTTTCAGCGCTAGGGATTCCAGGTTCGAATCCCAATCTGGGTGAAGTTTCCATGTTCTCCCCGTGTCGGCGTGGGTTTCCTCTAGGTTCTCTGGTTTCCTCCCACAGTCCAAAAACATGGATCAAGTCAATTGAGTTCTCCAAATTGCCCCATATAGAGTGTGTCTGTGTGAGTGAGTGTGCGTCCACTGATAGATTGGCGCCCTGTCCTGGGTGTATCTGCCCAGCGCCCGAAACGTTCTCCCCTGGATGAGCATGGGGAACCCCCTGTGACCCTAATAGAGGATAAAGCGGAAGATAATGGATGGATGAATGGATGTTCTGTTTGAAGAAATGCAGGTTACAGTGATTGTTTTACATTTGTGTTGTATACTGTGTGTTTGTGTGTAACTAAAATCAGGTTTTCTTGTGCTATTTGCTGGAATGTGTTTAATAAAACTGATTTGGCAATACTAACATGATGTGTGTAAAAAGGTTTCAATATAAAAGCCTAAAAATAGAGACCCTGGTAGATCTCAATGACCTGTCCAATGAAAAAAGTTGATCTCGGGCCAGAAAAGTGTGGGCACCCCTGGTGTATAGTATTAATATTAAATAATTTGTGTGTGTATAACTAAACTAAACTAAAGACTCACCTGCAAACACGTGGCAGATTTAATGCACCACACACGGGCAGTTTTATCTGCGCCAGCGGTCAACACTCGAGATCCTTGAGGGTTAAAGCACACCTGCACCAACAGAAACAACAAGATCATTAGATCATGAGACCATATGGATCACACAACCCACCTTCACAAAGGTCAGATGGATAATAAGGATAATCTTTTTAATAATTATTTACAATATAGTAATTATATACAATATAGATAATAATTCACAAAATAGGTGAATATAGTTTTAAAAACGTGTTCATTCTGTGAGTTTTATTTGAGTTTTGAGTTCAGGACCTAATCTCAGGACAAACAGATTCATTCGAGTGTGGAGGCGGGGCTAATCAGGACCGGGTATGACACTAATCACATATTAACCATAACTCATTCGTTTATTCATTCATTCATTATCTTCCGCTTTATCCTCTATTAGGGTCGTGAGGGGGTTCCCCATGCCCATCCAGGGGAGAACGTTTCAGGCGAATTCTCCAAATTGCCCCATATAGAGTGTTTCAATTGGTGTGCGCCCAGTGAAAGATTGGCGTCCTGTCCTGGGTGTATCTGCCCAGCGCCCGAAACGTTCTCCCCTGGATGGGCATGGGAAACCCCGCGACCCTAGTAGAGGATAAAGCGTAAGATAATGGATAAATGGATATATTTTAGGGAGGAAAATAAAAAGGGTTGTTTTTAATTTATTTTACAGAGAAGAGAAGTGAACAGTGATGTACTTACCTTTGAAATCTCTCCCTCATGCCCCTCCAGTTTACACACACACTGGTAAGTTTTTACATTAAACACCAGAGATGTTCCTGGACACACACACACACACATTCACAAACACACATTTTACCCACCGGTTTCTTGACGGATTCCTATCTATCCCCGTTGCGATCATGTTTTTAACTAAATAAGCTACTCAGCTGTTAGTCCAAGTCCTCGTCCTATCCCGGTTCGATTACTGTAATGTGTTGCATGCCGGTCTCCCAGCTTCCACAATCAGACCTCTACAACTGATTCAAACTCTGAAACCCGACTCGTGTTCAACCAACTCAGGTGAATCATGTGACTCCACCTCCTCTCCTCTCTCTCCATTGGCTCCCTGTAGCTGCTGCATTCAGTACAAGACACTGACTCTGACCCTTAGGCATCGCGTTGGACAATTGGACAATTCCCGAATCGACACATTAACTCAGGAGTGGGTCATAAGTTCGACTCACCCTTAATGTTTGCAGACTGGAGTCGCATCAAAATGAACAGAAATTCTGTTTTGTCTCGACAAAAATGCTTTACAAAGCGAAAAAGAGAGGATAAAGGAGCTTGGACCAAATCAATTTACAAATACAGCAGCAGGTCAGTGATGGAGGACGGCTAGTGATCGTCATGTTGGTCATGTTGTCATTAGAGAAAACACTATCAGGACTGGGCAGCGCGGTGGCATAGTGGTTAGCACGTTCGCCTCTTAGCACTAGGGATTCCCGGGTTCTCAGTTTTCCTCCCACGGTCCAAAAACATAGACCAAGTCAATTGAATTTTTAAAAAAATTGCCCCAAATAGAGTGTGTGTGTGTGTGAGTGAGTGTGTGCCCAGCGATAGATTGGCGCCCTGTCCTGGGTGTATCTGCCTAGCGCCCCAGATGTTCCACAGACGGGAACCCCCCCTGCGATCCTAGTAGAGGATAAAGTGGAAGATAATGAATGGATGGATATATTATCATTATTATCCAATCTGACTTTTTTCATTCATAGCAAGTGTTTGTGGAAGAGATGTGTGTTGAGATGTTTCTTAAAGATGTTAAGTGGCTCCACCTTACAGAGTTGGGAAGATGGTTCCCAACTCTCAATATTGAGCGAGTATTAACACCACGGTGATGCTGAAGCACCAGGAGACATTCATCACTAGAGCGAAGTGAACGAGTCGGAGTGGATTTTAGAAATCTAGAGTGAAGGTAAGAGGGGGCAGATCCAGAGATCGTCCTGTAGGTCAGAGTCAGTGTCTTGTACCGAATGCAGCAGCTACAGGGAGCCAATGGAGAGACAGGAGAGGTGGAGTCACATGGGTGAATCAGTTGTAGAGGCTTGATTGTGCTCAGAAAGCTGAGAGAACGGCAAGCACTGCATTACAGAATCAGCAGTATTGTGGTGATCTCCTCACTGAAACACTGAACATGTGTTTACCCATGAGTCCTGTAACAGGACTGGAATCCTAGAGTCATCTGAACCCTAACAGCAGTACCATCCTGAGACACAAACCCAGCACAGCTGTACAACAGAGATACCGTACCATCAGCTGAAGCGGGGGGGGGGGGGGGGGGGGGGGGGGGGGGGGGGGGGGGGGGGGGGGGGGGGGGGGGGGGGGGGGGGGGGGGGGGGGGGGGGGGGGGGGGGGGGGGGGGGGGGGGGGGGGGGGGGGGGGGGGGGGGGGAGTCCCCATGCCCATCCAGGGAAGAACGTTTCGGGCGCTGGGCACACACACCCAGGACAGGACACCAATCTATCACTGGACACACACTCACTCACACACATACTTTATATGGGGCAATTTGGAAAATTCAATTGACTTGAGCCATGTTTTTGGACTGTGGAAGGAAACTGGAGAACCCGGAGGAAACCCACGAGGAGAACATGAAAACTCCACCCATTTCCATGTTTGAGATTCAAACTGTGGGATTAATCCAGTACTAGGGCCGCTGTTGGGGTGTGTGTGTGGGGGGGGGGGGGGGGGCTTGGGGTCCCCATGCATACACCCAGAATATCACTGGGCACACTCACTCACACAGACACACACTATATGGGGCAATTTGGAGCATTCACTTTATCCTGAATCCATGTTTTTGAACTGTGGGAGGAAACCCACACAGACATGGAGAGAACATGGAAACTCCACCCAGATTGGGAACCTGAATCTCTTTACATTTCTGTTTATTTCGGTCAGGATGGGGTGCTGAGTGTACATGAAAGAGAAATAAAATTTGTATATTAGCAAATGGCTGCAATGAAACAAAGAGTGAAAAATTTAAAGGGGTATAAATAATATCCAGGGCGGCACGATGGCTTAGTGGTTAGCATGTTCGCCTCTCAGCGCTAGGGATTTCTGGTTGGAATCCCAATCTTAGTGGAGTTTCCATGTTCTCCCCGTGTCCGCGTGGGTTTTCTCCGGTTTCTCCGGTTTCCTCCCATAGTTCAAAAAGATGGATCAAGTCAATTGAGTTCTCCAAATTGCCCCATATAGAGTGTGTCTGTGTACGTGTGTTCCCAGCGATAGATTGGCGCCCTGTCCAGGGTGTATCTGCCCAGCGCCCGAAACATTCTCCCCTGGATGGGAATGGGGAACCCCCCCCTGTGACCCTAATAGAGGATAAAGCGGAAGATAATGGATGGATGGTTTGTGAATGTATTGCAGAAATAAAGGTGGGTGAACTTAGAACGATGGGCTGTGAGCAGAATGAATGCTGATGAATGCTGACCTTAACACTTTTATCCATGGAACCCGAGACCAAGAGGGAACTGTCCCAGTTGAAGTTCACACTGCTGATTTCTCCACTGTGACCAGTCAAAGTGTGTATTCTCCTTAAAACAGATACACACATGATACATTAACAAGGAGACATGTTTTCTTTTTGGGGAGGGGGGAGAGGTCATGTTTTTGCATTGTATATATTGCACTATATATCTCTTTAGCTTTACTTTCTGCACGCTGTGGCCCGACTCATGAGGTTGTCATGGTCATGATGTTTCGGAACTGGGTTCAATATTCTGCTGCAATCCTCCAGATTCACATTCTGTCTTTTTAATAATAACTAAATTAAGGTTTAGATCTTGTGCCACAAGGACGACCTGACCCATCAGTGGCTTACCACTGGTTATCTCTGGTTTACCAACCAGCAGGTCAATAAAATAGAGGAGAACCTAGAGGTAGACACGATGAGGTCCTTCATTTAACCCCTCAAACAGACCTGGAACCATGGACCCTCTTACTATGGTAAAAACACTATATATCTCTTAAGCTTTGCTTTCTGCACGCTGTCCCAACTCATGAGGTTGTCATGGTCATGATGTTTTGGACCAGGGTTCAATGTTCTGCTGCAATCCTCCAGATTTACATTGTCTTTTTAATAATAACTTAATGATGGTTTTGATCTTGTGCCACAAGGACGACCTGCCCCAACAGTGGCTTACCACTGGTTATCTCCGGTTTACCAATCAGCAGGTCTCTGAAATCAGGAGAACCTGGAGGTAGACATCATGAGGTCCTTCGTTTAGCCCCCAAATAGACCTGGAACCTTGGACCTTCTTACCATGGTGAAAACACTACATTTCTCCTTAGCCTTGCTTTCTGCACACTGTGGCCCGACTCATGGGGTTGTCATGGTCATGATGTTTCGGACCTGGGTTCAATGTTCTGCTGCAATCCTCCAAATTCATATTCTGTCTTTTTAATAATAACTAAATTATGGTTTTGATCTTGTGCCACAAGGACGAACTGACTCAACAGTGGCAGCAAAATGGGTTACAGACCAGGTCCAACTGTTTCAACCAAATGATAGAGGAATCAGTCACACCTTCCAGATGGTACGTCCCACAGAGCCAGGGAGTGATCGAATGAGCCAGTAACCAGACGATCCCCAGCTGTGTTAAAGGATAAAGAGATAATCTCAGCCAGGTGACCCTGAGGGGGAGAGGGGTAACAAAAAGAGAGAGACACACAGATTAAAGTCAATATAACAAGCTCTGGTTTGTGATTAAACTTATTTCAAGGCTGCAAACCTTTTAATAAAGTATGAAGATGCTTTATAGTACAGCTGTAGTCCAGCAGACAGAGAGCTGAACGTGATGAACTTTGACGAACCTTAGATTTCATTCATTTACAATCAGATGACATTTACATTTAGTCATTTAGCAGATGCTTTTATCCAAAACGACTTACAAATGACTCCTCCTTGGGTCACCACCTTATCGTGGTGGAGGAGTTTGTTGTGCTTAAATGATCCTAGGAGCTATGTTGTCTGGGGCAAAAAGCCCCTGGTAGGGTCTCACAAGGCAAATTGGTCCTAGGTGACCTAGGTAGCCAGACAAAGAGTGGTCCAACAAACCCCTATTTCCAGTAAGACCAGGAGCAAGTGTGCCCTGCCCGAATTAGGGTTATCGGGGCCTGACCCTGGAGCCAGGGGATGGGGTTCATCAGCGAGTGTCTATGTTGGGGGTTTCCTCTGGGTTCTCCGGTTTCACTCCCACAAACATGGATCAAGGTCAATTGAATTCTTCAAATTGCCCCATATAGAGTGTGTTTGTGTGAGTGAGTGTGTCCAGTGATAGATTGGCACCCTGTACTGGGTGTAATTGCCCGAAACGTTCTCCCCTGGATGAAACCCCCCCGCGACACTAATATAGAATAAAGCAGAAGATAATGGATGGATGGATAATAATAATAATAAAAATAATAATAATAATAATAAAAACGGAAAGAAATTTTCACATTTCAAAGTGAAATTCCATACTTTTTCTCTGAATAAAATTCAATCCATCCATTATCTTCCACTTTATCCTCTGCTAGGGTCGCGGGGGGGTTCCCCATGCTCATCCAGGGAAGAAGGTTTCGGACGCTGGGCAAATACACCCAGGACAGGACGCCAATCTATCACTGGGCACACACAAACACACTCTATATGGGGCAATTTGGAAAATTCTATTGACTTGATCCATGTTTTTGTGCTGTGGGAGGAAACCGGAGAACCCGGAGGAAACCCACGCAGACACAGGGAGAACATGGAAACTTCACCCAGATGGGGATTCCAACCGGGAATCCCTAGCGCTGAGAGGAGAACATGCTAACCACTAAGCCATCGTGCTGCCCCCCTCTTGTACCATACTGCTTTATTAAACCCCTTGTTGATGTCATTGGCTGATGGTTCTCACAGTGGGTGAGTGGATCTCTTAACAGTTAGGTGTTCTGTCCCTGCTAGTAGAACCATGAACATTGGTTATGTTTCTGTGCCATGAGAGCAACCTTTGGATGCAACATCAGAACACATGCCTTCACCTCAGGGCACAAAGAGGACTGACAGATGAAGCTGGGTTCACATGTTACCATGACAACAAATCACTGTAGCAATTACAAACAGCCAGTGTGATCATTACGTCTGTAATAATCAGTTCAAGTAAAGAATTAATGGAAATTAAAAACAGTACAGCTTACCACCAAAGTAGAAACCTCCACACCACTCTGTACATCCCATAGTTTAGCTGTGGTGTCCATACTGCCTGTTGCCACCAGGGTGCTCTGAGGGTTGAAGGCTACACATACCTGAAAAAGAGAGAGACATATAGTATTATAGAGTGTTTACAGCATCCATCCATTACCTTCCGCTTCACCCTCTACTAGGGTCGCGGGGGGGTTCTCCATGCCCATCCAGGGGGGAACGTCTCAGGCACTGGGCAGATACACCCTCGGGTGTACAGGAAATAATAATTAGTTCATATATTCTGTAAACAGGGCAGCACGGTGGCTTAGTGGTTAGCATGTTCTCCTCCCAGCGCAATCTGGGTGGAGTTTCCATTGTCTCCGTGTCCGTGTGGGTTACCTCCGGGTTCTCCGCTTTCCTCCCACAGTCCAAAAACATGGATTCAAGGTGAATTGAATGCTCTAGTGAGTGAGTGTGCCCAGCCCTGTCCTGGTTGTATCTGCCCAGAAAGGCATGGGGAAACCGACCCCCCCCCCCAACCCGAGACCCGAGGACTAAGTGGAAGATAATAAATGAATAATGATCTAGAAACCAGGTGGCACGGTGGCTTAGTGGTTAGCATGTTCTCCTCTCAGCACTAGGGATTCCCGGTTTGAATCCCAATCTGGGTGGCGTTTCCATGTTCCCCCTGTGTCAATGTGGGTTTCCTCCGGGTTCTGCGCTTTCCTCCCACAGTCCAAAGACCATTCAAGGTAATGCTCCAAATTGCCCCATGAATTGAACTCTCTAAATTGCCCCATATAGAGTGTGTAGGTGTGAGTGAGTGTGCGCCCAGTGATAGATTGGCGTTCTGTTCTGGGTGTACCTCCCCAGCGCCTGAAACGTTCTCCCCTGGATGGGCATGGGAACCCCCCCCCCACGATTCTAGTAGAGGATAAAGCAGAAGGTAATAAATTAATCATATCCTGTGATTATGAATCAGAATCAGAGTCTCTGCTGTGGCTGCACTTTGGTCCTCTTGGACATGGCAAGTCGTTCTTATTAAATATTAAACATTAAATTTACTATTAAGTTAGAATGTTTTGTTACTATTTTATTGTGTGATGCTGCTCACAGCTGCTTCTTTGTTCACTTCACATGTCTTCAGTTAAAACACAGCTTTACAACATGCAGAAATGCAGCAGTGAGAGACTGCGAGACTTACGATTTCAGCGGTGTGTCCTCGAAATGTGTAGAAACATTTTCCTGTTTCAGCACTCCATAATTTACAGGTCTTATCAAAGGAGCCTGTGGCTATCTTATCCCTACAGGAAGATGGGAAGTCGAAAAAAGTTATAATGAGCTTGTTATTGGACTGAAAATGTAAATATGTATGTGTGTGTGTGTGTATGTGTGTGTGTGTGTGTGTGTGGGTACTGTAAAAAAAAAACAGCGTATGAACAATCTTGTTTTTGACTTTACATTTAAGATTTCTTAATAAATAATTAACCTTTTTTTCTTATTTTTTGCCGTGTGTGTGTGTGTGTGTGTGTGTGTGTGTGTGTGTGTGTGTGTGCGCACTGCAAAAAACGAACCAAGTATAAACAATCTTGTTTCTGACTTTATTTTTTAGAAACGTTTTTTAAATTTTAAGATAAGATTGTCAATAATTAACAATACTTTTTTTTTCTTGATTTGTATTTATTTTTCTTATTTTTTGCAGTGTGTGTGTGTTTGTGTGTGTGTGCACTTTGCAAAGTATTAACAATCTTGTTTTTGACTTTTTGTTTAGAAATATTTTTACATTTTAAGATATCTTAATAATTAAAAATTAAGAAATGAATCTTAATAATTCATAATTTAAGATATCTTAATAATTAATCATTAAAATATAAAAATGTGTGTATGTGTGTGTACACTGCAAAAAACGAACCAAGACTTTATTTTTTAGAAACATTTTTTACATTTGAAGATATCTTAAAAATTAATAATATTTTCTCTCTTGATTTGTGTTTATTTTTCTTATTTTTTGGCATAATTTTTTTGCACTGTGCGTGTGTGTGTGTGTGTGTATACTACAAAAAATGAACCAAGTGTTTCTGACATTATATATTAGTAACATTTTTTACATTTTAAGATATTTAAAAAATTAATAATAAATTAATTTACCTTAATAATTAATAATGTAAGACATCTTAATAAAATATAAAAATTAAAATATAAAAATTGCAGTGTATGTGTTGTGTTGTGTTGTGTGTGTGTGTGTGTGTGTGTGTGTGTGCACTACAAAAAATGTGTAAACAATCTTGTTTCTGACTTTATTTTTTAGAAACATTTTTTAAATTTTAAGATATCTTTTTTCATTCATTATCTTCCGCTTTATCCTCTATTAGGGTCGCGGGGGGGTTCCCCATGCCCATCCAGGGCAGAATGTTTCGGGGCTGGGCAGATACACCCAGGACAGGACGCCAATCTATTACTAAACACACACTCACTCACACACACACTCTATATGGGGCAATTTAGAGAATTCAATTGACTTGATCCATGTTTTTGGACTGTGGGAGGAAAGTTCTCCCCTGGATAGTCATAGGAAACAACTCCCCCTTCCCCATGACCCTAGTAGAGGATTAAGCGGAAGATAAAGAATGAATGAACGATGATGATGATGATGATAATGATGATTGAAATTCTAACCGATGTGATATTGATGAAGGTAACAGTGAGTAAGATGAGGGAGGGTCTTACCCATAAGGATTATTAAACGCGATGGCATACACAACATTTCGATGTCCCTCCAGCGTGAAGAGCTCCTCTCCACGCACCGTGTCCCAAACTTTACAGGTTCTATCATAACTGCCTGATATAAAACTATAAGGGAACAAAAGAAGAGAGAAAGAAGGGAATAAGAAATTAAATATTACAAATTAGGCAGCACGGTGGCTTAGTGGTTAGCATGTTCCCCTCTCAGAGCTGAGGATCCTGGTTCCCAATCTGGGTGGCGGTTCCATGTTAACCCCGTGTCTGCGTGGGTTTTCTCTGGGTTCTCCGGTTTCCTCCCACAGTCCAAACATGTGGAGTCAAGGTAAATCGAATGCTCTAAATTGCCCCATATAGAGTGTGTCTGTGTGAGTGAGTGTGTGTCCAGCGATAGATTGGCGCCCTGTCCTGGGTGTGTCTGCCCAGCGCCTGAAATGTTGTCCCTGGATGAGAATGGGGAACCTCACCACAACCCTAGGGTTGAGGATAAAGCAGAAGATAATTAATATATGAACATTACAGACGGGCAGCACGGTGGCTTAGTGGTTAGCATGTTCTCCTCTCAGCACTAGGGATTCCCGGTTCGAATCTCAATCTGGGTGGAGTTTCCATGTTCTCCCTGTGTCCACGTGGGTTTTCTATGGGTTCTCCGGTTTCCTCCCACAGTCCAATATCATGGATCAAGGTCAAATGAATTCTTCAAATTGCCCTATATAGAGTGTGTTTGTGTGAGTGAGTGTGTGCCCAGCGATAGATTGGCGTCCTGTCCTGGGTGTATCTGCCCAACACCCAAAACGTTCTCCCCTGGATGAGAATGGGGAACCCCACCACAACACTAGTGAACATTACAGACGGGTGGCACGGTGGCTTAGTGGTTAGCATGTTCTCCTCTCAGCACTAGGAATTCCCGGTTCGAATCCCAATCTGGGTGGAGTTTCCATATTCTCCCCGTGTCCGCGTGGGTTTCCTCTGGGTTCTCCGGTTTCTTTCCACAGTCCAAAAACATGGATCAAGTCAATTGAGTTCTCCAAATTGCCCCATATAGAGTGTGTTTGTGTGAGTGTGTGTTCAGTGATAGATTGGTGTCCTGTCCTGGGTGTATTCGCCCAGCGCCCTAACGTTCTCCACTGGATGGGCATGGGGAACACCCCCCCCCCCCATGCCCCTAGTAGAGGATAAAGCAGAAGATGATGGATGGATGGATATTAGAGACTAGGGGAATACAGGTTTCGGATGAGGGTCAATGGTTTTCAAAAGTGTGTTATGCTATCATTTTGAAGGTTGAGTGTTCAAATCCCAAGTGGTGGGTCATGGCGCAAGACCCTTAACCCTCATTGCTCCAGGGATGTTGTATCATGGCTTACTCTGTGCTCGCTTTGGAACAGTTTGGAAGTTTGCTGAGTGACCAAATGTAAATGTAATGTAAATGTAACTCACATTGATCCTGATTTATTAAAGGCAACGTTGGTGAGAGGCAGAATATGAGCCCGAAGAACCTAAGAAACAAAATGAAAGACATACTAAAAAAATTAAATAGCTTATAAAACTAAGGAAACAAAAAAGGATAAAGTTTTTGGTTTGGTTCCTGTGGTTGATCTATATGACCTCATTTTAACGGGAAAAGGGTGTAATTAGGCACGACGTAGCGGCGTAAAGATACAACTCTTTCCAACCTCAAGGGTCAAATTCATTCATTCATTAATTATCTCGCGCTTTATCCTCTATTAGGGTCGCGGTGGGGTTCTCCATGCCCATCCAGGAAAGAACGTCTCATGCGCTGGGCAGATAGACCCAGGACAGGGCGCCAAGCCATCGCTGGGCACACACTCACTCTATATGGGGCAATTTGGAGAATTCAATTGACTTGATCCATGTTTTTGAACTGTGGGAGGAAACCGGAGAACCCGGAGTAAACCCACGCGGACACGGGGAGAACATGGAACCTCCACTCAGATGGGGATTCAAACCGGGAATCCCTAGCGCTGAGAGGCGAACGTGCTAACCACTAAGCCACCGTGCCGCCCGAGGGTCAAATTGCTTTTATAAAATGGTTACAAACATACTATGATAAAAAATAAGGTTCAATTCATAAATGCATTTATTAAAAGCATAAACGGAAACATTTCAAATCTGGACCTCCGCAGCATAATGTAGTCCTGTTTTTAAAGTGAACGCTGATCGCTCATTGACAGGTTTCTGGTTTCTCTCATAATCAAATACTGCCATCTGGTGGCCCAATTACAAAACGCAGTTTATTGATAATATCAAAAAATGTTGTATTGTATTGTATATCATGCATTTACGGAGGCCCTTAAGGGACATGGAAGGGAAAAAATACATATATATAACTATTGCAAGAGCTCGCAATAGTTATATATATATTTAAAAAGTTTATTATAAGTTGAGGGCGGCACGGTGGCTTAGTGGTTAGCACATTCGCCTCTCAGCGCTAGGGATTCCCGGTTTCAATCCCCATGGGTGGAGTTTCCATGTTCTCTCCGTGTCCGTGTGGGTCTCCTCCGGGTTCTCCGGTTTCCTCCCACAGTCCAAAAACATGGATCAAGTCAATTGAATACTCCAAATTGCCCCATATAGAGTGTGTCTGTGTGTGCCCAGTGATAGATTGGCGTCCTGTCCTGGGTGTATCTGCCCAGCGCCCGAAACCTTCTCCCCTGGATGAGCATGGGGAACCCCCCCGCGACCCTAGCAGAGGATAAAGCGGAAGATAATGGATGGATGGAATTTTATTCAGAGAGAAAGTATGGAATTTCACTTTGAAATGTGAAAATTACTCTGTGTGTATTGTGTGTGTCTATGTGTGTGTGTTACCTTGAACAGGTGAAATTTGCTCTGGTCTGGTTGGCTGAGTTTATCCTGTAATCGTCTGATCAGTGTTCTCACCTGATCACTACGTGATTCTGTGATTAAAGGCTCGACTCTCCTAATTTCAGACAGGAGCTCATCCACGTCTGTTCTGAAATCAGACACACGACACAACTTCCAGCTTGCATTTGTACAATTAGGCCTCTAATAATGACTATAAATAACAAAGTACTAAAGTACAGAACTCCAGCAGTATGTGATGGTGAAGGTTTTAAATAGAACATTTTATACACAAATTATGCCTTAGATTACTAGGATTAGTGGTTAGCACGTTCGCCTCTCAGAATCCCAATCTAGGTGGAGATTCCATGTTCTCCTCCTCCGGGTTCTCCGATGACTGACCCCCCGCAAAAAAAAAAAAAAAAAAAAAAAAAAAAAATATATATATATATATATATATATATATATATATATATATATATATATATATATATATATATATATATATATTTTTTTTTTTTTTTTTTTTTTTTTTTTTTTTTTTTTTTTTTTTGTAATGTAAATATAACATAGTCTTCATTGACACGAAAAGAAGTGACTGAATTTAACTTTAAATTTCAATTTTAACTCACACAGTCTCAGCCAGTCACTTACCTTATTCACCATATAGGTTTTTATAATAAAAAAAATAAGGTTTGATTTATAAATTTGTTCATTAAAAGCATAAAACTTAATAAACTGGTCTTCCGCCACGTAATCTAGTCTAGTTTTTAAAGTGAACCTGATAACTGAAACAGATTTCTTTGCCTAACAATCAAATACTGCCATCTAGTGGTAATTTACACAACACAGTTTTTAAAAAAAAAAAATCAGGAAAAATAATACATTGTATATCACACATTCATACAAATGTGAAGTGCCCAGAGGTGTGCTTATTATTGTCAATTATATCATGACTGGAGAAACGGCTCAGCCAATCAGATTTAAGGACCGGAACTACCCGTCGTATAATGTTCAAAAAAATTCTAATCCTATGAGTAACATTTAAGTTACTGTATTCTGGCTCTAATATCATAAAAAAATCTGTTTGATATGGAGTAGCGGTGGACTACAAAATGGCACACAGCTTCAGATAACGTGTAAAACATTTACAACACAAAAGTTATGTCGTCAAACACAGTAACACTTAAAAAGTGTAAATGTTTGAGTTTCTTACTGTGGAGTCAGGTCCAGCATGTCGATGGGTCTGCTTCTCTGCTCCCCCCTTTTTTCATAATCCACAATTATGCCTGAAATTTACACACACACAGATATAGATTAATGGAATATTATTGGCATTAGGCATTATTAGGCATCATCATTATTATTGTAAATAACTAATTTATTCAAAATAATACACAACCTCTATTGCTTTTATAAAAAATATTGCAAACACACTATAATTAAAAAAACAAGTTTTGATGTATAAATGTGTTTATTAATAACATAAACATTAATAAACTGGCCTGCTGCAATGTAATCTTGTTTAACTATTGAAGTGAACGCTGATTGCTGGCTGATAGGTTTCAGGCTTCTCTAACCATCAAATAATCAAATATTACAATCAAATATTAAGAACTACCCACTTTATAAACAGTTATAATATATACTATAAATCATCAGAACACTTTATTAATCTCTTGTGGTTATTAAACTATTATAGGAATTATGAATAAAAATCAAAGGTCAAAAACAAACAATTTACGCTTTTTATATATACTGTATATATTTATAATATGGGCGGCACACAGGCCTCTCAGTGGTTTGAATCCTGATCTGGAGTTTCCATTTTCTCTCTGTGTCCACCGGGTTCTCCGGTTTCCTTCCACAGTTCAAAAACATGTATTTGAGGTGAATTGGCAGCTCCAAATTGCCCCGATCTAAATCAACCAATATATAGTGTGTGTGTGGCTGTGTTAGTAAGTATGCCCAGCGATAAACTGTCCCGGGTTTCTGCCCAGCACCCAAAATGTTCTCCCCTGGATGGGCATGTGGAACCCCCCACACCCTAGCCAACTAGTGTAGGATTAATGAAGATGATAAAATGAGAATGTGGTAACTAACCTTTATTTGGAATATATGCTTCAAATTATAATTATATAATATATAATTTTAGGCATATATATCTTCATCAATCCATTATCTTCCTTTATCTTCTACTGGGATCGCAGTGGGGTTCCCCATGCCCATCTAGGGGTGAACGTTTCAGCGTTTCGGACGCTGGGCAGATACACCCAGTAAAGGGCGCCAATCTATCGCTGGACACTCACACACACACTATATGGGGCAATTTGGAGAACTCAATTGACCTTGATCCATGTTTGTGGACTGTGGAGGGAAACCGGAGAACCCGGAAGATATATATATGGGGCGGCTTAGTGGTTACCATGTTCTCCTCTCAGCGCTACGAATTCCCGGTTCGAATCCCAATCTGGGTGAAATTTCCATGTTCTCCCGTGTCCGTGTGGGTCTCCTCCGGGTTCTCCGGTTTCCTCCCAAAGTCCAAAAACATGGATCAAGGTCAATTGAGTTCTCCAAATTGCCCCATATAGAGTGTGTCTGTGTGAGTGAGTGTGTGCCCAGTGATAGATTGGCGTCCTGTTCTGGGTGTATCTGCCCAGTGCCCGAAACGTTCTATATATAATACACACGCATATATAAATAAATATAATGTCCTGGATGTATCTGCCCAGCGCCCAAATAATCCGCCCCACAGCGACCCCAACATAGGATTAAGCGGAAAATAATGAATGAATGTCAATTGAATAGGTTTATCCCAGTGTGTGTGTGTGTGTGTGTGTGTGTGTGTGTGTGTGTGTGTGTGTGTGTGTGTGTGTGTGTGTTCAAAATGCCCACAGACATTACACTAAAATATATATGAGGACACACAATTAAATAATACATAAAGCCAGTTAAAGTTGTGTTACGCTGAGATTAAAGCTAAATGTAAAACAGCGTTGTATTTAATAAAGACGTTAATAATGTGAACACAGCTAATGCTAGCTAATCACACTAGCTAATAAGTTTTACGTTAATTTAATCTATTATCTATTAATTAAAAACTTCGTCACGAAGGACGAAGGTCTAACGTGCTTTCTCATGCTGAATGACAAAGTTAGGAAACATTTAATATTTTTACCTGGAGGATAATAACGAATGTGAAGTCGCCTCAGCCTCATCTCTGTTTGTGGAAATGCGTTACCATAGCAACCAGACTCTTCGCTTGGGCGATTTCATACACCTCATGATTCGAAAGCTTCTTAAGTAAACCTGCTTGTAAAGATTTAAAGATGACAGCACGAATATTCTTTATTATTATTAAATTAGGTTTATTCTTGAGTTTGTACCTTAACTTTATACATAAACTTACACCCAACCGTAAGAACTGTAACATAAATCACCTAAACAAATGTACAATGAGTAATTTCTACATTGTAAACTATTAGTCTTAAGAATGACCCTTTGCTTGTTTAACCACACGAATTTACATCTTCACTTAGACCCACAAAATTACATGTAAATGCACCTTAATACTAGAAAAGGTAATACACTTTACACAGAACACAAACCTCATTAGCTGCATTAAATATCAAAGAGAGTGTATGGCTTTATGCTTGTTGTTCCTTGACTCCTTAATAACCCTTAATTCTAACTTTTAAGCTTTGGAACTTCAGAAAAACTAACATTCTTAATGGCCTTAAGAACGTTAGAGACAAGAACCATAAAATACAATAAAAATTTAAACTGCACAAGTAGGCAGTTACACTGTTTTTTTTACATTATTGATCAATTCCAAGATTAATGTGCTGTTTAGTATAGTTTAGACGGTATAGACAAAAATAATCTTTTTTGTCTTTGTAAATGCATTAGAATATTTAACGGACAGTTTATTTTTACTCTTGGATTTAAATGGTTATGCTAAATTAATTGTATGATTTTAAAGTACGTCTTTACTTTTTACTGATACCGAGCCATTTATAATGTTTTGTATTATATTTTTATATACAGTATATAATATTAAATATTTATCCATCCATTCATTATCTTCCGCTTTATCCTATATTAGGGTCGCGGGGGGTTCCCCATGCCCATCCAGGGGAGAACGTTTTGGGCGCTGGGCCGATACACCCAGGACAGGGCGCCAATCCATCGCTGGGCACACACTCACACAGACACGCACACATACACACTCTATATGGGGGCAATTTGGAGAAGTCAATTGACTTGATCCATGTTTTTGGACGGTGGGAGGAAACCGAAGAACCCGAAGAAAACCCACGCGGACACAAGGAGAGCATGGAAACCACCTAGATGGGAATTCGAACCGGGAATCACTAGCGCTGAGAGGAGAACATGCTAACCACTAAGCCACCGTGCCGCCCCCACTAAAAAATCATTAAATATTATGTATGTATCAATACATCAACAATTCTATGCTTTTTAAAAAAGAAAAGTCTTGAGCAGAGCTTTAAAGATGTCCAGGCTCTGCGCTGACCTAACCTGGACCGGGAGACAGTTTCAGAGACGTGGTGCAGCTGAGCAAAAGGCTCAGTCCCCCATAGTTCAAAGCCTAGTGGGGGGCACCAGAAGGAGCATGCTGCCTGTTGATCCAAGGGTGCGGATTGATGTTCGGGGGGGTGAGAAGTTCCTGTAGGTATGATGAGACTTGACCAGTAATACATTTGTAAGTTAGCAGAAGAATTTTCTATTCTATCCGAGATGAGACAGGGAGCCAGTGCAAAGATTTCAGAATAGGGGTGATGTGTTCATATTTTCTAACCCTCATTAAGATTCTGGCGGCACTGTTTTGAATATATTGCAATGCCTGGATGTCCTTGCCAGAAATCCCAATAAAGAAGCTATTGCAGTAGTCCAGCCTTGAAATAACAAAGGCATGGACAAGTTTCTCGGTGTCTTTGTGGGTCAAAAGAGGACATGATTTTGTAATATCAAAGATGTGAGTGCTAAAAGTCAGCTGTGGATCAAGTCGAACCTCTAGATTTGTAACTGTAGGGGAGAAAGTGATAAACTGACCATCAAAAGTAAATTGAGTTATGAAAAAAGAATTTATTTGATGAGGGGTACAAGTAGTGCCTCGGATTTACCACTGTTGAGCTGCAGAAAGTTGCTACTCATCCATGCCTTTATATCCTCAAGACATCTTGACTTAGACCCACAAAATTACATTTATATGCACCTTAATACTAGAAAAGGTAATAAACCTTACATAAACCAAAATAGTATACAAACAGAACACAAACCTCATTGGCTGCATTAAATATCAAAGAGAGTGTATGGCTTCATGTTTGTTGTTCCTTGACTCCTTAATGAACTTTAACCTTTAATTATTAACTTTGGAACCTTAGGAAGTTCAGAAAAACTAACCTTCTTAATATCCATAAAGAGACAGGAACCATAAAATACAATAAAAATATAAACTGCACAAGTAGGCAGTTACACTGCTTCTTACATTATTGATCAATTTCAAGATTAATGGGCTGTTTGTTGGTATAGACAAAAATACTCTTTTTTGTCTTTTTCAAATCATTACAATATTTAACGTACAGTTTATTTTTACAGTCGGATTTAAATTGTTATGCCAAAATAATTGTATGATTTTGACGTTTTACAAAGTATGTCTTTACTTTTTACTGATACTGAGCAATTTATAATGTGTATATATATATATATATATATATATATATATATATATATATATATATATATATATATATATATAAAATATTAAATATATATCCATCCATCCATTATCTTCCACTTTATCCTATACTAGGGTCACGGTGGGGTTCTCCATGCCCATCCAGGGAAAAACGTTTCAGGCGCTGGGCAGAAACACCCAGGACAGGACACCAATCTATTGCTGGGCACACGCACTTGTATATATATATATATATATATATATATATATATATATATATATATATATATATATATATATGTAGGCTCCCCATGCCTATCCAGGGGCACTGGGCAGACAGACCCAGAACAGGGTGCCAATCCATCGCTGGGCACACACTCACTCAGATTCTATATGGGGCAATTTTCAGAATTCAATTGACTTGATCCATGTTTTTGGATTGTGGGAGGAAACTGAAGAACCCGGAGGAAACCCACGCAGACATGAGGAGAACATGGGAACTCCACCCAGATTGGGATTCGAACCGGGAATCCCTAGTGCTGAGAGGCGAACGTTCTAACCACTAAGCCACCGTATATAAACATTATATATACCACCGTATATAAACATTTTGACGTTTTACAAAGTACGTCTTTACTGATACCGAGCCATTTAATATTTTTTGTAATATATTTGTATATATTATATTACTTTATAATATAATATATATTTCAAAATAATTTATAATATATTTTTTAATCTCCCAATGCCACATGAACGAAGTGAAGGTACGGGACTACATGACCCAGGATGCATTGCGCCGGAGTTGTGTAACTTTTCAACGTTTTCCAGGCGAGGCTAGCTAAGCCACATCGGCTAAAAGCAGGAACGTCGTTCTACTCTGGTTCTGGTGAAGTTTACGAAAAGTCGCGCTGCTTGAACGTTTATTGGAGGGTGAAGCATCTTTCTTGTAGCGAAACGCCGAGCTAAAAAGGACGGAAAGTGACAAACGAGGAGAAAGTCGGTGCTGGATTTGAAAACAAACATGTCCTCCTCTTCCTCCTCGCAGGCATCATCCAGGCGGCAGTGGTGTTACCTTTGCGATTTGCCTAAGATGCCGTGGGCTATGATTTGGGATTTTACCGAAGCAGTGTGCCGGGGTTGTGTGAACTACGAAGGTGCGGACCGAATAGAAATGTTAATTGACACGGCCAGACAGCTGAAACGAACCCACGGGATGCAGGATGGAAGATCTCCAGGTCCACAACCTGGGAGCAAACATGGGGCTGGAGGCAAAGACAGTGCTGTGGATGGAGGAAGGAACCCCGCTGAGAGGTTTGAAAGGTCTAGGGAACTCTACATACCTGCAAGACTTCCAAACGGCCATCCAAGATTGGAAGATGGTGCTGTTTTAGAGGTAAGCAGGCAAAGCCCCAATGCGAGGAGACCCACGTTTGGAGGTGTGCCACCTAACTTGGTGGCGCAGGGCATTGTGGGTACGACGCACAGCCTTCTGATCGGGACCAGGTCGACGGGTGCGCCACTGGCTCTCTCTGCCCCGATATTGGGGGAGATTGGGAAGAGACAGGGCCTTAATGTGGGACTGCCCTTTGTTGGTGTCGATTTCGAGAAGGACCTTAAGGAAAAGCAACGCAACGCAGAAGCTCTGGCCGAACTTTCCGAAAGCATGCGCAACCGAGCCGACGATTGGGCGGGACGGCCCAAATCGATCCGGGACACTTTGCTGGCACTTTCTAGCTGCTCGCCATTCAACGTCCGATTCAAGAAAGATCACGGGCTGATTGGAAGAGTGTTTGCGTTTGACACCAAGCTTGGGATTGATTTTGAGTTGAAGGTCTTCGTCGAGTACCCGTGTGGTTCTGGCAATGTGTTCTCCAGCGTTCTAGCACTGGTCAGACAGATGTTTCACGATAGCCAAAAAGATTCCAGCAAAGTCATAAACTCTGGCTTTAAGTACGTCGAATACGAGAAGCGGCATGGCACCGGTGATTGGCGCCTTCTTTCTGAGCTGCTCAGTGACACTGTGCGGGCATTTAAAGAAATGCCGGCTCCAGACTCCCTTCCTCAGCCTTACACTGATAACAGCTGTGCCATGTTGCCAACGCCCCTCTGCCACAGCAGCCGCCCTGGCCCGTCTCGGATGCGGCGCAGAAAACCCTCTCCTGAACCGGACGGCACAGACAGGATGGTGTTGGATGAGCAAATGCGCCAGCACTGGTACCCTGCTCTGGGTGCCCACATTTCCTCCGCCCTTACCAGCTCATTGAGCGGACCGTCGCCAAGTCAGCAAGACGTGATCCCTGGTTCTCATGGCGGTGACCCTTCACCTATCAGTGCCCTCATGAGTGTTGCAGACAACGTGGGCAGTGTGAGCCAATCTCCAAAAGATCCCCCAGGAAGCAGTGGGGTCCGTGCCACCAGTGCCAGCCCCTCGTCATCTGGGCTGCGGCATCTGACTTCACGTGGCAGTGAAAATGGTCCTGGGGCAACTGGCCAGATGCCCCCTGTTACACCGGGAGAGCAAGGATCAGAAACCCCCATGTCCTCGGGTGCTCCGTTGTGTTGCACTATTTGCCACGAACGCCTTGAAGATACACATTTCGTCCAGTGTCCCTCGGTGCTCGTACACAAGTTCTGCTTCCCGTGCACCAGAAATTTCATCCGCAGTCAGGGCTCAGGGGGAGAAGTGTATTGCCCGAGCGGAGACAAGTGTCCATTGGTGGGCTCCAATGTGCCCTGGGCATTTATGCAGGGGGAAATTTCTACCATCCTGGCTGGAGATGTGAAGGTGAAGAAGGAGAGAGACCCATAAGCATCATCAGGTATCTGAGCACATAGCTGTGTACATTTAGACATATATATAGCTCCTCCATTATCTTCAGCTTTATCCTCTATTAGGGTCGGGTCGCGGAAAGGGGGGGGGGTGTCTCTATGCCTATCCAGGGGAGAACGTTTCGGGCGCTGGGCAGATACACCCAGGACAGGACACCGATCTATTACACACTCACTCACTCAGACACAGTATATGGGGCAATTTGGAGAATTTAATTGAATTGATTCATGTTTTTGGACTGTGGGAGGAAACTGGAGAACCCGGAGGAAACCCACGTGGACATGGGGAGAACATGGAAACTCCCTAGTGAAATCCTTAATTCCCGGGAATCCCAAGTGATGAGAGGACCCTAATATAGGACCCTAATATAGGATAAAGCAGAAGATAATGAATGTAACAGCCATCAGTTTGTAATATGTAGTTCAGTAAAACATTGATAAATGAGCCGGAGTGGCACGGTGGCTTAGTGGTTTAGCATGTTCTCCTCTCAGCACTAGGGATTCCTGGTTCGAATCCCAATCTGGGTGATTTCCATGTTCTCCTCGTGTCCACATGGGTTTCCTCTGGGTTCTCTGGTTTTCTCCCAAAGTCCAAAAACGTGGATTGAAGGTATATTGAATGCTCTAAATTGCCCCATATAGAGTGTGTTTGTGTGTGTCTGTGTGAGTGTGTGTCCAGTGATGGATGGCGCCCTATCCTGGATGTATCTTCCCAGCACCCCCCCCACCCCTCACCCCCCCTGCGACCCTAGTAGAGGATTAAGTGGAAGATAATGTATGAATGAATGAATTCACACACAGGTGGCACGGTGGCTTAGTGGTTAGCATGTTCTCCTCTCAGTGCTAGGGATTTCCAGCTCGAATCCCAAACAAGGTTTTGTTTCTGTGTTTCCCCCAGTGTTTGTGTGGGTTTCCTCCGGGTTCTCCGGTTTCCTCCCACAGTCCAAAAACATGGATGAAGGTCAATTGAATGCTCCAAATTGCGTGTGTGTGTAAGTGAGTGTGTGTTCAGCGATAGATTGGCGCCCTGTCCTGGGTGTATCTGCCCAGCGCCCGAAACGTTCTCCCTTGTATGGGCATGGGCAACCCCCCCCCCCACGACACTAATAGAGGATAAAGTGGAAGATAATGGATGGATGGAATATGCATTTCCATTACTTTTGGTCATTTATTGGATGCTTTTATCCAAAGCGACTTACAAGGTGAGCACAGGGTTAATCACAACATCCTTGGAGCAATGAGGGTTAGAAGTCTTGCTCAAGGACCCACACTGGTAACTTCAATGGACCTGGGATTTGAACCCCCAACCTTCAAATTAATAGCCCAACACCCAAACCACTGAGCTACTACACCCTTACAGAACACTCATCTCACAGATGTTCCCCTTAATATCAGTGTTTTTTTTTTTTTTTACTGGGATAAGCAACAAGTAAGCTACTTACTTGCTCAGCCTTATCTATCATGGTAAGGTTTTTTTATAGGTTATAAAGTGTTAATTTAGGTCAATGGTGCAAAGCAGCATTGCTTTCAACTTTAACCCTCAAAGATCAAAAGCATATTTCTTGGATTTCACCGTGAGGTTTATCTACTTTTTATCTGATATCACGGTGAAGTGTGTGGCACGGTGGCTTAGTGGTTAGCATGTTCTCCTCTTCGTGCTAGGGATTCCCCATCTGGGTGGAGTTTCCATTATCTCCTCGTGTCCGTGTGGGTTTCCTTTGGGTTCTCCAGTTTCCTTCCACAGTCCAAAAACATGGATCAAGTTCAATTGAATTCTCCAAAGTGCCCCATAAAGAGTTTGTCTGTGTGAGTGTGTGCCCAGCGTTAGATTGGCGTCCTGTCCTGGGTGTATCTGCCCAGCACCCGAAAGTTCTCCCCTGGATGGGCATGGAAAACCCCCCTGCGACCCTAATAGAGGATAAAGTGGAAGATAATGGATGGATGGATCACGGTGACGTCTTCCTGCCTCTGTTGAAATATATCAAAACTCCACGTGGTTTGATTGTGGGTCTTTTCTCTCACAGGCAGTTGCAGTTCCCGAAGCCCAAAGATGGCCCCCGCCACAGCACTGAAGAGTCGTCTCTCCTAATCCAGCCTTTGATCTCCTCCTTCGTATCTCCACCTCTCTTCTCCCCTGAACTTGATCTCATCGTTTCATTCACGTCAGAGTCGCTCGCTCTGCTTGCCCCGACTTTAGCACCTGCTTTACTTTCTTCGTTTTTTCTCGTTTTCCTTTAGTTCCAAACCAACAGCATAACCAAGTTAGTTCGTCACCACTTCTTC
This sequence comes from Corydoras maculifer, assembly GCA_019802435.1. NCBI lineage: Eukaryota > Metazoa > Chordata > Actinopteri > Siluriformes > Callichthyidae > Corydoras > Corydoras maculifer. Next base: position 2,016,098 of record JAFMOD010000063.1, read on the forward strand.
CTAGATGTCTTTCTACGACGCGTAATCAGACTCAGATGCTAAATTCAATTTAAGTTAACATCCATGCGAACGGTCCCTGCAGCAAGCATGTCTCTGTCTGCAGATTGGGGAGAAATCTAAAGATGTACATTTCATCTTTCTAATCGTAATGGTTATACCTCATATATTCATTATACGGTTAAACGGTATAATTTGTGATTCCCCTCTTCAGCCAGTGATTTTAGAATTTTAAATCTCTAGATTTACAAATGTGGAAAATGGATATCAGTACTGCAGTGATAATGACGTGGTGCTGGTGTGCCTCATACCATTGCCAGAGGATCAGACACAGCTCTTCTGGAGGTCAACATCATCAACCGAATGTCTCTTCCATCAGCCATAGATTTCCGGTTAGCGGAGTCATGTGACCTCTGATGAAGGAGCAGACGTGTGCAGCAACAACAAATAGCTGGATTAATAATGTTAGCGTTTGTTCCAAATGAATAGCAGCAAAACAATTTAAGAATGTCGGCTGCGTCTGATCCACTGGTACCAGCACAACACACACACACACACTAACACACCACCACCATGGCGCAGTCACTGCAGTCGTGAGAATTATCCACTACCCTAATAATACATTGAATTGACATTAGATTGCCATTGCATTTACACGGTTTGTGCAGTGGGGGCGCCACTGTTAAAAATTATACAGAACCTTTTACTGGAGATCCTGAGGAACCAGGAGAATGTCTCCCGTTCATACAGTACTCATAAATCTAATGACATCACCGCTTAAAGGTTTAGATTCATGAAGCAATGAAACAGTGTGTTAGGGTTAATCATCAGTATCGTCAACGTGAGTGTGGTGCCAGTGGATCAGACGCATCATCAACCAAATGTCTCCTCCATCAGCCATAGATTTCCGGTCAGCGGAGTCATGTGACCTATAAGGAAGGAGAAGACATGTGCAGCAACAACAATATCTGGATTAATAATGTTGCTGTTTCTTCCAAATGGATAGCAACAAAACAGCTTTAAAATGTCGGCTGCATCTGATCCATTGGTACCAGCAAAACACACACACTAACACACCACTGTTGAAATTATACAGAAGCTTTTACTGGGGTTCAGGAGACCCTGAGGAACCAGGAGAATGTCTCCCGTTCATACAGTAATCATAAATCTAATGACATTCATGAAACAATGAACCAGCGTGTTTGGGATAATCATCAATATCGTCAACGTGAGTGTGGTGGTGTCGTAATAATAATAATCATAATTATAATAATGATGCTTTCAGCTCTTAATGTAAAACAGATATCAATCATCCAACTAATCAGAAGTCAGCAGCTTACTGTTTACTGTCTTTAATACCATTACATTATAATTATAATTATTATAATCTGTAAATATCTGAGTTCTTTTTTAAAGGGAACATTTTTGGTTTTAGACCTATTTTCACATCCACGTCACTCAAAGGTGCACGGCTGCTTATTTCGGTGATTTCAGCTTCGGGATGTCAGTGTGAGGACATGAACATGTTTTTTTATTTAAACCAAATGCGGAACCCTCTCTGTTCGCCCTGTTGGTTAATCAATGGGGCTGATTTTGGATATTTGGGAAAAAGAGAAGTCCTCCCAATTCCTCAAGTGAGTCGGTTCGCAAGATGTTGACTCGGTATGATTCACTCGAAAACACCATGTGACCCCTAGTAAAAATGTGGACACTGGAAATAGGAAAGGAGCAAGGTTTAGGATCAGACCCAGGATTCCAAAATCCCAACGTTTCCCTTTCAGAGGGCAGGGGAAACACCCTGCCCCACTTTACCACTGATGACAGGGACATGCCTGCTGCATGTGCTCTCATAGGGTAAATATTTTCTATGCTGCATATCGTTTCTTCAGTGTGTATATTAGAAATGTATATTTTCTACACTTGGTTTGTAAGTATATTTGATTTTATTGGCTAGAAATGTGCAATATTCTAGATTTGATATAACAAACCAAAGACAAACCTTTATTATGTAGTTATTATAGTTAAGGTTATTACTATTATGCGAAATTGAACTCTTTAGTATGTTCTCCCGCGAGAAGCTAACAGCAAGGGGGTGAACTGATGTTGTCTGATGTTATATCATGATTATTATGTTTTGGTGGGGGGTGGGGGTGTCACATTTCTGTCTTCTGTGTAGTTTTGCTTCGAGTCCTGTTTCGTCTTACGTATTTACTCCATCACTCGAGCTTCCTCACTTCCTCCGAGTCGGTCCGCTGTCGTTCATACAGCTGAGTGGGTCAACACACCGGAAAGAGGGTGATCACCAGAGTCTCTGTAACTGCCGGGAGTGGCACAGCTGGTGGTGCATCATCAGGATTCGTCCCAGCAGTCCTCTGACGGCGGGATGAACCGGTGATCGCGTGAAGCGTCAGTGTATTCAAACCCTGTTCTGTTATAATCATCTGTAGTCATAGCTGTGGAGTTTTCACGCCACTCGGTTCATTTTATTCAGCGTTTGAGTTATTAATTCTGTCGATTAAGTATAAATTGATTGTAGGATTGTTTGTGTGGAACCTGGTTTTTATTCGAGTCCAAACTTTGATTTAAAGTTTTTTACTTTAAACACACATTTCACACTTTTGTTCTTTTTCCTCAGAATGAAAGTGAGATTAGTGGGATGTTTTAATTAAATTTAATCCTAACTATATACCCTGTGTGATTTCCTATGAAATCCAAACGCACATTAGAAAGAAGCTCGTCAGACTGAATGCAGTTATATTACCTTCAGTAGAAGAACGGAACCAAACACATGGCTTTGTATCGTCACATGAACCAAGGACGTCCACACACTTATGGTGCAGCACATACACAGATGTTGGTTAATATCCACATATTATCTTCTGCTTTATCCTCTATTAGAGTGGTGGGGGGGGGGGTTCCCCATGCCCATCCAGGGGAAAACGTTTCAGGCGCTGGGCAGATACACCTAGGACAGGACGCCAATCTATCACTGGGCACACACTCACTCACACAGACACACTCTATATGGGGCAATTTGGAGAACTCAATTGACTTGATCCATGTTTTTGGACTGTGGGAGGAAACCGGAGAACGGAGGAAGCCCACACGGACGCGGGGAGAACATGGAAACTCCACCCAGATGGGGATTCAAACCGGGAATCCCTAGCGCTGAGAGGAGAACATGCTAAACACTAAGCCACCGTCCCGCCCCGTTGGTTAATATGTTAGAAATAAAAGAAACTCATTCATTCATTTATTATCTCCCGCTTTGTCCTCTATTAGGGTTGCGGGGGGGGGGGGGCGCTGGAAGGACACCAATCCATTGCTGGGCACACACTCACTTACACAGACACACTCTATATGGGGCAATTTGGAGAACTCAATCGACCTTGATCCATGTTTTTGGACTGTGGGAGGAAACCGGAGAACCTGGAGGAAACCCATGTGGACATTGGGAGAACATGGAAACTCCACCCTGATTGGGATTTGAACCGGAAATCCCTAGTGCTGAGAGGAGAACATGCTAACCACTAAGCCACCGTGCCGCCCTCCGATGTCCATATTGTAAAACCTGCACGAAGTAAGAGCTGATGACGCGCTGGGTCGCTGTTGTTTCATAACCTTTAGATGTCGCTGTTTGGTCTGTTTTCTTAAATTTTCACAAACCTCGTCCATTTTATTACAAAATAAGTTAAAATATCGTATTCCAAACTTGAAAACCTTTAAGCCACGGAGTGAAGTGGTTTAAATTGTATAGATTGTAAGATTATTAGATGATAAATATCACTAGATTATTATGATTATAATACACACTTATAATTGTGAAGGGCAGACCGTAAGCGAGACAGTGAACCTAATAAAACCTTTAAATCTCTCTCTTCCTCCATTAGTGACCCATTATTAGCGCTTTTGTTCCCTAATTATTGAGGTGTTAATGAACGAGGTGTCGGAACAGCAGGAAGAGGTGGGTGGGCCGCGCGCGCTCGTGTGTGCGGGAGGGGGGTGTGAGGGGTGAGGGGACTAACGAATAAAAGACTTTAAGCTTTTTAACCCCAAAAATTGCTTAATAGCTTCCCAAACACCATGCATTGCTTTTGTAGTTGACTGAACCTCATCCCTGGTATTTAGATGTATTTAATTTATATTTAATGAAATAATATAACACTTAAATTAGAATTAGATTAGAATTAGAATCTTTATTCCGCCAGATACAAGATACACAAGGGATTTTCCTGGTGCTGGCGTTCACATACAAACATATACTTTAAATAAAAAGACAATATATAAACATAGAATTAACAACACACAATATTTAAATTAGAATTAGATTAGAATTAAATTCTTTATTCCGCCAGGCACAAGGAATTTTCCTGGTGCTGGTGTTCACATACAAACATATATACCTCAAATAAAAAGAGAATATATAAACATAGAATAAACAACAAAAAACACTTAAATTAGAATTAGATTGGAATTAGAATATTAATTTGGCCAGGTACAAGATGCACAAGGAATTTTCCTGATGCTGGTGTTCACATATAAACATATATACCTCAAATAAAAAGAGAGAGAGAGAGAGAGAGAGAGAGAGAGAGAGAGAGAATAAACCACAAAACCACAAAAAACAATTAAATTAGAATTAGATTAGAAATAGAATATTAATTTGGCCAGGTACAAGATGCACAAGGAATTTTCCTGATGCTGGTGTTCACATATAAACATATACTATCTAACTATACTTAAGAGAATATATAAACATAGAATAAATCACAAGAAATATAACACTAAATGCACTAATTTGAAATCTGAAATGGGTTTGAGAAGTTATCGAAGGTGTACATGAACACAACTATATACCCGTTGTTTAGAAAAATGTTTTTTTTATTATTATTATTGTTGCGTCGTCACCTAGGACGGATTTATAATTACATTTACATTTGATAATTTAAATTTACATTTAATGTACTTTTGGGGAAATTTTGAATTGAAGTGCGCAGGAAAATACGTAGAAAAAGAAAATGCTAAAAAAAAAAATAAATAAATAAAAAAGTACTAATAAATGTATTAATCGCCCATCACATTAAATACACATTACAGCCGCGCGCCTGCAAACGGGTCGGACTGTGCGCATGCGCATAGAGAAGCACCAGGTGCACGAGACGTTTTAGAGCCCGTCGCTGTCGCCCCCTCCCCAAAACATCTTCTCCATTACACGGCCATTCATTAAGTTTTAGAGGAAACGCAATTGATATTGAGATGAATCAGTCTGAGAGGCTGAGAATGTGGATTCGAGAGAGGGAGAGAGAAAGAGAAAGCTCCTGAGTGATCATGAGTAAGTCATTTATAATAAACCACATACATCAAATTTCTGTCATTTGCTTATTACAAAAACGTACATAATTCCACACATAATTATATAGCTTTATATTTATTTTATATGTTTATTTTACATTAAATTATACTACGAATAAAAAACTAAGATCCCCCACCTTTAAATTTTCTTAAAAAATATAATTCTTAGTTTTTTTTTTTATTCTTAGTATAACCTAAATTTCCCATAGGGATCAATAAAGTATCTATCCATCTATTTTTTATTTTATTTTTATTTTATTATGTTTTAGACTGACAGATAGATAGCTATATAGGGACTGTATTGATCCCTATGGGACATTGAGGGCAACCAGCAGCTGTAAGATATTGCATGAGGGAAACAAATTAAACTTAAAATTAAACAACAATCTTCAGAATAGAAATATAATAAATATAAGAGTTTTGGACGCTGCTGTCTGTAAAGCTAATTAAAAGAAATCACATATTTATGAAGCTTTATATTTATTTGATAGGTTTATTTCACAATAGTTAAATAAAAAAAATATTTTTCAAACTAAGAATACTATTTTTAGGAAATTTAGTGGGAAAAAATCTTAAATTTCCCTTTGGAATCAATAAAGTATCTATCTATCTATCTATCTATCTATCTATCTATCTATCTATCTATCTATCTATCTATCTATCTATCTATCTATCTATCTATCTATCTATCTATCTATCTATCTAAGAATATATAAGAATAATAATATGGAAAATACCTTAATTTTATCTTCATGTTTTAAAGATAGATCGATTTATAGATAAATACTGTATATATATTGTATAAATTCCAAGGGGAAATTTAGGGCAACCAGCATCTGTACGACGTTGCACAAATTAAACAAATGAACATAGACGAGAAATATAATCAAAAGAATAGTTTTTGATGCTGTGGTATAAATGAAAATGATATAAATATACCAATAAAAAAATTCTGATCTTAAACATTAAATGAATTATGGAATTATGTGATTTTTGGTTGTTTTGATTGAAAGGGCAGAATGCTGCTGTAATGTTCACGTGATTCAGGATTATTTATAATTGTGCTGTTACTTTTAATTACTAGATCAAACTGAATTTGTGTCTTGTGGGTTTTCTTGTCGATCATTAATTCGTGTGTTTTGAGTCTAAACGCAGCAATCAAGCAGTTTGTAAGGTTTGCTTTAGATTTTTACGTCTAGGGCCAATAAACACAACAGCAGGGGGCAAGAGCGATTCATCCGGTTTAACGGATCCCTGGATCCTTAAAGAGGGAGGAAGGTGATGATGATGATGATGATGATGATGGTGATATGTAAATGGAGACTGGGCGTGGCTTTACCTGAGTTTAAAGCCTTCTGGACTTTAACCCGACACACTAATTCAACACAACGCGCCCCCTCACGCGCGCAGGAGCGGCCCGCGCGCGCTTCAGCATCCGGATTAAACCCACGACTCAGACCAACCAAGCAAATTCGGACTCTTAAAACTGGAGCTTTTCATTTATAAACTTGATTTTGTATCATAACAGAGCGCCTCTTTAGGATTTATAGGGTTACTGATTTCTTTAACTTCAACTCAGATTAGGATTTTCTCCAAAACAACAAAGCTCAGTGATTTGTTTCACTAAAATCCACTATAATCTGGATTTGTAATCTGGGATGTTGAGCACCGTGAAGATGGAAACACATGAAATGCCAGAGTGGAGCGTTTTTTACAGTGAGGCCAATGAGGTAACACACTCTTTCTCTCTCTCTCTCTCTCTCTCTCTCTCTCTCTCTCTCTCTCTCTCTCACACACACACACACACATATATACACACAGTGTGGGGACTGTACATAGACTTCTATTCATTCCATGATGCATCAGTTCTATTAAAAACTTTTCTTTAATCTGAAAGTTTGAAGGAACCTCTTAACTGCTACACAAAGCTCCACTTAAATGTTCCTTCGAAGTTACAAACGGAAGAACCTCCGAAAGTTTTTTACAGTGTGCCATTTAAGATGGTCCTATAAAACATGTTCTTTAGCTAAAAATGGATTTCCATCATGAGGACCAAGCTGTGGTTCTCAAAGGACAACATTTCCTGATATCCCGCTGGGAGACACTCACACGCACAATGTTTAATCCCCCAATTGAAATGTTTAATAAGTCAATTTAATAATTTAATCAGCTGTGATTTGGTATGGAGCTGAGTTTTAAGAGTTCCAGAGGGTCTTTATAGCCAAAAGTCTATAGGCCACAGAACCGGTTCAATGCAGTACTTCTGTTAACTCACACAATGTTCACGTAAGTGCCACAAAAACCAAGGAAAATTAAAAAAAAAAAAAAATGTAATGTTTTAATTTAAATTTCATTTTTACCTGCAAATTTATTATACAAAATTCTACACTAATAAGTGTCAATAAAAATGTCTAATATTATTTAATATGATTGTCTAAAAAAATTTTTAAAACAGATTGAGATATAACCAATAATATAGAATTATTTATTTGAAAATATAGAATATCAATTAATTGTGATATCAAACTCATATTAACTGCTTTTTAATTTTTTTTTAAAGCTTATTATATTAGTTCTGTATAATATTCTTAATTTGATCTGTTTGAAGAATCCTGAACAGGACTCTTGTGTTGCTCGGTGGTTAGAGTGTGGATTTCGTCAGAACCTTTATTTACGAACTTTTTAAGAATCTTTAATAAAATCTTTCATGTTTTTTTCGTGTCTTTGTTTAGATGTACCCTTCACCAAGTGCTATCAATTCCATGAGCAGTCTAAACACCTACATCAACCTGAACACTGCCAGCTCCGGGGTAAACATGGGTTACGCAACCCCAGGACTCAACGCCATGGGTGGGACGAGCAATCATATGAACCTCGGGCCCTCACTGAACTCCAGCTCATTGGCGCAGATGAGTCCACCATCTTCATCACTCACATCCCTGTCTCACTACCAGAGTATAAACCAGCCCATCTCTCAGCTCAGCTATGCCTCCTCTCCGGTACTGACCCGCGCCAAAGAGGTCCCGAAACCCTACCGCCGCTCACTGACCCACGCCAAGCCGCCGTATTCGTATATCTCACTGATCACTATGGCGATTCAGCAGTCCGCCAATAAGATGCTGACGCTGAATGAGATCTATCAGTGGATCATGGATCTGTTTCCATACTACCGGGAGAACCAGCAGCGTTGGCAGAACTCCATCCGACATTCGCTCTCATTTAATGACTGCTTCGTGAAAGTGGCGCGCTCGCCTGATAAACCCGGGAAAGGTTCGTACTGGGCATTGCACCCCAACTCGGGCAACATGTTCGAGAACGGATGCTACTTAAGGCGCCAGAAGCGTTTTAAAATCGAAGATAAGCCTGGAAAGAAGGGTCACGCAAAGTCTCCGGATGAGATGAACGGAAAACACCCTAGTGACGGCGCTCCTGAAGACCGCAGCCCCACGACCTGTTCTCCCGACTGCGTGGACTCGGGGCGGTCTGATATTTCTCACCCGGGTTCTGCCGCCGAAGAGCAGCACATGAACCTGGTGTCTCTCGAGGGTCCTCTCCAAACGGGTGCCACGGCCTCCATGCCCGTCTCAGGGCCTCATCTGCATTCCGAGGGCCTGACGTCAAGTCCTCAGCTTCTCTCCTCCTCCATCCAGCACCTGGACTTGCAGAACGACCCACTCAAGTCCCTGGACCCGCAGTACAACTTTAACCATCCGTTCTCTATTACCAACCTGATGTCCAACGAGCAAAAAATGGAGCTCAAGTCCTACCAGGATCACATTCTGGCATACAATGGATATGCTGCAGCCTCGCCTGTTGCTGCCAAACAGATTTATGACACGGCGGGACCTTCTGGCATCGACTCTGGTGCCTACTACCAGACCCTGTACAGCCGGTCTGTGCTCAATGCGTCCTAGAGACTCGATAAACTTGGTCGCTGACGCTGTCCTATTTGCAAATCTGTGGTCAGAGGCTCGGGAGCCTTTCAGTTTTGGAAACGGGCGTCGTCATAAAATATTTTAATAAAGTGTATTGATCTGGTATGAGTGTACGGAACCTGGTTCTGATAACAAAGCTCGAGCTGATGAACTCACTTAAAAATCCAATTGCCTCAGACCTTTGAGCTTTTATCGAACCTGGTTGTGGTGCAACAGCATCTGTACAGCTTCAGTCACAGCGTTTGTCTCGGGTCGCTTATTTATGAAGGAAAAAAATTAATATATCGTGTTTTTTTTAGGACTTTGGATCATTTTAGGATGCTGTATGCGTGCGTGCGTGTGTGTGTGTGTATGTGTGTGTATGTATGTAATAGTTACTGCATTGCTGTGTTACACTTTTGTTACAGTGCATTTTTTTTCTTTTACATATCCTGAAGTAACAAACACAGCTCTTAGTTTAGAAGTGTGTTTTTCTCGTTGTGGACTACATTTGTAACTACATCCGAAGATTGAAACTATGAAATAAAACTGTGGTAGAAGTGAAATTCCTGGCTACACTTTTCACCATAAAACACTGAGAACATTCACAAGTGCTTCGTACGAGCCTCATGTCAATGTCACCTTTATCTCGGAATTTCTAACATTAAAAGTATTCTATTTAGTGACAACAAGTGGACCTGCATTGGGTTGAATAAGCATTCACTAACTAGCTGGTGAATGTAGACGGGACAGAGCACACCTTGTTAACCTAGTGGTTTTGACTCTAGCTATTAAAACAAATCAATGGTTTGTATTAATAAATTAAGCAATCGCTTCAACTGGAAACTCATCTAGAACTACATTTCCAACATCTAGTCCAATTAAAAACACAGAGAACGACAACGTCTAGTATTCGACCCATGTGGACAGACACATACAGACATATTTACACACATATTCACTTCAGGTTCGTATTTTTGGGCTGAGGTAAAAAAAAAAACACACACAGAACCTGGGAGAACATGCAAACCCCAGACAGAAAAAATTTTGTTCCCCCGGTCAGGAAGCAGGCTGCTTGCTGTGAGGTGAGAGCACTAACCGCTGCGCCACCGCCCCACCCTGGCTAAATAAAGGAGGTAAACACACGTGCTGCAGGTCTGCAATAGTTTGGGGTGACTCATCCATCCATCCATCCATTATCTTTCACTTTATCCTCTACTAGGGTCGGGGGGGGGGGTCCCCATGCCCATCCAGGAGAACGTTTCGGGCGCTGGGCAGATACACCCAGGACAGGGTGCCAATCTATCACTGGGCACACACACACACTCTATATGGGGTAATTTGACTCAATTGACCTTAATCCATGTTTTTGGACTGTGGGAGGAAACCCAAGAACCTGGAGGAAACCCACGCGGACATGGGGAGAACATGGAAACTCCATCCAGATTGGGATTCGAACCGGGAACCCCTAGTGCTGAGAGGAGAATGTGCTAACCAGTAAGCCACCGTGCTGCCCAGTTTGAGATTAATATGTTAAAATACAATAACCGTGACACGCCAAGCACCTGAATGTTTGAAAGGGAGCTGTTTCGATCTAATAACATGCAGTACTTCACACTTTTAATGCCTAACAGGACTTAAATAAGTCTAAAAAACAAACAAAGACAGAACCACACACATACCCACCCATACACACACACACACACACACACACACACACCTAAGGGCTTAGACGGGTGGCTAAATGCTTTGAAACGTGACTATCTAAATAACAGATCTATGTATTTGACAGCAGCAGAGATCTGAATGGTAATGATTTGGTGGCTAATGAACACTGTGCTGGAGCAACTAATCAGCCTGAACACTGAGCCTTATTTACACACAGTACTTTGCACTTGTGACCTCTTTTTCAGGGTCCGTGTGTGTGTGTGTGTGTGTGTGTGTGTGTGTGTGTGTGTGTGTGTGTATATGAGTGAGTGAGGGGGGTAATCTTATTACAAAAAAGCAACGTATCTAACTTATTTCACACAGAAAACTTTAACCACACTGATGATGTCACTCAAAGAAGTCTGCTCTTAATCCATTCATCTCAGTATTAAAATAATCTTTGAAGGGATGAAGGGAAAATAATAGGGATAATATTATTATATATCTAAAATATAGGGATAATATAGGGATGAAGGGATAATAAATAATATTATAATAATATATGATATTATATATACAATATGGGGATGATATAGGGATGAAGGGATAATATTGTAAATAAAAGTTAATTGTTATTTTTATTTAAACTCAGAGCTATTAAGAAATATATTTGCCAGTCAAGCTCCACATGAACTAACTATATAGCAGTGATTCTGTAGCGCATTAAATCAGTCTAATAGTGCTTCTTATTGCAAAAGGGTAATACATTATAATTATAATTAAACATAATACAGTAATGAAGCATATTAATCATGTAACATAATACAGTAATGAATGTCCTGTTTTTGATTTAGCTATTAATTGAATTACATGTGTGCGCCACGGTGGCTTAGTGCTTAGTACGTTTGCTTCTCAGCGCTGGGATTCCAGGTTCCAATCCCAATCTGGGTGGTGTTTTCATGTTTTCCCCGTGTCTGTGTGGATTTCCTCCAGGTTCTCCGGTTTCCACCTACAGTCCAAAAACATGGATTCAAAAGGCAAATTGAATGCTCTAAATTGCCCCATATGGTGTGTCTGTGTCTGTCTGGGTGCTGGGTGTATCTGCTCAACACCCAAAATTCTTCCCTGGATGAACATTGGGAACTCCCCCGCAACTGTAGTAGAGGATTAAGATAATGCCTGGGGATTCCACCTCACTGTGGTGCTAATGCTCACTCGTATCGTTCCCCACTGCAAAATGGTGGAACGATCTTCACAACTCTGTCCGTAAGGCGGAGTCACTTGACATCTTTACGAAACAACTCAAAACACATCTCTTTTACCTCAAATACTAAATAACTGAAAATTAGAAAATTTGAATTTTAACGTGTATATATAGATTTCTAATTCTAGTTAAAATTTTTCCTAGTTTTTTGTTTAAATATCTTCTAATGACTGGATACCTTTTTTACCTTTCTTCTAATGTATTTGCTGCCTCTTGGTGGGACAAATAAAGGTTTATCTTATCATATATATATATATCATTCATTCATTCAATATCTCCTGCTTTATCCTCTATTAGGGTTGCGGTGGGGTTCCCCATGCCCATCCAGGGGTGAACATCTCAGGCGCTGGGCAGATAGACCCAGGACAGGGTGCCAATCCATCGATGGGCACACACTTACACAGACACACTCTATATTGGGCAATTTTTTGAGAATTCAATTGCCCTATATATACACACACACACACACACACACACACACACACACACACACACACACACACACACACATATATATATATATATATATATATATATGTATATATATATATATATATATTCATTCATTCATTATCTCCAGCTTATCCTCTATTAGGGTCGCGGTGGGGTTCCCCATGCCCATCCAGGGGAGAACTTCTCGGGCGCTGGGCAGATAGACCCAGGACAGGGAGCCAATCCATCGCTGGGCACACACTCACTCACACAGACACACTCTAAATGGGGCAATTTTTTTGAGAATTCAATTAACTTGATCCATGTTTTTGGACTGTGGGAGGAAACCGGAGAACCCGGAGGAAACCAATGCAGACACAGGGAGAACATGGAAACTCCTATATATATATATATATATATATATATAATTTCTAAGTTGATTTGGATGAAAAATCACTTAATGTAAATCTAATGTAATTGTAGATAATGAATGAATGAATTAATAATTACATGTAACGCACACGGGCGGCACGGTGGCTTAGTGGTTAGCACGTTCGCCTCTCAGCGCTAGGGATTCCCGGTTCGAATCCCCATCTGGGTGGAGTTTCCATGTTCTCCCCGTGTCTGCGTGGGTTTCCTCCGGGTTCTCCGGTTTCCTCCCACAGTCCAAAAACATGGAACAAGTTAATTTAATTCTCAAAATTGCCCCCTATAGAGTGTGTGTGTGTGTGTGTGTGCCCAGCGATGGATTGGCGCCCTGTCCTGGGTCTATCTGCCCAGCGCCCGAGATGTTCTCCCCTGGATGGGCATGGGGAACCCCACCGCGACCCTAATAGAGGATAAGCGGGAGATAATGAATGAATGAATGAATGTAACGCACACTACGGATTCCCGGCTTGAATCAATCTGGGTGGAGTTCCCATGTTCTCCCCGTGTCTGCGTGGGTTTCCTCCGGGTTCTCCGGTTTCCTCCCACAGTCCAAAAACATAGATCAAATCAATTGAGTCCTCCAAATTGCCCCATATAGAGTGTGTCTGTGTGAGTGAGTGTGCCCAGTGATAGATTGGCGCCCTGTCCTGGTTGTATCTGCGCTCGAGATTTTTTCCCAAGGATGGGCATGGGGAACCCCTTCCCCCCCCCTCCCCCGACCCTAGTAGAGGATAAAGTGGAAGATAATGAATGAATGTAACGCACATCATAAAGAACCACACGGACCACAATGCAACGCAAAACAAAGCATCTCGTAAACTGTCAGTTAAAAAGGGATTTTTTTTAAGAAGCTTGAACATTCATTCATTCATTATCTCCCGCTTATCCTCTATTAGGGTCGCGGTGGGGTTCCCCATGCCCATCCAGGGGAGAACGTCTCGGGCGCTGGGCAGATAGACCCAGGACAGGGTGCCAATCCATCGCTGGGCACACACTCACTCACACACACACTCTATATGGGGCAATTTTGAGAATTCAATTAACTTGATCCATGTTTTTGGACTGTGGGAGGAAACCGGAGAACCCGGAGGAAACCCACGCAGACACGGGGAGAACATGGAAACTCCACCCAGATGGGGATTCGAACCGGGAATCCCTAGCGCTGAGAGGCGAATGTGCTAACCACTAAGCCACCGTGTCGCCCTGAAGCTTGAACATTTAGTACAAATTTTATTAAACTACACATTTTATTAAAACACATCTCCTGGTGGTTTGATTTTTAGGACTAGCGGGTGTTCTTATTTACGAGACCTTCAAGATGTTCGTTAACTCGCTTATCAATTCACTATTCCCAACATTGTAATGAACCCTATGTAGTGAGTAGGGAGGGAGGGTTCGAGTGATTCATTTAGAGCACAGCTCTTGTTCCTGCTTCAACATGTTATCACCTGTATTTAATGGAACGGCGGGCGACGGCGTATGTGTGTGTGTGTGTGTGTGTGTGTGTGTGAGAGAGAGAGAGAGAGAGAGAGAAAGAGAGAGAGAAGGACATCTATCAAGTTTTAAACAATATACAGTAGATAAACACGTGAAGTTATAAAACTGCGTCTAAAAAGTAAAACGGTAAATTGATTTGAATGACACTCCCCCTTTAAATATTTCACAGTGGTATCGTCCATCCTCACAGCATGAGGAACGTAGCAGAGATGACGTAGCCAGACCGCGCTCCTTTGTTCTGTGATGGTTAATGCTTATACATCCATCCATTATCTTCTGCTTTATCCTATATTAGGGTCGGGGGGTCACATGCCCATGCCAATCCAGGGGAGGATGTTTCGGGCGCTGGGACTGAGCGCCAATCTATCGCTGGACACACACTCACTCACACACACACACTCTATATGGGGCAATTTGGAGAACACAATTGACTTGATCCATGTTTGTGGACTGTGGGAGGAAACCGGAGAACCCGGAGGAAACCCACGCAGACAGGTGGGAGAACGTGGAAACTCCACCCAGATTAGGATTCGAGCCGGGAATCCCTAGCGCTGAGAGGAGAACATGCTAACCACCAAACCACCGTGCCGCCCGGTTAATGTTTAGAGACCTCCAATATCCCTACGTGTATGAACCGAGCGTCCTATATGACTCCAGAGTCATCGGAAAGACTCGGTTACAAAGGATTCGCGCCGCCTGAGGAGCGGGTTGGCATCACATGTACGTGTTTAACGAACGTTTATATTTTTCTTCTTTAAGGTTTTTATCTTAAGGCAGGAGAGTAAATAATATTTGAACTTATATTTGAACACACACACACTATAGGGGGAAATTAAGAGCATTTAATTTACCATGGATCCATGTTTTTTGGGCTGTGGGAGTAAAACAGAGAACCCAGAGGAAACCCATGTGGACATGGGGGGACCATGGACACTCCATCCAGTTTCGAACCTGAATCCCTGCTAACCCCTAAGCCACCTTGACACATGTCCATCCATTATCTTGCGCTTTATCCTCTACTAGGGTCGCGGAACATGGAAACTCCAACCAGATTGGGATTCGAACCGGAATCCCTAGTGCTGAGTGTGCTAATCACTAAGCCACTGCTCCGCCCCAGCAGCATATCGTGACTTTTCATTGTTTTTACAGGGGCTTATTGTTAAATCCTCATTATGTTACAAACAAGTGTGCCTTATATTTTTATTTAGTTTTTGTTTTATTTTATTTTTACTTAAATTTGTTCATACAGAGTTTTATATTGGTTTTTATTTTGTTCATGTTTCTTTCTTACTTACTTCTTACACCTTTGGAGTTGAAGGCAAATTTCATTGTAATGAAAATTATAATGACAATAAAGTCGATTCGGCCCGGCACGGTGGCTTAGTGGTTAGCACGTTCGCCTCTCAGCACTAGGGATTCCCGGTTTGAATTCCCATCTGGGTGGAGTTTCCATGTTTTCCCGGTGTCTGCGTGGGTTTCCTCCGGGTTCTCCAGTTTCCTCCCACAGTCCAAAAACATAGATCAAGTCAATTGAGTTCTCCAAGGTTGCCCCATATAGAGTGTGTCTGTGTGAGTGAGTGTGTGTCCAATGATAGATTGGCGTCCTGTCCTGGGTGTATCTGCCCAGCGCCCGAGACGTTCTCCCCTGGATGGGCATGGGGAACCCCACCGCGACCCTAATAGAGGATAAGCGTGAGATAATGAATGGATGAATAAAGTCGATTCTGAAATGTTAGGTTTTTGTACAAAATACAAAGAAAAAAGTTTTTTTTAACAGAATAAATAAAACAAATGAAACAATCAGTCATTAAATGGAGAGTCATGTCTGATTTAATGTGTTAATTGTAGAACCTTAAGGCAAACATCATGACATGTTTGTAAAATACAAATATGGTCTCCTTTTTTGGGGACAGGGGTTCCCTTGCCTTACTCAGTAAAGACTGCTTACCATGGTTTTAAAGTGTGGCTTAATGTTTTAGCCTGTATAGACCTAACTTGATGTTTAATGACGTAGTACAGCCTGACACGACCCAAGTAAATACATAGGACTGCATTCAGCACTGTGGTTATATGGACTCTCCTCTGAAGATCCTCTACTACATCCTGGAGGAGGAGTTCACTCTGTTTGCACAGAAGCGTTTTAAAGGAAAGCATTTAGCCACCCGTTTAAGCCCCAAGGTGTGTGTGGGTGTGTGTGTGTGTGTGTGTGTGTGTTTAAATGGGTTTGTCAAATTTAGAGGCCGACACCTAGACAAGGAGGCATCTCACCTGAGCTTTTTATCATGTTGTTTTTCTGGTGCAGACTGTGACTTAGTGATAAATTCAAAACACATTTTATTGAAACCAAACATTAAGACGATATTTCTACCATTATTAATAATATATATTATAAAACTATTCCAAATCATCACCTCTTTACCACTATGCTCAATACATACATTGGTATGATGTGTTCACGACTTTTAGGTTTTCTTTTAGGTTTTTCTGGGAATAATCTTTCTTAGTGTTATTTTTATATTCTTATGCTGTTCATTCAGATGCGTTTATTAAGGGTCTGTTTATAATGTGTACTTATCTTATAAGGTCCTCTGAAGATCCAATTGTTATTATCTCTTTATATGTAAATCAATTCAAAGAGGGTCTTATCTGTGGGGGTCCTGTGAGGGTCCTGGTCATCAGAGAACAGAGTTAAGGGGGATAATGTGGAATGTAGAATGGGACTGCAGAATTACAAGGTCCATCTGTATGATCAGTGGAGCTAATATAATATTCTACCACACGAGTAGAATTTGATGATTAAAATGATTCTTTAGAATCTGATTTAAGGACCATGCTTTTTTGAGCCTGTAGTTTATGTGTGGTAAGTATATATGTGTGTGTGTGTGTGTGTGTGTGTGTGGAGAGTATGTAAGTGAGTGAGGTGTGTGTGTGTGTATGTGCCAATGTATGTGTGGTGACTATGTGAGTGAGTGAGATGTGTGTGTCTGTGTGTGTGCGCCAGTCAATGAATGTGTGGAGAGTATGTGAATGAGTGAGCTGTGTGTGTGTGTGTGTGTGTGTGCCAATGTATGTGTGGTGAGTATGTGAGTGAGGGGTGTGTGCGTGTGGGCCAATGTGTGTGAAAGTGTATGTGTGAGTGGGTGAGGTGTATTTGTGTGTGTGTGAGTGAGTGAGGTGTGACTGACTTAGTGTGTAAGAAAGTAAGTGTGTGTGTGTGTCTGTGTGTGTGTGTGTATATGAGTGTATGAGAGAGTAAGTATGTGAGGAAGTGTGTGTGAGTATATGAGTGTGTGTGTGTATGAAAGAATAAGTATGTGAGGGTGTGTGATTGTGTGTGTGAGAGAGAGTATGTGAGTGTGTGTGAGGGTGATTGTGGGCGTGTGATTGTGTGTATGAGAGAACAAGTATGTGAGGGTGTGTGTGTGTGAGAGAGTAAGTATGGGAGTGTGTGTGAGGGTGATTGTGTGTGTGAGAGAACAAGTATGTGAGGGTGTGTG
>JAFMOD010000063.1:2034563-2066325 GCA_019802435.1 Corydoras maculifer
GGGGGGGGGGGTGGTTCTCCATGCCCATCCAGGGGAGAACATTTCGGGCGCTGGGCAGATACACCCAGGACAGGGTGCCAATCTATCACTAAATCTATCACTAAACACACACTCACTCACACACACACATATGGGGCAATATGGCGAATTCAATTGACCTTGAATCATGTTTTTGGACTGTGGGAGGAAACCGGAGAACCCGGAGGAAACCCACACGGACACGGGGAGAACATGCAAACTCCACCTACATTGGCATTCAAACCGGGAATCTCTAGTGCTGAGAGGAGAACGTGCTAACCACTAAGCTGGGCAGATACACCCAGGACAGGACGCCTCTATATGACCCTCTATATGGGGCAATTTAGAGCAATTTATGTTCTCCTCTCAGCGCTGGGAATTCCCGGATCAAATCTCCATCTGGGTGGAGTTTCCATGTTCTCCCTGTGTCCGTGTGGGTGTCCTCCAGGTTCTCCAGTTTCCTCCCACAGTCCAAAAACTTGGATCAAGTCAACTGAGTTCTCCAAATTGCCCCATATAGAGTGTGTTTGTGTGAGTAAGTGTGTGCCCAGTGATAGATTGGCATCCTGTCCTGGGTGTATCTGCCCAGCGCCCGAAACATTCTTCCCTGGATGGGCATGGGGAACCCCACCGTGACCCTAATAGAGGATAAAGCGGAAGATAATGAATGGATGGATATAAAATAATAACAAAGCAGAAGGTGGTTATTCAAATGTTCTTCACAAATGTAATAAAAACTATATTAATATCCATCCATCCATTATCTTCCGCTTTATCCTCTACTAGGGTCGCGGGGAGGGGGTCCCCATGGCCATCCAGGGGAGAACGTTTTGGGCGCTGGGCAGATACACCCAGGACAGGACACCAATCTATCACTGGGCTTAATAAAAACTACATTTAAATAATTAAACTGTCAAAGTTTATTCAAGTATGTATGGAACTGTATGAAAAATAAATAATGGTTTCACACACACACACACACACACACACACACACACACACGCACACACACACACACACACACACACACATTTCTATATATATACAGTATATATGTACATATGTAGATAGATGAAGGCTTTATCGTCATGGGTTCTTTCATGCCAGTTATTAATTTTTCTGTTAATTTGTTTATTTCCTGATTTTTAATGCCAGTGTTTTTTTTAACCAGGTGATGTAAGTTATTTAAAGTTTAGAGTCTGATACTCTGGCGCTCCTCTTTCATCCCTTTTGCTGAAGTACAGACCTAAACCCAAGTTGGTTAACTTTCCTGGCTCTGGAAACGGGACAATCATTTCTTTCATGAAGGGCAAATAATTTTTTGCCCCTCAGCCCCTTCCTACAGCAACTTTCACCTTGGCCTTTACTCATTGACTCTCTTTTTACAAAGCTACCTTTTTCCCGTTTATATTTAGCTGCCTGCCTTCCCGCTGGCTGTTCCATAAGGTGCCAGAAGTTGGCTAGAGTGAAAAATTATAAACCTTTCTGAATGGCAACTTTCGTGCGGAGTGCTTTTAAAAAAACAAAACTCTGAGCCAGTTTAAGGGCCGCGTTGGTTGGCCTCGCTGTTTTCCCGTAAACGAGTTGTGTACCTTATTCAAATAAGGTTGTGTTGAATTTTAGAAAAAAGCTCTGATACCCTCCTTAAAATCGACCCAAAATAAAATCATTTGAAGGCTAAGGTTTTCCAGCTGAAAAGAAAAACAAGCAAATAAATACCGAGAGAGAAGAAGCAAACAGATACACAGCAAAATCTATTATTAACCGGGTGATGGTGGGGGTGGGAGGTCACGGTGACTCAATGGGGAGTTCTAGGTTGGATTCTAGGGCAGGCAAAAATGTGCTTTGGTATGTTCTTCCTAGGGCGGCACGGTGGCATAGTGGTTGGTATGTTCTTCTCTCAGCACTGGGAATTCCTGGTTCAAATCCCAATCTGGGCCGAGTATCCATGGTTTCCTCCGGGTTCTCCGGTTTCCTCCCACAGTCCAAAAACATAGATCAAGGTCAATTGAATTCTCCAAATTGCCCCATATAGAGTGTGTCCTGGGTGTCTGCCCAGCGCCTAAAACGTTCTCCCCTGGATGGGCATAGGGAACCCCCCTGTGACCCTAGTAGATGATAAAGCGGAAGATAATGGATGGATGGATGGATGAATGGATGTTCTTCCTATGTACATTAACATTAGGTCATTTAGCAGATGCTTTTTATCTAAAGAATCCCAACATGGTTGGGGTAAGATCACAGGGTTAATACAGCATCCCTGGAGCAATGAGGGTCAAGGGTCTTGCTCAAGAACCCACATTGGTAACTTCAGTGTACCTGGGATTTGAACCCACAACCTTCAGATTGATAGCCCAACACACTAACAAATATGTGTGGACTTCTTCGTTTGAATGCCAATAAGTGAATCCACCCATCCATCCTTTATCTTCCGCTTTATTCTCTATTAGAGTCGCGGGGGGGTTCTCCATGCCCATCCAGGGGAGAATGTCTCGGGCGCTGGGCAGATACACCCAGGACAGGTCGCCGATCCATCGCTGGGCACATACTCACTCACACAGACACACTCTATATGGGGTAATTTGTAGAGCTCTATTGACCTTGATGCATGTTTTTGGACTGTGGGAGGAAACCAAAGAACCTGGAGAAAACCCACACGGACACAGGGAGAACATGGAAACTCCACCCAGATTGGGATTCGAACCGGGCATCCCTAGTGCTGAGAGGAGAACATGCTAACCACTAAACCACCGTGCCACCCTAATAAGTGAATTGAATCTATTATTTCGTGTGAATATGTGTGTAAAGGTGTTGGTCTGGGGCCTCTTACCATGTGAATCATTTGTCCTGCCACCTAATCCCTCCTATCATATTGGTAACTTTGGTTGGGGTAGTAGGGGTATGTACTCTTTGAGATATATATGGACTATTTATATCTATGGCTATGGCTACAACTCTTAAAGGATGGAACCTGGATTTTTATTGGACTGGCAGTCCTGCAGGACGCCCTCAATGGACTTAGTTTTCAATTGTTAAATACAGGTCACCTGATCACCACACAATCTGTACATTAGTGTCCTACACTGTTGATGTTGCCCATCTGCTCAAGGAGGATGAGTCCCACACTGACTCTTGGTCCTCACAAGGTTTCTTCCTTAAAATAACAACATAACAGGGTGTTTTTTCTTGCCACTGTCGCTTTAGCTTGCTCTTTGGGGGTTTAAAGGCTTACAAAACTGTAGAGCTGCTTTGTAACAATGTACTGTTGTAAAAAAGGCACTATATAAATATTCATTCATTCATTCATTCATTCATTATCTCCCGCTTATCCTCTATTAGGGTCGCGGTGGGGTTTCCCATGCCCATCCAGGGGACTTTTAGGGCGCTGGGCAGATAGACCCAGGACAGGGCGCCAATCCATCGCTGGGCACACACTCACTCACACAGACACACTCTATAGGGGGCAATTTTTGAGAATTCAATTAACTTGATCCATGTTTTTGGACTGTGGGAGGAAACCGGAGAACCCGGAGGAAACCCACGCAGACACGGGGAGAACATGGAAACTCCACCCAGATGGGGATTTGAACCGGGAATCCCTAGCGCTGAGAGGCGAACGTGCTAACCACTAAGCCACCGTGCCGCACTATATAAATAAATTACTTGAAATTAACTTGAAATTACGTGCGGCACCGTGGCTTAGTGGTTAGCATGTTCTCCTCTTACCGCTAGGGATTCCCGGTTTGAATCCCAATCTGGGTGGACTTTCCATGTTCTCCCCGTGTCCGCGTGGGTTTCCTCCGGGTTCTCCAGTTTCCTCCCACAGTCCAGAAACATGGATTAAGGTCAATTGAATGCTCCAAATTGCCCCATATAGAGTGTGTCTGTGTGAATGAGTAAGTGTGTACCCCGCAATGGATTGGAGCCCTGTCCTTGGTGTATCTGCCCTGCGCCTGAAACGTTCTCCCCTGGCTGGGCATGGGGAACCCCCTGCGACCCTGTTTTGATTGGTTTAATAAATATTTGGTTATTTTAGTTTCATTTCTTAGGACTGTTCTATCAACTTTTAACACATCGGTGGTTCCCACACCAGAACTTTAAGAGAGTTACATAAACAATGTTATCACGTAATAGTTTACGGCCAAACATTGCATTAAAATACATCAGAAATGTTCGCCAAGTTCAATTTAAAAAAATTTTCAGACTATTTAAATGCGGTTTATAAAATAAATTATTTATAATTAACAAAGTTGTTCAAATAGAAGTGATGCCGTTGGGTTTAAAAAAGGCATGACGGGATAAAAGTAATGCCGAGACCCTCAATCACCTGGGTGGGGTTCTATCTGCAGACCGTGTGTGTGTGTGTGTGTGTGTGTGTGTGTGTGTGTGTGTGTGTGTGTGTGTGTGTATGTGTGTGTGTGTGTGTGTGTGTGTGTGGAATGAAAGAGTAGTGTTTATTTGCTCTGGAGAAGTTGAACTCTCCATATCACTAATTCCGTTTCTCCAACCACCGAGAGGAAAGACGCCTCTGTGTGTTAACAGAACAGCTCTGTGTATGTGCTACACACACACACACACACACACACACACACACAAAGTTGTGGATTCATGTACTGTGGGAACTTTTTATTTATTTATTTAATGAAGATGTAACAGAACCTTCACTATTATACTTAACCTTTAAACCAACATTAAGTTTGAAAAATGTATATTTCATGGAATTAGGACTTTTAAACATGACATTTTAATAAGATGATACACACACACACACACACATACACACACACACACATACACACAGACTGACATGCATGGACATAAATAGGTAAATAAACAGGAAAAGCCAGAAGGAAAACATAAGCCTACACACACACACACACACACAAACACACACAAACACACACACACCATATTTTCTCTCGCAGCTTCTCTTCGGTCCTAAGAGCATTGTTTAAAACAAAAACATCATTCATTACAGGAGATAAAAGTATCTTCCGCTTTATCCTCTACTAGGGTCGGGGGGGGGGGTTCCCCATGCCTCCAGGGGAGAACGTTTCAGGTGCTGGGCAGATACACCCAGGACAGGGCGCCAATCTATTGCTGGGCACCCAGAGACACCCACACACTATATGGGGCAAATTAGAGCATTCAGTTTACCTTGAATCCATGTTTTTAAACTGTGGGAGGAAACCAGAGAACCCGGAGGGAATCCATATGGACACGGGGAGAACATGGAAACTCCACCCAGATTGGGATTTGAACCTTTCTTTTTAAAAATGGTTTAAAGTATATGGGGGGGGGGGAGTCGCCATGCCCTTCCAGGGGAGAATGTTTCTGGTGCTGGGCAGTTACACCCAGGACAGGACGCCAATCTATCACTGAGCACACACTTACTCACACAAACACAATGTATATGGGTCAATTTGGAGAATTCAATTGACCTTGATCCATGTTTTTACACGGAGAACCCAGAGGAAAACCATGTGGACATGGGGAGAACATGGAAACTTCACTCAGATTGGGATTCTGCTGAACGTGCTGACCACTAAACCTCCGTGCCGCCCCAAATTAGAGCATTCCATTTACCTTAAATCCATGTTTCTAGACTGTGGGAGTTTCAAAGAAACTGGAGGAAACCCATGGGGAGAACATGGAAACTCCACCCAGATTGGGATTCGAACCTGGATCCCCAGTGCTGAGAGGAGAACATGCTAACCACACAGCCCCACTCATTGTTGTCATTATTATTATTATTTATTTATTAATTATCTTCCACTTAGTCCTCTACTAGGGTCGCGGGGGGTTCCCCATGCCTCCAGGGGAGAAAGTTTCAGGCCCCAATCTATAGCTGGGAACACTTATTCACACAGACACACTCTACATGGGGCAAATTAGAGCATTCAATTGACCTTGAATCCATGTTTTTGGACTGTGGGAGGAAACCGGAGAACCCGGAGGAAACCCACGCGGACACAGGGAGAACATGCAAACTCCAC
Organism: Corydoras maculifer; assembly: GCA_019802435.1. Lineage (NCBI taxonomy): Eukaryota > Metazoa > Chordata > Actinopteri > Siluriformes > Callichthyidae > Corydoras > Corydoras maculifer. The sequence continues at coordinate 2,040,578 of JAFMOD010000063.1, forward strand.
CCAGATTGAGATTCGAACCAGGAATCCCTAGCACTGAGAGGAGAACATGCTAACCACTAAGCCACCATGATGCCCTATTATTATTATCCATCCATTATCTTCCGCTTTATCCTCTACCGTGGGGGAGGGGGTTCCCCATGCCCATTTAGGGGAGAATGTTTCGGGCGCTGGGCAGATACACCCAGGACAGGAAGCCAATCTATCACTGGGCACTATTATTATTATTATTATTATTATTATTATTATTATTGTTATTGTTATTATTATAATGAGGCGACACGGTGGCTTAGTGGTTAGCATGTTCGCCTCACAGTTCGAATCCCCATCTGGGTGGAGTTTCCATGTTCTCCTCATGTCCACGTGGGTTCCCTCCGGGTTCTCCGGTTTCCTCCCACTGTCCCAAAACATGGATCAAGTCGAGTGAATTCTCCAAATTGCCCCATTTAGAGTGTGTATGTCTGTGTGAGTGTGTGTCCAGTGATAGATTGGCGCCCTTTCCTGGGTGTATCTGCCCAGCATCCGAAACATTCTCCTCTGGATGGGCATGGGGAACCCCCCCACGACCCTAATAGAGGATAAAGCAGAAGTTAAAGGATGGATTATTATTATGGCTTTAATTCTTAGTTTTTTTTTAAAAATAAAATCCTTATATAATATTTAAGATATCTCTGTAAAACGTTCTGTATAGTGCTGTCCTGAGAGTAAAGGAATAATTAATGTACACATTTTAGTACAAATATAAAAAGTGGGGTTTTAAAGAAAACGTAGCTGTATTTGTTCTATACTTCTGTTCTTTTGTTTGATAGTGTCATATAGCGCAGAAGTTAATACCTAACCACCGGCAGACCATGATGAATCGTTGACATTTCCCTCTGATTATTCACTTCTCCTTTGTTCCCCACGTGGAGTGTTTGCTCTCAGCCGGGTCGACTTCAGGACAGGTGGGTCGAGATAGAGGCAGACAGACAAAGGTATAGGTGGGGGTTCTGATGGATGTAGACACTGTGTGCTCGGTGTGCTGGTGCCTCAATGTCTCCGTTGACGAACCACCACTCAGCAGTGTTCAGAATGTAGGAGTTGATTTAATGTCTAATCATTAAGTTTAAATATAAAGCATTTATTTTTTTTAATTTGATTGAAATACATGTTACCCAAATCATGATGTCATGAAGAAATGCTTTGTCTCACTCTTTACAGGAGTTTTGGAGCTTTTTGTGGCAATTAACAGTATGTATCTTAATCACAGTGTTGGAGTTCCAATGCACTTCAGTAAGTTTGAGTAGTCTAGGAATTCATTCATTCTTTCATTCATTATCTCCCGCTTATCCTCTATTAGGGTCGCAGTGGGGTTCCCCATGCCCATCCAGGGAAGAACGTCTCGGGCGCTGGGCAGATAGGACTGTGGGAGGAAACCGGAGAACCCGGAGGAAACCCACGCAGACACGGGGAGAACATGGAAACTCCACCCAGATGGGGATTCGAACCGTGCTGCCTAGTCTAGGAATTGAAATAGTAAAATCCATTCATTAATTTTTGCCTGCTTTATCCTCTACTAGGGTTAGAGGGGGGGGGTTCTCTATGCCCATCCAGGGGAGAATGTTTCGGGCGCTGGGCAGATACACCCAGGACAGGGCGCCAATCTATCACTGGGCACACTCACTCACACAAACAAACTCTATATGGGGCAATTTGGAGAACTCAGTTGACCTTGATCATGTTTTTGGACTGTGGGAGGAAACTGGAGAACCCAGAAAAAATCCAAGTGGACACCGGGATAACCTTCTAACCATTAAGCCACCATACCACTTATACCTGAAATCCAAATACCTCTTGAAAGTTTGTACCTTACAGAACAGCCTGGAAGGTACAAACATTCAGGTGGTAGAACATACAGTGGCTGCAGTGCTAGATCCCTGCTTTAACAATTTTCCATAAGTCCACCACTGATGTAAAGATAACTACAAAGCTATGAATGCTGTAAAAAAGATCCTTATTTACTAAATTTTCTTCTGCTAGTCTGTGATTTGGGGTGGCACGGTGGCTTGGTGGTTAGCATGTTTGCCTCTCAGCACTAGGGAATCCCGGTTCGAATCCCAATCTTGGTGGAGTTTCCATGTTCTCCCAGTGTCCACGTGGGTTTCCTCCTGGTTCCCCGGTTTCCTACCACACTCAACACTTAACAAAACATGGATCAAGGGCAATTGAATTCTTCAAATTGCCCCATATAGAGTGTGTTTGTGTCAGTGAGTGAGTGAGTGTGTGCCCAGCGATAGATTGGCGCCCTGTCCTGGGTGTATCTGCCCAGCGCCCGAAATGTGTTCCTCTGGATGGGCATGGTGAACCCCCCCGCAACCCTAGCAGAAGATGATGGATGGATGGATGGATGGATGAAAAGTGAATGTAGGGAGTAAAGCCAGAGAGAGAACAGGAAGGTTAGGAAGTCAGAGGACTGACGGTACGAACTAAAAAAAGGGCTTAAATAAGGGTTTCTGAAGAGAGAGAGTGAGAAAGAAATACTGCTGGTGAAGGAAGAACAGACAACATTATGACAATAGTATTGTCATAAATTTCCCTAACTTCCCCCCTCATGATGGCTTAGTGGTTAACATGTTCTTCTCTCAGAACTGGGGATCCAGGTTCGATTCCCAATCTGGGTGAAGTTTATATGTTCTTCCTATGTCCATGTGGTTTTCCTCCAGGTTCTACCATTCCAAGGTAAATTGAAAGCATCTAAATTGCCCCATATAGTGTGTGTATGGGTGTCCTGGGTGTATCTGCGCAGCACCCAAAATGTTATCCCCCGTATGGGCATGAGTAACCCCCCCCCCCTCTCGCAACCCTAATAGATGATTAAGCGAAAAATAATGAATGAATCAATTAATTCCCCCCAAACAGGTAGTTCCCATCCTCAAATCTGATTGGCTGAGCTGTTTGTCCAGCCGTGACATTATTGACAATAACGCACACCTCTGAGCGCTTTACATTCATATCAATGTCTGACATACAATACATTTTTCCCCGATGCTTTTTATAAACTATGTTCTGTGTATAATTTGGCTACTAGATGGCAGTATTTGAATCAGCGATCAGCTTTCATTAAAAAAATCGGACAAGATTACATTGCGCAAGTCTAGAATGTTTTGTTTTTAATAAACAAATTTATGAATCAAATCTTGTTTTTTATAGTTTGATTGTAAGTGTTTTATAAAAACAATAAGACCCTCGAGGTTGTGTGTTATTGCGAATAAATCACGGGAAATCTTTCCTGTGATTTATTCACAAAAATGCTGCCCTCTCGTACCCTACTGCTTTATTATTGCCCTCCATTTCAGCTTTTAATCTGAAAGAAGGGTTTGGTTTGAATGGTCGATTTAGAGAGGGTGACATTAAGATCATTAGAAAACCCAAGTTTCGCAAATTCAATTCTGAAGTTTGTAAAATCAAAATTTCTTGTAATACTTTGAGCTGCTAAAGGCATTATCCTCATTATTTGTGTGCAAACACTATCAATGGAGCAGCTGTTCATTTAAACATCAAGATAAAGGTGAACTAGAAAAGCTTAAGTTAAAAGATATAAATAGAAACATGGAGTCCTTTACAAAAATGGAGCTCTTGATGTTTCACCATCAGTCATGCCATGTCCTGCCTTGGTCAGCCAGTGTGTGTGTGTGTGTGTGTCAGGAAGTGCTGGTTAATTATTGCCATATCTACAGGTGTTACAGAGCCAAGGACGGGGACGAAAACCGATAACAGTGGAGAAACAGTTAACCTACCAAAAGTCTTTAGGGAGAAATGAACGCCCTGCATTTAGAACTAAATTGGCTTTGTTTAATTTTTTATATATATTAATTTTATATATGAATATATATATATATATATATATATATATATATATATATATATACATATATATATACATACATATATATATATATATATATATATATATATATATATATATATATATATATATATATATATATATATATATATTTATTTATTTATATATAAAACATCACTCTTACATCACTATTCAATATTCAACTATTATAATGAATGAGACTGTTTTAGAAACGAGCATCTCTTCTGTTCTATTTTGTATACATGTATGAAGTTAAATATATAATATATTATTCATATATATATATATATATATATATATATATATATATATATATATATATATACATATGTATAAATACATTAAAATATAATATGTACATATATATAAAACACACTTAACTTTTTTAAACCCCGTCAACCATAATATACTACACTGCACGTTATTGTAGAATACAATATCGTACCTTAATTTAGTAAAGGGTTCAGTTTTGTCTTTTTTAACTGTTCATCTACAGAGCCTTTTTGTCACTATCTGTTAATAAATGATATATATATAGTAATAACTTGTAGTATAATTAGTCACACACACCCACATACACACACTCACACACCCTATTCATTTAAATAAGAATCAACTAAACGGATTGGACATTTGCACAAAGGCCTGTAAACCTAAAACACACAAATTAAAGCTGGAGGTCAGAAACATTGGATTTTCGTAATATGATTTCAACAATAAAAAAACAGAAGAGATGCACGTTTCTAAAACCCTCGCGATCATTACAATAGTTGAATATTGAATAGTGATATAAGAGTTATATGTTTCATAACAGTCGTCAGTGAATATTAAATTCAATTGTGCTAAAGGTCAATAATCCATCCTCCTCTTCCCGCAGCTCATCTGATCGATCAGGTGGCTAATGAATAAACTGTTCCATCTGCATCGTTATCTCTGATCTGAATGAACAAACTCTTTAAAAATCCCACTCACACACTCACACACACACACACACACATGCAGACACATCATCAATAAACACGTTTGACCCAGTTCCACTCAGGACTTTATGGTGCCCCCACCAGGTTGAAATGAAGTGTAATTTTATTAGATTTTTTCTAAAGTTCTAAAAATAAACATGAAATGAGGGAAAATATTAGACCTGTTTATTTATTAAATGATGACGAATGGCGTTTTCATCTCCCCGTAGCTGTTTGGGTTTCCTCCTTGGTTCTCAATTTATATATATTTATTAGCACATTCGCCTCTCAGTACTAGGGATTCCCGGTTTGAATCCCAAACTGGGTGTTCCATGTTCTCCCCGTGTCTGCATGGGTTTCCTCCGGGTTCTCCAGTTTCCTCCCGTCCAAAAACATGGATCAAGTCAATTGAATACTCCAAATCGTCCCATATAGAGTATGTTAGTGTGTTTGTGAGAGTGATTGTGTAGATTGGCACCCTGTCCTGGGTGTACCCTTGTAGAGGATAAAGCGGAAGATAATGGATGGATAAATATATATGTATGTATATAACATTTATATGTATGCATATATGTATAAACTTATCAGTATTCACGTCACAGGGAACTGTTACTACTGTCCATCCATCCAGCCATCCATTATCTTCCGCTTTATCCTCTATTAGGGTCATGGGGGTGGGTTCCCCATGCCCATCCAGGGGAGAACGTTTCGCTGGGCAGATACACCCAGGACAGGGTGCCAATCCATCACTGGGCACATACTCACTTACACAGACACACTCTACATGGGGCAATTTGGAGAATTCAATTGACTTGATCCATGTTTTTGGACTGTGGGAGGAAACCCATGCCGACACGGGAGAACTCCACCCAGATTGGGATTTGAACCGGGAATCACTAGTGCTGAGAGGAGAACATGCTTTTTACTACTGTACTTTATGTAAATAATATTATATATTGCACTTCTCCAGGTGCTCCGGTTTCCTCCCACAGTCCAACAGCATGGATCAAGTCAATTGAATTCTCCAAATTGCCCCATATAGAGTGTGTTTTTGTGTGAGTGAGTGTGTTTGGTACCCTGTCCTGTGTGTATCTGCCCAGCGCCCTCATAGAGGATAAAGCGAAAGATAATGGATGGATATTGCACTTCTGCTTGGATGCCTCTCATTGACTCTGTACCTGTACTCTGCACAGTGACAATAAAGTTGAGTCTAATCTAATCTAATCGAATCGAATCGAATTTAATTTATTCATTGATGCCAATGAGCAGTATTACAGAACCGTCAGAAACAAAAGAATTGAACCTTTAGAATAATCAGATTATTAGATGGTGGAATTAGTGTCCGGTGTTTAAATCTGTGGGATGACAATTTAGCGAGTCGCTTAGTGGTTAGCATGTTCTCCTCTCAGCACTGGGGATCTAGTTTCGAAACCCAAGCTGTGTGGAAGTTACATGATCTCTCCATGTCCGCATGGGTTTCCTCCGGGTTCTCCGGTTTCCTCCCACAGTTTAAAGCCATGGATTCAAGGTAAATTGGATGCTTTAATTTGCCCCATGTAGTGTGTCTGTTTGTGTGAGTGAATTTACCCAGCGATAGATGGGCTCTCTGTCCTGGGTGTATCTGCCAGCTTCCAAAATGTTCTCTCATGGATGGGCATGGGGAACCCCTCCCCATGACCCTAGCAGAGGGATAAGCAGAAGAGAATAAATGTTTGAGCCAGTAAACTGTACATGCTGTACACTGCACATGTTCTGTTTCACCTGTTCCATATTACATAACTTCATCCATCCATCCATTATCTTCTGCTTTATCCTCTACTAGGGTCGCGGGGGGGGGGGGTTCCCCATGCCCATCCAGGGGAGAAAGTTTCAGGCGCTGGGCAGATAGACCCAGGACAGGACGCCAATCTATCACTGGGCACAAACTCACTCACACATACACACTCTATATGGGGCAAATTGGAGAACTCAATTGACTTGATCCATGTTTTTGGACTGTGGGAGGAAACCGGAGAACCCGGAGGAGTTCCACGTGGACACGGGGAGAACATGGAAACTTCACCCAGATGGGGATTTGAACTGGGAATCTCTAGAGCTGAGAGGAGAACATGCTAACCACTAAGCCAACGTGCCGTCCTGACATAACTTATTTACTTTAAAATCTAAATCATCATACATTGTGTGTAAATTAAACCTCTATAAGTCTCCATTTAGAGAGGACATGGGTTATCAATTTAAAAAAGAATTGATTACACAGCTTGCCCCGCCTACTTGATTGAATAAACTCATTCTATAATGATTCAGCAATAAAAACACCAACACTTCGGTTTTAGAGGCACACACCCACTTGTCCACTCACATACCTTTATTTATTTACACACCTGTACATGCACCCTTACACACTCACACACACACACACACATTAACATAATCCTTTACACCAGTGGTATAGTGATGAGCTTAGAGCTCATTTCTTCATTGATTATTGACTCACTGATTCATACACATGACTCAATCTGTTTTTTTGTTAACTAACTCTTGATTTGCTCTTGCTTTCTGTGAACCTGCTATAAAATAATAAATAATGATGGGTCTCAGAAATCATTAGACTGAAATTCTTGACCACTGCTGGCAGCTTAAGACATTATAATTAGATCTCTTCCATCTCTTTGTGCTTTTTGTTTAATACATTTTGACTACATCTTGTGGGGCGGCACGGTGGCTTTGTGGTTAGCATGTTCTCCTCTCAGCGCTAGGGATTCCCAGTTCAAATCCCCATCTGGGTGGAGTTTCCATGTTCTCCCCGTGTCTGCGTGGGTTTCCTCCAGGTTCTCCAGTTTCCTCCCACAGTCCAAAAACATGGATCAAGTCAATTGAACCCAGGACAGGGCGTACACTCACTCACACATACACACTCTAAATTGGGCAATTTTGAAAATTCAATTAACTTGATCCATGTTTTTGGACTGTGGGAGGAAACCGGAGAACCCGGAGGAAACCCACGCAGACACGGGGAGAACATGGAAACTCCACCCAGATGGGGATTCGAACCAGGAATCCCTAGCGCTGAGAGGCGAATGTGCTGACCACTAAGCCACCGTGCCGCCTGTATATATATATAATACTTTGCACTGTAGACACTGGAACTTGAAAGAATTATTTTTTTAAAAATGTAAAAAAAAATTATATACATTATATACATGTCAGTTGTTTCTTAAAGATGCCAGGTGACGCCTTCCACACAGAGTTGGGAAGATGGTTCCACTATTTTGCAGTGGGGAACTTAATAGAGTGAGAATTAGCAACACAGTGAGGAGGAATCACCTCAATATTAAAAGTATTAAAAGCTTTTGTAATGAAAGACAGTCAGGAGAACAGTTCTGGTGTTCTGTGATGGGAAACTCACAGTTCTTCTAAACTGTAATGGAGTAACTGTCAGTGGTTCCTGTTCCTGATCTTTATCAGGTGAGCACATCCCGGATCTGTGCCTCTGCTCATGAGAACGGTTCTCGTGTTCTACTCAGAGACGTGTTGAAGTAAGCAAATGAAAAAAAAGAAAACCTGCCCAGGTGAAAGCAGGATGTGGACCATAAACGAGACGACACACACACACACACACACACACACACACACACACACACACACACACACACACACACACACACACACACACATGGTTTCTGAACGTATCACGTCCTGTTCTGTCTGAAACGTGCTATTTAAAGCTAAATTTGGATTATGAGTGAGGTGAAGAGGAATTACATTCATTCATGGCGGTCCTGAATGTTTTTATTTATTGAGCGCTGAAAGTTCATCAAAGTTCAGCAGAGCCATCGTGTGGTATAACACCGTCACTGCACTCCAGACCTTTATTACATACAATTCAGTTTAGCAGTTATTTATTCCATCCATCCATTTGCTGCCGCTTATCCTCTACTAGGATAAGGGGGTGTTCCCCATGCCCATCCAGAGGAGAACGTTTCAGGCTGGGCACATACAGACACACACAGACATACACAAACACACTCTATATGGGGCAATTTATAGCAGCCAATTTACCTTGAATCCATGTTTTTGGACTGGGGTAGGAAACCGGAGAACCTGGAGGAAACCCACCAGGAACCAGAAATCCCTAGTGCTGAGAGGAGAACCACTAAGCCATAAATTACTGTGTAATAAACAATTATAATAATAACCAATTATAATAATAACCAATTATAATAATAACCAATTATTATTATTATTTATTTATTATTTATTGATTCATCATCTTTTATTTGATTCTCCTACTAGGGTCGTGGGGAGGGGGGGGTTCCCCATGCCCATTCAGGGAAGAACGTTTCTGGCGCTGGGCAGATACACCGAGGACAGGATGCCAATCTATCACTGGACACACACTTACACAAACACACTCTATATGGGGCAATTTAGAACATATAGTTTACCTTGAATCCATGTTTTTGGACTGTGGGAGGGATCCCATGCAGATACGGGGAGATTAGTTTATCAATCTTTAATTACAAAAGTTTAATTACATTATAAACTCATCTAAATCTCACATTATTACTAATGTCCCAATAATCATTGTTACAAACCATTAAAATGTTAAGGTTTGAATCAGACTGTATATTCATTCATTTATTTATTCAATGTAATCATTCCTTTATCCTCTACTAGGGTTGTGGTGGGGGGGGGTCCCTATGCTCATCCAGAGGAGAACGTTTCAGGCGCTGGGCAAATACACCAAGCACAGGGTGCCAATCTATCGCTAAGCACACTCACTCACACAGACACACACAAATACTTACAGTATTCTGTACCTTGATTCCATGTTTTTGGACTGTGGGAGGAACCTGGAGAACCCAGAAACCACCCCCGCAGAAAGTCCACTTGGATTGGAATTCGAACCTGGATCCCAGTGCTGAGAGGGGAACGGCCACCATGATTCGTTTATCAATATTTAATTACAAAAGTCATCATTATGAACGCAACTAAATATTACAAACTCACGGCTGTTACGTTCATTTATTATCTTCAGCTTAATCCTCTACTAAATCGTGGAATATGATAAATAAATTAAAAAGAAATTGGGAATCGTGAAACCATTTTATCACACACAAACATGCACATTTTAATGCACCACTGATTCTTTAGTGAATTGAATATTGTTGTCTATATACAAGTAAAGCAATTTAATGAATGCATGCAATAATAAAAGTTTTGCTTTCTACTTATTGGGTGGGTGTGTGTGTGTGCGCACGTTTGTGTGTTAAGGATATGAATCAAGAATTGCATCCTGGATTTGTGGCTAAGTGAGTTGACACACCCAGAGAATCCTTTAGGCTACACAGCAGAGTCATAACTGCTGCTGCATCACTTACAAACAAAGAGGAACAAGCTTCAGTAACTGGGAGTGAACCTGTGAGTTTAATGAACACTGCACTATAAACCATCTCTAATCACCACACAGACATGAGCACAGAGTTAAACTTTAACATTAACTGTACATTTACATTTACATGACATTTATTCATTTAGCAGATGCTTTTTATTATTATCAGCACAACTATATTAGCTTCATCTTTTTGTACGTGTGTCTGGTAAAACGTTTGCAAATGCTATTTCACCCACTTCCCGTTATCCGTTTAAGCTGAAACCTTGGACAATTGTTCAACACATGAATCAATTAATTAATTTATTATTCATTCATTCATTCATTCATTCATTATATTCCGCTTTATCCTATATTAGGAGCGCAGGGGGGTTCCTTATGCCCATCCAGGGGAGAACGTTTCGGGGGCTGGGCAGATACACCCAGGACAGGGCGCCAACCTATTGCTGGGCACACTCACTCACTCACACATACACACTCTATATGAGGCAATTTGGAGAATTCAATAGACCTTGGCCATGTTTTTGGACTGTGGGAGGAAACCGGAGAACCCGGAAGAAACCCACGCGGACACGGGGAGAACATGGAAACTCCACCCAGATGGGGATTCAAACCGGGAATCCCTAGCGCTGAGAGGAGAACATGCTAACCACCCCCACCACCCCGTGTGAAAAAAAAATGACGAAAAATATGTATTTATAAAGAAAATATCATGTTGAAGTGCTGTGTCAGGTCACACTCTCCCTGGACAGGCTGTGTTGGAAATAACTCCTCATATGCCGGAACCATACTTGGCATGCATGCACACCTATGTCCTTACATGGCAAGAGATGTTCCCTGGTGAAGGGTTGCCGCTTATAAACCTTACAACCTGAATCTTCTCAGGTTGGGTTGAACTCAAAGTCCAGGTTCCCTTAAAGTCAATCCATGAACAAGAACGTGGTCAATGATGGTTGCCCGTATTTCATCTGAAACTATCATTTTTTGTCCCTCTTCCTCCTCCTCTTCCTCCTCTTCTATCTCTAATCTTTACTCTGCCTCTGAATGTTTCTATTGTTAGTGAAACTTCTATGACCGTTTTACTGCCTTATATTGGTTTCTTAACATCATTTGTCACATGTGTGATCAATTTTGTGTTGTTGCGTTTAAATTATGACACCAGTGCTTTATTTGGGTTTCCCTTTTGCTGTGTTTTTATGGGTGAAAATGTGTTTGCAAACTATATCTTAATAGGTGAAATCTGCTTAAGGTTTAGGCCAAAAGGGTGAACCTATTGTAACTGACTAAGTAAAATGTGCTTATGGCTCTCCCAAATGGATGGCAATTTCAATAAATTGGTCTAGGCCAGTGGCTTAGTGGTTAGCATGTTCGCCTCGGATTCCCGGTTCGAATCCCTATCTGGGTGGAGTTTCCATGTTCTCCCCATGTCCGCGTGGGTTTCCTCCGGGTTCTCCGGTTTCCTTCCACAGTCCAAAAACATGGATCAAGTCAATTGAGTTTTCCAAATTGCCCCATATAGAGTGTGTTTGTGTGAGTGTCTATGTGAGTGAGTGTGTGCCCAGTGATAGATTGTAGTCCTGTCCTGGGTGTATCTGCCCAGCGCCCGAAACGTTCTCCCCCTGGATGGGACTGAGAATTTGGTTTAGAGAACCGAAATTTGTGTTTTAGCAATTGAAAAAAAACGTACTATAAACACGACGTATCCTCTGCTCTCTTAGTAAAATAATTCAATTAAAATGTATAGTGTAATTATTTACAACATGCTGCTGTATTTCAGAAAATAAAGGACTCCCTATGGTTTTAACATGCATTTATTACAATAAGTGGCATGGTAGCTTAGTGTTTGGCATGTTCTCCTCTCAGCGCTTGAGATTTAGGTTTGAATCCCAATCTAGGTGGAGTTTCCATGTTCTCATTGTGTCTGCGTGGGTTCTCACCAGGTTCTCCGGTCTCCTCCCTCAGTACAAAAACATGGATTGAGGGGAAATTGAATGCTCTAAATTGCCCCATATAGTGTGCGTTTGTGTGTGTGTGTGTATGTCTATGCACTCTGTCCTGGGTGTATCTGCCCAGTGCCCGAAACGTACCGTGCCACCCTGAAGTTACATTTATGTATCTATTTATTATCTTCTGCTAAATAATTTTCTAGGGTCGCAGGAGGGGTTCCCCATGTCCAATCAGAGAAGAACCTTAGCGGTTAGCATGTTCGCCTCTCAACAGTGGGGATTCAGGTTCCATTCCCCATCTGTTTCCTTGCCCCCCCCCACCCCCAATAAATAAATAATAATAGTAATGACTACAACAATGAGGGGGCTTAGTGATTAGCATGTTCTCTTCTCAGCGCTAGGGATCCAGGTTCGAATCCGTGTTTGATTTGACTTTCCATGTTCTACCCTTGGGTTTCCTCCAGGTTCTCTGGTTTTCTCCCACAGTGTAGAAACTTTAAGGACAGAATTTAAGGTACATTAAATGCTTTAATTTGCCCCATATAAAGTGTTTTTTTCTGTGTTTGTGAGTGTGTGCCCAGCGATAGATTGGTGCCCTGTCCTGGGTGTATCTGTCCAGCCCCTGGGGAACCCCCCCCCCCCCCCCCCCCCCCCCCCCCCCCCCCCCCCCCCCCCCCCCCCCCCCCCCCCCCCCCCCCCCCCCCCCCCCCCCCCCCCCCCCCCCCCCCCCCCCCCCCCCCCCCCCCCCCCCTTTGTCTCCTTCCTAACAAATGAGCACAAAAATATTTAAAATGCAATGTAACTGTTGAAAAACAAAGTTACACGTCACTTTATAAACAGATTTTTTGTTTTAAAGGAAATTTTTTAGAAACTATATAATTTTATTTGTTATCCTGCTTATAGGCTAAACACCATATATGGGCATACGAGGACTACAAAATGACGCACCACTTTTGCTATAATGAGTTAAAAGCTACGTTCTTAAACAAAACACTAATTATGCCGGGACACGATATTAATATTTTAACTTTTTTATGATTATTGTAATAATTAACGTTCTACATAAATGTAATAATTTGTGTGATACTTTCTTTTTTTATCTAACCTTGCCTCTCCTAGTGACGTCACTTCAGTTCGTCCTTGCCATTGGTCAGCTCTGAACTCTGGTCACATGACTCGGCGGGGCTGCATTATAAACAAACTTCGGTGAATAAAGCGGAGAGATTTAGTGTGTGGCGGATTAAAGCAACTGATCCTGGACCTGTTTATTATCGTTTATCATCTAATAAAACGGTAAAAGAATTAATATACTTTATTTCGCTCTCTTTTAGAACTGTTTACTGTAATGGAACCTCGAACAGCTGTGTTACAGCCATTTATGGTATTGTGTGTATATATATATATATATATATATATATATATATATATATATATATTTATCACGTTCAGGTTTAAATGGTTAAAAAAAAGTTTAAAGATAAGATTTGATTATGAATTAATTTTCATATGTATTCTGACGTCACCACGGTCATCGTCGTAATGACGTCATAGTTTAAAGGTGACTTGGGCTCGGATCTGTGTGTGGTGGCGGGGGATGAAGGACAGTGGGTTTCACACTGTTTTGACCACTTTATATTATATACGTCTTATATACATATTATCTTCCGCTTTATCCTACATATTAGGTTCGAGGGTGGGGTCCCCATGCCCATCCAGGGGAGAACGTTTCGGGCGCTGGGCAGATACACCCGGGACAGGGCGCCAATCTATCGCTGGGCACACACTCACTCACACAGGCACACTCTATATGGGGCAATTTGGAGCATTCCAATGACCTTGATCCATGATTTTGGACTGTGGGAGGAAACCGGAGAACCCGGAGGAAACCCATTCGAACCGGGAATCCCTAGCGCTGAGAGGCGAACATACTAATGCCCCATTTTATATTATATTTCGAACATTTCACCTTACCTTCATTAAGTTTAGTATTATTGTCTAATTTTAAACGTTCTCTTCTCAGCATTGGGGATCCAGGTTCGAATCCCAATCTGGGTGGAGGTTTCATGTTCTCCCCTAAATCCCAGTTTCCTACTACAATCCTAAAAACATGGATTCAAGGTAAATTGAATGCTCTAACTTGCCCATAGATAGTGTGTGTGTGAGTGTGTGCACAACAATAGATTGGCGCCCTGTCCTGGGTGTATCTGCCAGCGCCTGAAATGTTCTCCCCTGGATGGGAGAACATCTCTCCCCCTGAACTCTAGTAGGATTAAGAGGAAAATAATGAATGAACATAAGATTGTGTATTTATGGAGGTTTTTTTTATTAGCATAAAACAAACAATAGAAATTGTCATTATACGCTGTACATGTTTGTTTAACAGATTTTCATTAATTAATTCATTCATTATCTTTCGCTTAATCCTCTACTAGTGTTGGGTGGGGTTCCTCATCCAGGGGCGAATGTTTCGGGTGCTGGGCAGATACACCCAGGACAGGGTGACAATCTATTGTTGGGCACACTTACTCATATGGGGCAATATAGAGCACCTTTACCTTGAATCCATGTTTTTGGACTGTGGGGGGGAAACTGGAGAACCCGGATGAAACCTACACAGACACAGGGAGAACATGGAAACTCCACCCAGATTGGGATTCGAACCTGGAGCCCCAGTGCTCAGAGGAGAACATGCTAATCACTAAGCCACTGTGACACCCACTTTTGAACAGATTTAAACATTTCAATTATTATTTATTACAAGTTCAGTCATATCTTCAAGCACACTTTCACTGCTAGATGTTAGTTTAGTGTTTTTGTAGATTCATTCATTCATTCATTATCTTCCGCTTTATCCTCTATTAGGGTCCCCATGCCCATCCAGGGGAGAACATCTTGGGCGCTGGGCAGATAGACCCAGGACAGGGTGCCAATCCATTGCTGGGCACACACTCACTCACACAGACACACTCTTAATAGGGCAATTTTTTGAGAATTTAATTGACTTAATCCATGTTTTTGGACTGTGGGAGGAAACCGGAGAACCCGGAGGAAACCCACATGGACACGGGGAGAACATGGAAACTCCACCCAGATGGGGATTCGAACCTGGGAATCCCTAGCGCTGAGAGGCGAACATGCAAACCACTAAGCCACCGTGCCGCCGTATTCTAATTATGATTTAAAAAGAAAAAAAGAAAAAGGAAAATAGTATTTTTTCAGTGTGAAAAGTAAGAGAAAGGTTTTTAATCCCACGCTAAATCACGGAATTTCCTGCTTCATGGGAAATAAAAGGGATGTATTGTACATGGGCATGGGGAACCCCACCGCGACCCTAATATAGGATAAAGCGAGAGATAATGAATGAATATTTAGAATACATAGTTTTTGGGCGGGCAGCACAGTGGCTTAGTGGTTAGCACGTTCTCCTCTCAGCACTAGGGATTCCTGGATCGAATCCCAATATGGGTGGAGTTTCCATGTTCTCCCCATGTCCGCGTTTGTCTCCTCCGGGTTCTCCGGTTTCAAGGTCAATTGAGTTCTCCAAATTGCCCCATATAGAGTGTGTCTGTGTGAGTAAGTGTGTGCCCAGTGATAGATTGTCGTCCTGTCCTGGGTGTATCTGCTCAGCGCCCGTAACGTTCTCCCCTGGATGGGCTTGGGGAACCCCCCCACGACCCTACTAGAGGATAAAGTGGAAGATAATAGATGGATGGATGGATAGTTGTTGGGCAGATACACCAAGGACAAGGTGCCAAACTATTGCTGGGCTCACTCACTCACACTCTCACACACACACACACACACACACTCTATATGGGTCAATTTAGAGCAGTCAATTGACCATTCACATTGAACAAATGTTTTTGGACCGTGGGGGAGACCCTGAGAAAACCCACGCGGACACTGGAAGAACATGGAAACTTCACCCAGATTAGGAATCGAATCTGGATCCCCAGCGCTGAGAGGAGAACATGCTAAGCAGTAAGCCACTGTAGTGGTGACATGTTGTACATAATAAATTTATATATATTTATATATATTCAGCTCTTGCTGAAGTCAACGTGAATTCAGAAATGATGACCGTGTTGAATAAGCTGTGAAGTGATGACTTTTAGTCACGTTTTCGGTCATTTGTAGAGACTCTGCATTTTCACTTCTGTTTGTAGGAGGTTGTGGTCATTATTGAGCTGTCTCTCAACTTCTTTATATCTTCCTCATTTGATTAAAGGTTTAATAAGGCTTTGTTTGGAGCTATTTTTCCCAGAATGCAAATAAAACTGTGTGTTTGTGTGTGATTGTGTGTTAGTGTTTAATCTTGTGTGATTGTTTGTGTTAGTGTTTGATTGTGTGTTAGCGTTTGTGTGCGATTTTATGTGTTAGTGTTTGATTGTGTGTGTTTGTGTGTGTGTGTTTTTGTGTATTTTTGTTTGTGTGTATTTTTGTGTTTGTGTGTGTGTGATTATGTGTTAGTGTTTTATCTTGTGTTATTGTGTGATTGTTAGTGTTTGATTGTGTGTGTGATTTTGTGTGTTAGTGTTTGATTGTGTGTGTTTCTGTGTATTTTTGTTTGTGTGTATTTTTGTGTTTGTGTGTATGATTATGTGTGTTAGTGTTTTATCTTGTGTGATTGTGTGTGTGTGTTGTATTTGATCGTGTTTTTGTGTGTGTGTGTAGTTTTGTGTTAGTGTGTGATTTTGTCTGTTAGTGTTTGATTGTGTGTGTGTTTTTGTGTGTATTTTTGTTTTGTATGTGTGATTGTTTGTTTGTGTGTGTGATTCTGTGTGTACAGTATTTGTGTGTGTATCATTGTGTGCTTATGTGCGGTTGTGTTTAATTGTGTGTGATAGTGTGTGTCTGTGTTTGTGTGCGGGTGTATGTATGATTGTGTGCGTTAGTGTTTGTTTATGTCTGTATGTGCTTGCCTGTACGTGTGTGTATTTTGTGTGTGTGTGTGTGTGTGTTATTGTACATGGGTGTGTGTGTGTGTTTCTTGTGCGTCCATGCGTGAGCACACTTACAGACTGCACATTCATCAAAATCAAAAACACACTAGTTTCTACATTGTTAGTGGAAATGCTTTCACACACACACACACACACACACACACACTGTGCTGTAATAGACTGGTGATCTGTTCAGGGCATCTCGACACATATTGTCCTATAGGAACGTGAATAGACTATAGTAGAAAAACTCAATCATAACAGTCTGTGTTTAAGTGAATTTTCCATATTGTGGGACAAATAAAGGATTATCTAATCTCATCTTATCTCATGTACTCACTCTTTTTTCCCCCCCACAGAACACTGTTGTTTCTATTGATGATGAAGTCTGATATTTCTTATCAAAAGGTACAGTTCTGTAGTAAAGTCTACACAGCAAAACTAAGGTCTGATAAATTTCATAAAAGATTGTTATCAATATTGACTAAAATGTAAATCTGTTTTTGCCTCTTATTATTATCCACCCATCCATCCATTATCTTCCGCTTTATCCTCTACTAGGGTTGCAGGGGGGGGGGGGGGATCCCCATGCCCATCCAGGGGAGAACGTTTCGGGCGCTGGGCAGATAGACCCAGAACAGACTCATTCTCACACACACACTCTATATGGGTCAATTTGGAGAATTCATTTGACCTTGATCCATGTTTTTGGACTGTGGGAGGAAACCGGAGAACACGGAGGAAACCCATGCGGACACGGGGAGATCATGGAAACTCCACCCAGATTAGGATCCCTAACTGGGAATCCCTAGCGCTGAGGGTATTCAATTTACCTTGAATCCATGTTTTTGGACATTTGTCGTATTTCCAAAGTACCTCGATTTCATGTTACACTCATTGTAAACAGTTGCTCTCATGTCGAGCTCTCTTTTCCTGACTTTAAAAGCCAACCACCGGCTTTTAATGCTGACGGGGGGTCGTATCACACTCTCCCCCTGCTCCATGCTTCCTAAAACGAGAGCCAGCTAACAAGCGTGCTGTATGGTGGCCGAGTGGATACGTAATGCGCTATGCAGTACACTCGGGAGGGGGCACCAAAAAATAAAAATTAAACACATTTTTTAAAAAATAGATTCTTGGGCATATTGAATCGATAAAGAATCGCCAGGACTACGAATCGCGATTCTTTGAAGAATCGATTTTTTTCAGCACCCCTACAGTATATACACCGAGTTTTCAATTATGTCATCCAACAATGTACCTAATATATACAGATATAATCAAATCAAATTTAAATCTTATTCTTAATATGAGAATAATCTCTTTCTAAATATTTCTCCAAAATCCTGCTAGTTTAGTGCAGTCCCAGAGTATTTAGGTCAAGTCCGACTTGTCCACAATTCCTCCACCGTAGCTTTGATGTCTCTATATTTTGATATGATAAAAGGGGTGACATCTTATTATCTTATTTTTATTTTTAATTTGAATTCCCTCCATGTGGAACTGTTAGTTAGTGTCCTGCTTTAAGTCTACACTGGGGTTTAGAAGCACACAGTTCTGATGGACTGCTTGGATGGGTTCAATCTGAACTCACTCACTCAGTGATGAATAATTCATAGATTTATGGGACAATGTTTCTGCAGGTGGTGGACGAGATGGTCAGTTCAACAGAAGGCCTCAAAGCTCAGAAGGTACGAGAACAAACTCCAAAGCACTTTGACCCTGATATTTCATCTGTTTAGAAACATTTAGGAACACTTCTGATTTTAGACTTTCATGTTGATGCCAAAATAATTTCAATTATTTAAAATATACTTTTGAATCATTTTATATTCTCAGTGTAATTAAATGTCTGATGTCAGATGAGAATAATGAAATTGTCACGTACTAGTGTTTTGTAGTTACAAAAAAAAAAATGTGTGTGTGTATATATATATATATATATATATATATATATATATATATATATATATATATGAAGTAGCTTGTATCAGAAACATTGTAAATAACAACCTGAGGTCTGTCTGCCTGTCTCTATCTCACTCTCTGTCTGTATGTCTGTTTTTTGCTCACTCACTCTGTTTGTCTGTCTCTCTCTCTGTTCTGTACCTTGTTAGTGTGTTCCTTAATTTAGGGTCTGATAGTGTTGCTTAGATAATCTGTGGCACTGTAGGGTTGGTTAGGGCCTCCCTTACACACACACTCATACACACACACACACACACACACACACACACATACAGTGCATCCGGAAAGTATTCACAGCGCTTCACTTTTTCCACATTTTCTTACGCTACAGCCTTATTTTTAAATTGTATTACATTAATCTCTTTCCTCAAAATTCTACACAAAATACCCCATTATGACCATGTGAAAAAAAATTTCTTGAAAGAAAACTTATTCAAATTAAAAAACAAAGAATTCACATTTACATAAGTATTCAAAGCTCAGGTGCATCAGGTGCATCCTGTTTCTCTGTCTGGATGTCTGTTTTTTGTGGAAAATGTGTGTGTGTGTGTGTGTGTGTGGGACGGCACGGTGGCTAAGTGATTAGCATGTTCTCCTCTCAGCGCTAGGGATTCCCGGTTTGAATTCCAATCCGGGTGGAGTTTCTATGTTGTCCCCGTGTCCGCGTGGGTTTCCTCTGGGTTCTCCGGTTTCCTCCCATAGTCCAAAAATATGGATCAAGGTCAATTGAATTCTCCAAATTGCCCCATATAGAGTGTGTTTGTGTGAGTGTCTATGTGAGTGAGTGTGTGCCCAGCGATAGATTGGCGCCCTGTCCTTGAGTGTATCTGTCTGGTGCTGAAAATGCCTGTTCTCCCCAGGATGGGCATGGGGAACCCCCCTACGACCCTAGTACAGGATAAAGCAGAAGATGGATGGATGGATATATATGTGTAATTATATGTGTAAATGTATGTATCTGGTGTTTCACTCACTGTCCCTGTGTGTGTGTGTGTGTGTGTGTGTGTGTTGTGGGAGTTTTGGGATTATTTTTGTGTGTGTGTGTGGGGTGGGGGTTCAGTTGTTTCACTCACAGTCCCCCACATTGTGGTGTGTTTGCGTGTGTGACACATCTTGGCTGCACTGGGGGCTGATGGACCCTCTCCTAGTACAATGGTTTTGATGGTGGTGTGTATTTGGGGCAGTTCAGGATAAAGTGCACCTCTGTCTCTACCTCTTGTCCTGCAGTGAGCACACAGTCGCTTGTCTCTGGAGCTCCAGGGCATTTTAAACCTGCCCCTCTGCCCCAGGCTGTGGTCACTCAGTGTGTACTTGGCGAGGATCTAACTCTGATCTGTATCTCGGACAGTGAGGAGATACGTGGACAGGGTGGGGGTCATGTTTTAGAGTCAGAAATGTCTCACTCGCTCTGTCTCTGTCTCTCTGTGTGTATACAGTGTTACAGGTGTGCTCTGATCATCAGCTGTATCACGACTTCGTTGACCGTTTCATTTCTTCTCCTCCAAACGCTGTTTGCTCTGTCCACCTCACCCCCCGTCTCACACATCTGTACAGAAAACTGCAGGTGAGCTAAAATACACAGAACCGTGTGTGTGGGTATGGGTGTGTGTGTGGGTGTGGGTGTGGGTGCTGATGTGTCTTTAATGATTTTGTTGCTGCATACAGGTTAGTGCTGGTGGAGAGTATACCGGTTGGTGTAACGTTTAACTCGTCAGTGTCTCATCCCTCCATCTATGACACCTGGTTGAATCTGATATCAGAGGCTCAAAGCAGTTTGGACATTGCCTCGTTCTACTGGACCCTCACAAATGAGGACACCCGCACTCATGAGCCCACTGCCAGTCAGGTCAGTAAAAAGATTTACTTAAAGAAAATATGTTTCAAACACTTCTCATTATAGACTTTAAGGATTTAGTATAAAACGGGTAGTTCTGGTCCTTAAATCTGATTGGCTGAGCCGTTTGTCCAGCCGTGACATTATTGACAATGACACACACCTCTGAGCGCTTCACATTCGTATCAATGCGTGATATACAATACATTATTTTCCAGATGGTTTTTGTGAACTGCATTTTGTAATTTGGCCACTAGATGGCAGCACTTGATTGTTAGCAAAACCCGAAACTTGTTACTCAGTGTTTAGCATTCACTTTAAAACTGAACGAGATTCATTTATTCATTATCTTTTGACATTTTGGGCAATATACAGATACCCAGGACAGGGCACAAATCTATCACTGGGCACACACACTCACACAGACACACACTATATGGGGCAATTTGGAGAATTCAGTTTACCTTTAATCCATGGTTTTGGACCATGGGAGGAAACCGGAGAACCAGGAGAACTGGCGCTAATCCATCACTGGGCACTTTCCCTCACACAGACACACATACACTCTACATAGGGCAATTTAGAGAATTCGATTTAGCTTGAATCCATGTTTTAAGACTGTGGGAGGAAACTGGAGAACCCGGAGGAAACCACCGCAGACACGGGGAGAACATGGAATGTCTCCCCAGATTGGGTTTCGAACCTGAATGCCAAGCGCTGTGAGGAGGTCATGCTAACCACAAAGCCTTTGTGCCGCCCCAGACTTGATTATGTCGTGGAAGACCTGTTTATTAATGATTATGCTTTCAAAACGCATTTATGAATCAAACCTTGTTTTTTATTATAGTGTGTTTGTAACCCATCCATCCATTATCTTCCGCTTTATCCTATATCAGGGTTGCGGGGGGGGTTCCCCATGCCCATCCAGGGGAGAAAGTTTCGGGCGCAGGGCAGATACACCCAGGACAGGACGCCAATCTATCACTGGGTAGTGTTTGTAACCATTTTATAAAAGCAATAAGACACCTTCGAGGTTGTGTATTATTGTGAATAAATCACGGAAAAAAGATTGCGCTAGGCGCGACGTGTATCAGAGTCGTGAATTATTAGTGTGATTTTTGTTATTTATTTACAATTATACACGCCCTCACATGCCGTTTTGCTTCTTTTAGGAACGCTCATGCTAAAGGTTATGGTATTGATCTTACTAAAGAATACCCATCTCCTCCAATTAGCTTCCAGCCAATAAAAAGATTAAGATTCATTAAAAATGAAAGAATAGAAACTTCTGCCAGAATCTTCCACTTTATCCCCTACTAGGGTTGCGCCGGGGCCCATCCAGGGGACAACGTTTAGGGCGCTGGGCAGATACACCCAGGACAGGGCGCCAATCTATCTCTGGGCATACACTCACTCACACAGACACACTCTATATGGGGCAGTTTGGTGAACTCAATTGACTTGATCCATGTTTTTGGACTGTGGGAGGAAACCGGAGAACCCGGAGGAAACACACACAGACATGGGGAGAACGTGGAAACTCCACCCAGATGGGGATTCGAGCCGGGAATCCCTAGCACTGAGAGGAGAACATGCTAACCACTAAGCCACCGTGCCGACTACAATAGAAACTTGAGGATGTAAAATTAGGTAAAGATCCTCCAACGGTGGTGAAGTTTATTTTGCCTGGGGTAGTAGATTATGAAGTTCTCAGTGGGGTTTTTAATGTTCTGTGTGGTGTTTAACAGGGTGAGAAGATTCTTCAGGAACTCATTCAACTTTCTGGAAGAATACCGGTGAGAATCGCTGTGAATTCCCGAGCAGAGCCGCAGCCAGACATCCAGCAGCTCATCGCTGCAGGTGAGAGTCCATCAGGTTCATCCTGTCTCCATTCGTCCTACCTGCTGGACATCCAAACTGCGGCTTAGTGGTTGGCATGTTCTCCTCTCGGCGCTGGGGTTCCAGGTTTGAATCCCAATATGGGTGGAGTTTCCATGTTCTCCCTGTGTCTGCGTGGGTTTCAGACATCCACACACTATATGGGGCAATTTGGAGAACTCAATTGACTTGATCCATGTTTTTGGACTGTGGGAGGAAACCGAAGAACCCGGAGGAAACCCACGTGGACACGGGGAAAACATGGAAACTCCACCGAGTTTGAGATTCAAACCGGGAATCCCTGGCGCTGAGAGGAGAACATGCTAACCACTAAGCCACCGTGCCGCCCGTAAAGGATTACGCAAAAGATAATTAATGTATAATCAATTAATTAATGAATGACATTTATTCAGTAGTTCATTTAACCTTTTTATGTAAATATCTGTAACTGGTAGTTGATTGTAAGTTGTGTCTGTGTAATTCCCAATCTGTAGGGTTATAATTAATAAATAATTAAGTGATAATTGCAATAACAGAGATTATGGTCTGTGTTTAAGGTGCACATGTGAGGAGTGTCAATATGAGTAAGTTAACCACAGGCGTGCTACACACCAAATTCTGGGTGGTGGATAAGAAACACATTTATATTGGCAGTGCCAACATGGACTGGCGCTCCTTAACCCAGGTACGACTGCAGTGTGTGTGATCTTTGCTTTCTCGAACCTGCAGCTCTTTAAGAATTTTAAAATCAGAGACATCAGATACTATAGACCAAGTGCAATATGTTCTAGTGGAAATTGTGCAATACGGGTATTCCTATTGTTTCATATTGCTTGTGTATATTATGCCTTATATTTTTATTTTATTTTATTTTTGCTAAAATTTATTCATACAGAGTACTATATTGGTTTTCTAGCACCTTTTGAGTTGCACCCAAATTTCATTGTAATGGAAATTATAATGACATTAAAGGAGATTCTGATTCTGATTTTGGCGGCACGGTGGCTTAGTGGTTAGCTCGTTCGCCTCTCAGCGCTAGGGATTCCCGGTTCGAATCCCCATCTGGGTGAAGTTTCCATGTTCTCCCCGTGTCTGCCTGGGTTTCCTCCGGGTTCTCCAGTTTCCTCCCACAGTCCAAAAACATGGATCAAGTTAATTACATTCTCAAAAATTGCCCCATATAGAGTGTGTCTGTGTGAGTGAGTGTGTGCCCAGCGATGGATTGGCGCCCTGTCCTGGGTCTATCTGCCCAGCGCCCGAGACGTTCTCCCCTGGATGGGCATGGGGAACCCCACCGCGACCCTAATAGAGGATAAGCTGGAGATAATGAATGAATGATTCTGATTTGATTCTGAATGAATGATTCTGATTCTGATTCTGATTTTTCTCGGCACATGTGCCTCACAACACTAGGAACTTATCCCCATGCCCATCCAGGGGAGAACGTTTGGTTTGTAAACAGGTAACACTTAATGTTACCTGTTTACAAACCAAACTCAGTGTTAACTTCATACCATTACTTGAATGTTTATTGTACTGCGTATTGTCCTGTATTTATTGTGATCCTTGTGTATGCACACGTGCAATTTATGTTGATTGTGTAGTAGCTGTTATGTGTAGCACCTTGTTCCTGGGGAACGATGTCTCGTTTCACATACTGTACTGTACTTTATATTGTGGAATAACAAATAAAATACTTGAACCAAACTGTATTCTCTCTGCAGGTGAAGGAGCTTGGTGCGGTGATGTATGACTGCAGCTGCCTCGCAGAAGACCTCTTGAAAATATTCGAAGCGTATTGGTTTCTGGGTGACAGCCAGGTGGTCCCCCCCCACTGGCCCAGCCAATATTCTACAGCCTTTAATAAGGACACACCCATGCAGCTGTCAATCAACGGGAGTGACGGCAATGTTTATCTGTCGGTAAGAGCGATGTAGGATTGCGTGAAGCGGATTCATGGCGTATTTGTTCGGAACTGTTTGAATGATCATGCTCTATCTCTGCACTGTGCGTAGAGCTCCCCTCCCGCTCTCTGTGCCGATGGGAGGACCGATGATCTTCAGGCGATCATTAGTGTCATCACTGATGCGCAGAAGTTTGTTTACATCGCTGTAATGAACTACCTGCCTGTTATGGAGTATTCATCATCAAAACGGTGCGTACATACATATAAATATACACACACATTGTATATATATATATATATATATATATATATATATATATATATATATATATATATATTCATTCATTCATTATCTCCCGCTTATCCTCTATTAGGGTCGCGGTGGGGTTCCCCATGCCCATCCAGGGGAGAACATCTCGGGCGCTGGGCAGATAGACCCAGGACAGGGCGCCAATCCATCGCTGGGCACACACTCACTCACACAGACACACTCTATAGGGGGCAATTTTTTGAGAATTAAATTAACTTGATCCATGTTTTTGGACTGTGGGAGGAAACCGGAGAACCAAGAGGAAACCCACGCAGACACGGGGAGAACATGGAAACTCCACCCAGATGGGGATTCGAACCGGGAATCCCTAGTGCTGAGAGGCGAACGTGCTAACCACTAAACCACCGTGCCGCCGTATTTATATATATATATGTATATATATATATATGTGTGTGTGCGTGTGTGTAAATGTATTTTGATGATGATGATGATGTGTAGGTTGTGTTTGTTGCAGGTACTGGGCTGATATAGATACACAGTATATATTTTGTATATACAGTGGGTTGCAAAAGTATTCATACCCCTTGAACTTTTCCATATTTTGTCACATTACAACCACAAACATAAATATATTTCACTGGAATTTAATGTGAAAGACCAACACAAAGTGGTATACAATTGTGAAGTGGAATGAAAGTTATACATGAATCAACAATTTTTTTACAAATAAAAAACTGAAAAGTGCGATGTGCAAAATTATTCACCCCCCCTGAGTCAATACTTTGTGGA